>CM050325.1:26354268-26781768 GCA_027475135.1 Bactrocera correcta
TTAGACAATAAGATCAAAACCAATATCGTTGTCTTTTTTGGACTCCAACTCCTTCTTTTTGGCTTATTCCTTCTTTTTTATAGCCAGCACCAGCAGCTGGAGCAGAGGCAGTGGCAGCAGCAACAAACTTGCTGGGGTCTTTGATGAACTCTTTGATGGCCCCAAAAGCCTGCATATTTATCCCGTCGATATCTGAACACGTCGATATCTGATCACTAAACATTTCGCTGTCATAACAAGTTAAAGAGCGGAATCAAGTGGTTGCGTAAAAAATTTTTTCATTCGAGGAGATATAGTACATATATATAGTAGATGAAATTTTGTATGAGTTATTGTTTGTGTCAATGGCGCAATCTCTGGAGAAATCGTTCAGATCGAGTCACTACAGCATATAACTTTCATATAAACTGACGGATCAAAGTTCTTCTCAGGAATCTTTCGTTTTTTCATTTTTGATTTATGGCACGTCTAAAACATTTCATTTTGGGAGACTAGATTTTTAATACCCTTTTGTTAAGACTTCAGTGAGAAAATAATCCACCGTAATCGAACGAAGTAAGTTCACTAAAAGTCGCCGAGGGGACCAAAAAAAACTTTAACAAAAAAAGCTTCATTTTAAATTGCAAACACTCGGACCACACCATTTCTGGATACCATCTATGAATTTTTGATGCTCAAACTTACGACTGACAGTCGCCTCTCTTTCGTCGCCAGCAATTTTATAGTACCCACACTCCCTAAAACTTCATCAATAACTAAATTCATACCTTAAAAGCTGCCTTTTAGTTGACTTCGAGGCTTGCTGCCAATCCCCAATAGAACACAGGCGCATTTAACATTTTTTGTTGTTGTGCACGTCTTTCCAAAACGCTGTGCATGCGAAATGTGCCCCAAAGGGACAATTGTCAAGGAAGCAAAAGAAGAATTCAAAAGAAATAAAAATAAATAGCGACGAAGGCGAAGTCAAAACAATAACAACAGCAAAACTCACAATGAAATCACACTTTGAGTTTGAGGCAAAAGTATTTATGTATGCACTGTGAAGTACCGTTATACATATATAGATATACAAGCAGTGGAAGCAAAATATTTATAAACAAACTTGGCAGCATAAGGCATATATTTGTGTACAGTGGTGAGATGCACAGCGGAAGACAGTGGGTGCAAAAAGTGCATGAACCAAAGTTTACTGCTAACCACCGATAGTGTCGGAAGGAGTTGACATTTAAAGGATATGCAGAGTGATTGCGCTGGAGCCAACAAACAACAAAAAAACTAACCGCAGGCTGAAAAACAAGCCGCACAAGATTGCAGGAAAAACACCACTTAGGCTTGTGTGTGTATATGTGGATGTGTGCTTTACTCTCGAAGGAAAAAAACACATACACTGGCAGTATTTGAGAGCAAAAACTAGACTGATGTAGAAAAAATATACAACGAAGAAAAGGTGTATAGCAAAAAATAGCAGAGAATTTCATGTACTGGCAAAGAACAGTTATGTGAAGAGCACAGCCGAGTTTAGGCCCCAAGCTAAGGTGACAAGTCAACATGCTTTAGTTTATTGCGTCTGCCTAGGCATGGTTGACAAGCTCATAAATACTAATTTTAACGAGTTTTTTTTATTTACAAAGAATTATTACCGCATGCTTTGCATATATTTCAAGTTAGAAAAGGAGAAGGTGTAAAAAATCAGTTATGAGCAGATGAATAATTTACTGGCGTTTTGATTTGGGGAAAAGCAGCAGTTGCGTTGACTTTTTGTTAAAGATTTCTCTCAATTGTGCGTTGATATGATCGCAATGTCAACTGCTTTCTCTAATTGTTGCTAACCTTGAGTTACCTCTGGCCGCTATATGCTATTACTTTACTTAATCTGCTTTAGAGAAAGTCTTTAGAAGCAGCCGGAAAGCGTTGTATATGGGGTATTCCATACCAAATCGACCACTTTTGAACCCGACCCCTTTAGATTTTGCTGAAACTTATCCAACCTTTTCTACCTTTGAAAAACTTTTTTGGGAATTTTTTCAAAATTTTTTGTCCAACTTCAAAAAAGTTATGAATTTTGCTATTTTTGCTAAAAAATGGCTTTTTTATTTTCAAATAGCCATAACTTTTTAGAAATTGACTTTTGGGAACCTTTTTTTTTAATTTTTATTTTTGAATGAACTTTTCGAAAAAATACACGAAAAAAATTTAACACCATCAACTATATAAAATAATAGGTTTTTTAAGTAAAATTGTATTTTTTTTGTAAGTTCGCCATTTTTTTTGCCTCAAAAAAAAAAAAAAATTCAATTAATTTGACAACTATCCCTGCTAATCACTGAGTAGGCCGATTTTTTTTGTGTTTTTTTTGTCTTTTTTTTTTTAAAAAATGAAGAAATTTTTGTTGCGTAAATTTTATAGAAAACGTAGGAAAGTAGACATGAGAGACACTCTGGTACATCTTCTATGCTTCTTTTAAGTCTTTTCCAGAACTCTTCTTAGATATAAGTATCCAAAAAATGTATGAGCTGGAAGAGTTTTTCCCGCGGCGTTAGTTCAACGAAACAATAATAATTTAACTGAGAAATTGGGCTGTGTAATTAAATTGATAGAGAAAGCAGAAAATAAAAACTTGTTGCAGGTCAAGGGACTAGATGAAGTGTCAATAATATATCAAGTCCCTTTAACAATTCGTAAAAAGCATTGACGACGTGTCTGTGACGTATACTTCAGCTCAAATTAAATTAAACATCCTTCTACCATTACGAAGTACCAATAGGATTATGTATGACGTGACAGCCGGCCAGTATAACCTCTCTTAACTACCTCTCCCTTTATAAATTACAAAAGCTTTTAAAATGCTCTAGCTTTATCTTCCCGTCGTTTATTAGGTCACATTGAGTATTTTCTACAAATTATTGGACAAGAAACTGTTCAAAACCACATTTTTTCACTGTCTTTTTCCTCCCTCTCAATTTTCTTTTCTTAACCATATATTTTGTAATTCTGTGCGCCGGAACATAGCTGTAACTTTTGACTCAGCACTTTCATGTTCATTGAACACATTTTATATTCGGTACTGATCCGTAGAGCATGTATATGTCACAGAACTCAAAGGAGTTTAAGATTTCTCAGATAATATATAAACCATTCGAAAGTCTAACAGCCATAAGCCTCCGAGCGAAGTTTTCCAGCAATTTGCCTTTTTTTATTCATTTTAAGAACCTTGTAGATGCAATCCAATTGCCATTATTGAAAAAGCAAACTCAAGCTCTGAAGCATACTGTATTTATTACTAAAAATTTTGCTCTAAACTCTTTGTCCTTGATTGGTTTGTAACAACTCAGCTATTTTCTAGATTTAAGAAATGTTACCTTCATACCCGGATAAGCCAAATAATTTTCTTGATATGTATTTTTATTATTGTGTCTTTATGTTTCGTAACTATTTCAACGCCTCCAAAAATTTACCTTAATATATGTACATTCTATTTTCTTACCTTTTAACTTTAATCCAAATATGAAAGATCTGTGGACATAATTTCCGCACTTCTATTAAATCGGACACTTAATCTTTGCTCATCATTAATTGAGTTGAAACTTTTGTCTGCAGACAGCCATGGCAACAACTTTTTGAAAGACAAGACAACTAAAGTTCCTTAACATATCCTAAAGTAAACCTCATCGTTCTTGCATGCAAAATCTCACCTAGAGGCACTATACAACTTAAAAATAAATTTATCGGAAGATATTGACTCTCAACAGACAATGTGAAGTCGTTTAAGAATTGGTAAAGAAATATTGTTTTGACATTCTAAATGATTTTTAATTCTGTAGTAATAAGCTGACTTCGACCGTTTTAATTAACGATCAGACACAATTAGCTAATCGAACAAGCAAGTGGTATAAACCACAAAAATTGGCATAATCAAGTAGAGATGAAATAGCTTGCTTACAAACAGTCAAAGTAAAGCAGTGCATCGAACGAGATTATACCAATACACGCCTTTCAGAGTAACGAGTCGAACAAGCAACTGGTATAAATCACAAATCCTGGCATAAACAAGTATCAAGTGGATATGAAATTGTTTGGTTTAGCACCTGCTTTCTTGAATTCTGCTTTACGGTGCATTTATATGTAAGTTTCTTGAAAAGAGAGACAGATATAGGGGAAGAGAGAGTATTCAAGCACAGCGCGCTGAGACTTGACGAGTCGCAAACGGCTAGTCTCAGTCGCTGATATTCTAAAATACTTATAAATAAATAAACAGCTTGCAACTTCCATCACTTTAAATATAAATTACCGTAAAATTTATGCAACACGGAACCAGAACCCCACATAATACCAAGCGCTTCAAGGCTTTTACATTCCAAGGACAAAAGCCTACCCCGCCTACGCAACCAGAACCGCACTCAACTCAGGAAAAAAGCTTCAAATTAAAACTTTAAACTAGCAAACGACCAACTAAACTGCGCCACGACCGCCAGCAGCAACTATTGTCTATTTCGCTGCAGGCCAAAGGTGCAACAACAACAAAAAAGAACTGATTGCCATGAAAACTGCAAACAAATCGAATTTGCATTTAACCGTAAAAAATATTTTGTGAATAACTACTAACTGCAAGCGACTGTAGCGGTGACTACCTGCCAATCAACGCAGCGCTGTTGCAAGTCGGAAAGTTGGCTAAAGGTTGCACATTTGCCCATACATATAATATAAGTATGTATGTCAGCGTACAAGCAACTTTATTTGAAAATGCTGCGGAGCCGTAAAGAAAGTGTTGCAGCAACTACATTTTCCAACTTGCCACACCAAAAAGTAGTGGCGGCTGTAACCATAAAAGCAGTTACTTGCTACACCCTACCACTGTTGCATTTTAATCTCTTTTCGCGTAGCAACCGGCGCGGCAATAGAATTAGTTACGCTGCCGTAGTGGCCGATTGGCTGTGGGGCACGTTTTTCATGCGGCAAGCTGGCAAGATTTTGTGCACAGAATGTTGCACACAGACGCTGTATATATAGCTTATACCCTAAACAGGGTATATTAAGCATGTAATATCTAAAAGGAAAAGTCGGAGACCCTATAAAATATATAGTTACAATGTGAGACTGACTCCATCTCTCTGTATATACGCTAACTAGTCCCTCAGTTTTTGAGATAGAGCTCTGAACTTTTGCACACGTCCTTTTCTCCAAAAGCAGCTACTTATTTGTCGGAATCGCTGATATCGGACCACTATAGCATATAGCTGCCATACAAACTGACCGATCAAAATCAAATGCTTGTATGGAAAACTTTTTTGTGTCAAAAGATATTTTCACAAAATTTGGCATGAAGCATAGGCCAAGTAAAATATGAAATCTCCGAAGAAATCGTACAGATCGAGTGACTATAGCATATAGCTGCCATACAAACTGGCCGAACGAAATCAAGCTCTTGTATGGAAAACTTTTTTATTTAAAGCGATATCCTCACCAAATTTGTCATGGGTTATTGCCACAGACAACGCTAGAATCTGCGAAGAAATTGTTCAGATCGGTCCACTATAGCATATAGCTGCCATACAAGCTGACCGCTCAAAATCAAGCTCTTGTATGAAAAACTTTTTTATCTCCTAAGATATTTTAACAAAATTTGGAATAAAACATGGCCCAAGCCAAATATGCAATCTCCGAAGAAATTGTACAGATCGGTTCACTATAGCATATAGCTGCCATACAAACTGACCGATCGAAATCAAGTCTTTCAAGGAAAACTTTTTATTTGTTTTGGGTATTATTACTTTGTTGCAACCGAAATTAACATTTTTGCTGCTTTTGTTGCTGTTTTAACTTTTACTGCGTTTGTTGTTGTGGCGTTACCTTGTATTGTTGCACTTGAAAATGGCGCAGCGCTCAAGTGGCGCGTTGAAGAGGCAAGCAACGTCATTTGCATACGCAAACACCAACACACATGCACACACAAATCCCGCGAAAAGTAGTTGCTTTGTCCACTCGTACTCTGACTTTCTTATTCCATCCCGTCCTAACTTCACCACCGCGGCTTGTTGCTCACACCTTCTTCGGCTTTACACACAGTTTGCTCGCTTTTGATTTTCATTTCTCTATTTCCATGCTGCTTCTTGCATTGTTGTGCCTCACTTTTCGCCTCTTTTGTTTTGGTTCTTCCACATCCATTACTCCATTATGCCATTTAACGTCCCAAGGCCAAATGAAAATTACATTATGCAAGGCAGCGTGGCATGGCAGTGCAGCTGCAGTTTCCGCGTTGCAACCATGGAGAACTAAGCGGAAAATCAACGCTGCAGTTAACGAAATAACAGCAACAATAATAACCACTACAAGCTGGCAAAATAGCCAGCGCAAGCCAAGGCAAAATATAAACAAACAATTTTAGTTGCTTGCAACAAAATTCGTGTTGACCGTTTAAGCCTTCGTTATTGTTGTTGTTGTCGCTATTGGTGAGTTGTAAGTGGAAAATTGTATGGAAATATGTGCATGCCCGAGGTGAGTTCTTACTTCCTATTGCACGCCCTTTGCTCCATTTGCAACTTGCTACGCTAGCCGTGCAACACTCTATGCAGCAAGTGTGCAAAGTCTCACCATGCCACACAACAAGTCGCAGCTTATGCATGACAATGTTGCATGAACGCGCTGTACTGTGCTACATATAAACATTTGCATTTCTAGATATACATATTTTCCAGCGACTAAAATCATTGAAAATTCGAATAGAAATCGTGATTGTGCCATTTTTAAGCGTTTCAAGCGTTTCAGCGTTGCCTGTTGATTGCGAAGCGCTGTTGGCGATGCGACATTTGGCCAAGGGTATATAAGCAAGTATGCTTGGACTACAGCATTTACTAAGCAATGTGGCAAGTACTGGTTACTACAGCAGTAAGCTTTACAGCCTCAATAACTGGAAATAACAGAACTTTCGAAAAAAAAAAACAAATTTCGACGAACCACAGGCATTGCATGAACATCGCCTAGAAGATAATAACTTCCTTGGTACAAAATTTAGGAGAGTTTCGGCATTTGTAAAGATCCTGGGTTAAATTTATGACTAAAACGGAAATTAGGTAACTTTGGGTCTTAAGACCTGAGCTTAGTAACTAGACATTCCAGAAACCTGAAAACCACTTGGAAAATATAAAAGAAATCACCGACTTCCATCATGCCTTTATTTTCGTCACCAAGTTGTCTCAATTTGAGTCATCAGTTAACTTCACGAAAAAAAGAAATCAGTATAAACTCTAGTCCTCAAACTTGGATTATATGAACTGCGCTCTATCAGCTCGTTATACGAAGATTTCGAGAACAATACTGTTTATATGAGAACAAAGCTCTGATATTCGATGAACTAAGCTTCAAATTATTGAGTTCCCAAAACAGTTGGCAAATACTCAGCTGTTCATATGTTTCAAAACTAAACCCAAGTTTCTTTCGAGGTAAATCTATCTCTTTTTTTATACGTTAGTCCTCAGATGTGAAACATCTTCTTTATTGATGTTGACATCGCTTACGCGGTTATAGCCGAGTGCACAACAGCGCGCCAATCATTTCTTCTCGTCGCCAATTGCAGATTCCAAGCGAAGCCAGGTCCTCCTTCACCTGATCTCTCCAACGGAGCGAAGGCCTTTCTTTGCTTCCAACAGCGGGTACTGAATCGAAAACCTTCGATGTTTGCATCCATCCGTACAACATGACCTAGTCAGCGTAACTGCAGATTCGTGATTCGCTGAACTACATATATCAATGTACCGTATATCTCGTATAATTCCTCGTTCCATCAACTGCGTTACTTGCCGTTGCCAATCCGCAAAGTATCATTTTCTTCGTCAAGGCCTTTCTATCGACTTTACTTCTCAATTACTTACTCTGTCCAAAGTAGCACCTGTTTTCAAGAGTTATTCTGCGTTGAAACTCGAAGCTGACATTGTTTTTGCTTTGTTATACTGGTTCCGAGCATGACGAAGTTATCTACGACTTCAATGTTATGACTGTCAACAGTGTCCTGTGAGCAAAGTAGCGAATGCGTCGACTGTTTGTTTGATGAAGGAGATATTTCGTATTTTTCTCGATCCCCACTGGACCCATACGCTTCGTTTCCTTATCCAGTCTATAAAAAGAAGAGCTATGTAATAGCACAGTTGTTAACGCCAATGATATCAATATCTATAATATTTATTTTCTTCAGCAATAAATTGAAGAAGTCTTACGATAAGTGCTCTTCTCGTCTGAAACCTCGGTTCCGAGAGGTCCTTTCCGATTTTGACGAAGCTTTCTTACTTCTTCAAAACACATAAAGTCCTTTCCGATACTTTTTTCGGTTAGTAGAAAATGTGAGCGAATTAAAAAGTCTTCCGTTAACTCAGGAATTTTTGGGCTCCCTTGTGCTTGGTTACAGGTATTATTTCCAAGATTTCAATAAACTCGAAGCTTTCAATAATTCCGGTTCATTGTATCTATGTTTAAGAAGATCAGAAGGTGGTATCGTCTCAGCCTTTTCTTCATACAATACCATACATACAAGGCTTACAATACCGATGACCTATGGAGCTCTGTGGCTCTCAATTTCTCTCGATTAACCAAGAAAATATTTGGTATTATGATTTCTCATCTTAGCTGACAGCCTTAAGGGTCGATTTGTCGATACTCGAGCTTCTTTTGTTTCAGCAATGAAGACATTAAAATAGAGACTTGACACCCAAGTAAGTGTATTCTTCGAATCAAACACAGCCACTCTAACTTACTTCAAATAATTACTGCTTCTTTGGTTAGAAAAAATTCAGAGCTTAAGATTCTCACGGCAGAATGAATGCCTGCCTATAAATTTCTTATCTGATGCCAGTTTCTGGAATCTTGCTTTTTGAAGAGTTTGATAGTAAGAAATTTCAAAATATTACTGAACCTTAGTGAGGGCGTTTACTAAAAACTATGTATATGTCACCTGGTCTACGGAAAGGGGGCTTAGGTGTCAAAAAATCAATTTTTTTATTTTTTTTTTTTCAATTTTTTTTTTATTTTTATTTTTTTCAATTTTCTTTTTTCGAACGTTAGCTCCCTTTTCGTAGACCAGGTCACATATATTAAAAAACTATGTAAGGCTTATATCGAAGACTTTTTTTAAATAAAATTTGAGTGCCTGATATAAAGCCGTGTATGAGTAGGACCAAAAATGTATCTTTAATATAGGGATTCAACTATTGTATACTGTATTTTCTTTACTATCTCCGCACTTCCTTACATATGTATATGTTTTCATTGCCATGTGGCTTCCAACCAGCTCTTCAAATACATAAAACTACTTATTTCTCATGCAGAAACTCCTCATTTAAACCGCCACCTACAATCAGCGCAATTTCTGCTGCCAACCCAAATTTCTTCGCTACCCACATGAACTCTTTATTAGTCTCATAAAAATAACCGAAAAATGCGCAGCTATCAAAATAAAATAAATCAACAAGATTTTCCTCTTAACTTCAATTGGAACAAATTGCCAAATCACCAGGCGAACACTCGAACTCGCAGCGAGTAGAGTTTGCGCAAATTGCCGGCGAATTCTTCGGAAATAACTTTGTTTACGGCAACGTGAATTTTAAATAATAACTTAACAATATTCATAAAACCAATAGGGGTATCTCATATTGGCCAAAATGCTTTAAGTATTCGTACATGACGGTCGAACTCAAGAAGCAGCAGAAGCATTGGTGAGTATTAGTTATTTTTTAAACCAGCGCAGGTTTTCGTATGAGAACAAGGATGGCCTGCTGAGGCAAATAACTAGTAACTTGAAGAAGTTATTCTATTAAGCAAAAATGTACCGCTGCGGGCATTTTTGCCATATGGGGCACTCTAAACTTATGTTTTCTTATATATCTGACCTATAATGATGGTCTGACCAGCCTCATAAGAAGAGATCATGCATAAACTGGCTAAGCCCAAGAGTTCGTTTTTTGTTTTTGCATATCGCTGTTTGACAAAAATGAGAGGTTTGGACAACAAAATTTCAACACAAGCCTTCAAAGTTACTTGATAAAGCTATCGGACTACTAAGATTATAATATCCAATACTCCACGTTGAGATCTCTCAACTTGTTAGACCAGGAAGAACCCTAAACAAACCTCTGACATCATGGAGCTCTGGCCACGAATTCAATATTCTGAACAAGAAATTCGCTGAATTCATTTTCTCTAAAGTAAAATCTCACACTCATTAGAAGTTTTGAGAAAGTAAAAGACCTTGACTCTCTTTTAGAGATCTTAAAGTCAGATTTCTTCCATTTCACAGCAAAAAATATTTTTTTGTAAATATAATTTTAGGAACAAAGAAAGTGCTCACCAGTCAGATACAGGTTAGTTTGGATTAGGTCGTAGGGTTGATCCAAAATCAATGGAACTCATTTGGACAATTATATGTCCTTTGAGTTTTTCATAAACTCCTAAAAGTGAATCACCAGATACTCATAGATCGACGAGGCGTTTTGAGCATACCACAAATTAATTAAGGTGGTTAGTATAAATTCCAACAACTTCGATAGGTTCGTAAGAGGTGTGCCTACCGGGATATTTCAATCTAAGTATGACAAAAGCAGGGTAATAGATTAAAAAGTGATGATTCCTTCTCGTTTTCCTTAATACAGCTTTGGCAAAGGGCGTCCGACAAAATATTTAACGTCACCGTATTTAAAGCTATTGG
Organism: Bactrocera correcta; assembly: GCA_027475135.1. Taxonomy (NCBI): domain Eukaryota; kingdom Metazoa; phylum Arthropoda; class Insecta; order Diptera; family Tephritidae; genus Bactrocera; species Bactrocera correcta. The sequence continues at coordinate 26,364,956 of CM050325.1, forward strand.
ACTGTGTTCGGTCAGAACCTAAAATTGCGGCGAGATCGACTTTGCTAAGATCAGGTGGTTCGCAGGATCCATTACGGTTCATTCTAGATAAGAAAGACTCCGCAATCGCATATGTTCTAGTTGTTGATCAGCGCTTCTTAAGCTCAGCGGAGGTCCAACGCCAGAAGTCATTGGAGACATACTTGCTTTCAGTCGGATTAAACTGGGGAAAAATGTCTAGGTATAAGCCTTCGAACAACTTAATGTTGTCCATGCATCACTAGTTGTACCCCAGGTTTAAAAACTAACTGGTGATTGGTGAAAATCTATTAAATTGAGGTGGTCTTTGGAGGCGTCTCATCGCATAGTGAAGCTATCATCAATGTCAGCGCAAATCATGATAAAAGTGTAGAGGAAGGCCAAAGACAAAAAATAATACTAAAAATATTGCTATTTAACCCAGGCAAAACAAACTGTAGGACGCCTACAAACGAATGAGGCGTACGATCAACTATAATCGAGCGCAGGGATAGGAGAAAGCGGAAAATAGCCAAAATGAAACAGCAAGAATGCCGTTATAGTAATAGGTTACCGGCAATAGTTGCAGAGAATGGTTCAAGCGATGAGCGCGATAAGCGTCAAGTTCAGCATGAGTGGCGAGAAAATAACGGCGAAGTGATGACAGCAGAAAGGCAACGAGGTAACTAGCGAACGTTACTCGTATTGAGGCGAAATATGACAGTATGCGCAGGTCGAAAAGGTGCCTGAATGGACGAATTTAATGGCTTATAGATATTGGTGAGGTATGGCAACTTGGCTGGGTAAATAAATAAGAATTTGAAGTACATGTATGTATATAATAACATTTTATATTATTTTTTCGGAGGCTATACCAAACTAGCTATGCACGAAACTTGCTTGAGCCTGGCTAAAGCCTGACTGTCGAAAGAAAGCAGTAAAAGTCCGAAAAAATTCAAAGTACAATAAAAACAACACAGTGAATACCGTGAAGTTAGTGCCTCAAAAAAGCAACTTTATTGGCAACAAAGATACCCTTTGTCTGCAGCTGTACGGCAAAAAGCTTATAATAGACAGCCGAAATAGCCAGCTAGCGGCTTGTCAGGCTGCGCTTGTCGCGCCATTGTGCCCACACGACACTGGAACGTTGAATGTGAGAAAAGTTTCGACTGCGCTTGCTTAGCTGGCTGCCTGAGTGGATGGCACGTTGATTTTGCGCGGGTGATAAAAAAGCGTGGCTCACGTTTTCCGCACCTACAAACAAAAATAATGCGATTTTTTCTTTTCGTTGGTGTAAAAATAGAATAAAAAGGTAGAAATATAAAGAAGTAGAAAAAAACTGTGACTACAATTGCAGCGAAGCTATTTTGCCTTACACAGGTTCAAGTTTTCCTTACAAGAAATCGTTCAGTTTGTATGGCAGCTATATGCTATAGTGGTCCGATCTAAACAATTTTCTCGGTGATTATATCGTTGCTTTAGACAATAACTCATGCCAAATTTGGTAATGATATTTCGTCAAATGAAAAACAGTTTGTATGGCAGCTATATGCTATAGTGGTCCGATCGGAGGGATTTCTTCGGAGATTGTATAGTTGTCTTGTGCAATAACTCACGCTAAATTTGGTGAAGTTACCTAGTCATATAAAAAAGTTTTCTCGATCTCGATCGTTCAGTTTGTATGGCAGCTATATGCTATAGTAATCCGATCTTAACGATTTCTTCGGAGATGGTACCATTACCCTAGACAAAGAGTTATACCTGACTTGTTGAAGTTATCTTGTTAAAGTAAAAAGTTCTCCATACAAGCACTTGATTTCGATCGTTCAGTTTGTATGGCAGCTATATGCTATAGTGGACCGATATCAGCGATTCCGACAAATAAGTAGCTGCTTATTCAGAAACGGACATGTGCAAAATTTCAGATCGATATCTCGAAATCAGAGGGACTAATTGCGTATTTACGGATAGACCCAATCGACTCAGCTCGCGGTGCCATATTTTATAGGGTCTCCAACGTTTCCTTCTAGTTGTTACAAACTTCGTGGCAAATTTAATATAAGTACCTTGTTCAGGGTATACAAATATTGGCGGTAATATGGAAAAAATCATCAAGTTTTGCTGGCGAAAAAATAACAGCGAGTACAATAGAAGTTTGTCTAAAAAAAATAGTCAAAACGAACGCAGCGTGAACCGAGTGGGAAAGACCACCGCTCGATGGGCGCAACTAACGTATTGTGGCTACCAAAGCCGCTAATAAACAACAACTTTTTCGCGTACATGTTTGTATATACGCTCACTTTTTCCAGCAACCAGCCGAAAAAGTGCTCAATTTGGCGAGAAAGGCAGCAAAAGGTGAGTTTCGAGGGCAACATTATGACCGAAATGAAAGATTTAATGTCGGCAATTGCGCTCGTGGAAGCGCGGTGAAGTGCTGATGCTAGCGCAGAGTCGCGGCAATTGAGGAGGCGTTGAAGCGCTGCGGCAAAGGTCAGCAGATAATTTACTCGCTGCTTTTTAAGTACCTCGCTGCAATCAATGTAGGTAGGATGATTGAGCTGAGCTGAGCTGGCTGGTTGCTACATCAATTTTTGGACTATATGTTTATTAGAAACGTGAGAATTTCATTTTTGAAGAAATTGTAGAAAATCAAAAATCGCATTATGAATCGTTCGCGGTGGAAATAGGTCAACCAAATTGCTTGTGATTGAACTGCGAAGCGCTGAATTGCGCTTTAAACAGTGAAACAGTGTCAGCGCTTTAATTCAGTACTGAAAGACTACTAAAACCTTCAACCACAATACTTTAGCATTTCATTTGTTGAATTTGTCATGCCACTTTGCCTTGCCACAAATTGGATTTCGCCGTAGAATTTAGCACACAAAATGTGTAAAAAAAGCGGAGCTCGAAAACCAAGTTAAAGGCCAATGGCAAACGTCGAAAATGTGTGGCTTTTAGGCGCTTTTGTTGCATTATGTGTCGTGCTGCTTAACGAGACGAACGAAACGTGTCTTGTTGCACATTTCAATACTAAAAAATATATATTTATGTATATGGGCATAGACGTTATATTTCTATTTGCATATGAAGTGTGAGCCAGAAAAGGCGGTCACAGTCAGAGTCACACCAGCAGCGGCGAGACAATTCACAGTCTTGTTAGCACGCTGGACAAGTGTGGCAAGGTGAGGCAATTTATGTGGCATGGCTAATAAATGCAAAATACAGTGAAGCCTGGACAATTTTTTTTTTTTAATTTTAATGCTTTACTTGTATAAATACATAGTATTAGTTGAACTCAATATTTTTTTAGGCTTTTAAGTTTTGTTAGTGTTGTAACTAGGACTTTGTTTTCTAGAAGTTAACAGTTTAGAGTTTTGAATTGTGTAAGAATAAATTTACAGCCTTGTTCTGCTGTGGCGATAAGACAAATCGCTACCAACTAAGCTTTCTACTCGAAAAAAATAGCATGAAGCTACATCATTATTAGCCTCTTTAGCCAGGAAGTCAAGCTATAGTGGAATCGCTGAAAACTGCAAGGCTGATGAGCTCGCAAGAGCCGGCACCCTCTTCCCTTTTGCTTTGGAGTAGATACAATGTGGGTCTCCTTGTCGTTCTTCGTTCTAGCGCTGGACGTATGGTTCGTGCATAAGCTAAGCAGGCGTTGGTCGATGAACTAGCCAATCATTGATAACTTCAAAGGCGATGAGCTAGTAAGTGGGGACAAACTTGGTACATTTACTACGGAATAGAAACGAGTGGATCGTTGTCCTTCTGCGTTCCAGCACTGGACCTATGGACTTCGCATAAACTCAGCAGACATTGATCGGTGACCAACCAGATCGATGGCCTAGAGTAGAACATAAGGGATCCTTTGAACTATTTGCTCACAACAAGGTTCAACTTGCCGTTTTCTTATGAGTTCTAACTGGGCATCTTCCAATGGGCTGTTATGCGGTAAGACTAAGCTGAATGGTAGAAGATTAGGTAGAAACATCCAAGCATTGTCCAGCTTTTGCAAGACTGTGACATCTCGGTAGTTTTATTCTCGGCGTACCAGGCCGAAACTAATAATACCCTGTCGAAGTGAGATTGGTTCCCGTTAGCGCTTGTTAGAGGATCGGCCTTTTAACCTAACCTAAAGTGATACGAGAAGCTTTTAACAAAGAATAAGTGTTCTTATAATATTGAGCATAACATGGGGACCCACTCGGTTTTATCCAAAATGCGTTTTGTATTTTATTGTTGTTTTAATGGCACCAAAGCTTTCACATGTAGAGAAAGGATCCAGTACTTGCCAAGTTTTAAACTCTGGCCCTACCGTTTATGTTGCGATCGTGGATCGGGCTGAATGTTGAATATAAGGGCGTTCCATTTTGAGGATCCCTACCTTTTAAAGGAAAAACAGGGAAACTTCAAATTTAATATGTAGCGATCAATTCTTTTTATATTTATTTTTGAAGATCAGATAGAATCTTAGGTAGCTCATCCATTTAGTCCATTTTACACGCGTGATGCTTTGCTCCAAGCCCTGAATCGAAGTGGGATGGTCCGCATATGCTTTAGACTTTATATATCCCTACTGCAAAAAGTCTAACGCTGTGATATCACATAATTTTGGTGGCCAAGCGACCGGTTCAAAACACGAAATTATCAGCTCACCGAAGTGTGGGTAGTGGCGCCCTCTTTGCTGAAACCAAATGGCGCCGAGATCATAATCTTCAATTTCATGGCGCGATAAAGGTCGTCACCGGCATAATCTTTAAACAAATATGGACTGATGATTATACCGAGCAAAAAAACACACCGAATCGATGTTTCTTCTGGATGAAATGGAAGGTCTTATATATCTTCAGGTTGATCTTCGTCCCAAATAAAACAAATGTGCTTGTTTATATGTATACTCATTTAGTCAAAAATAGGCCTTATCACTGAACATAACTTGGATCGAACGTCGGATCTTCTTGGAAGCGAAGACATGTCACTTAGGAATGTCGAGTGGCTTAAGTTCTTATATAAACCGTATTATGCACTCTTTTAATTTACGATCTCGACTACATCCAATAAAATAAAATTATCTTAACATTAGTGTTCTCATCTGCAAGTGTGAGGAGTCAGCTGTAAACACAAAATCACTGAAATAAAGGATGTAAAATAAAACTGCCCTTGGGTCTATTAAAACTTAATGGCAATGAATCCTCAAAAACAACAAACGATGCAAGCCTCGGCTATACGAATTTTTGTCTTTCGCCAAATTTAAAGCCTGAAACTCTCTATAATGATTATTAGGGCAGCGATATTCTATGCCGAATTTTATCAACAAAACTCACTATAAACTAAACGGTCTCCAGCCTTGTTCCCGCCACATAACCAAGCTTTATAGTTGCTACTTTCTAAAACGCCTTAAATAAAGTCAGCGCAATCTGCACTTCATTTTGTATTTATTTTGCATTTAACTAAATAATATCGTAGCCATTTTGTTGGACACCAAAACTTATTGTGTTCAAATTTGTTAATTGAAGTTTGCAATACTTTCAGGCAGAAATGTGTCTATTTACTCACTCATAGCGGCGAAGTTGTTGCGCGCTATTAGCTTTCGTAGGCTGTGTGCACTCCGCTCAGCATTGTTAAGCAAACATTTGCATAAGCTACCGGCCAACTCGTTGTATTGGCACTTTAGCTACTCGCTACTCGTCACTTGAAATTCGCAAAATCAAAATAAACAGCGCCATAAATGAATGCCCACGCTGCAAGTGAAAGAGCGCGGCACTTTAATTTTGTATGAATTTATTGTGTAAACAATACTCGAGTTTGTTATTATTGCAGAGAGCATCGCTTATTGCGACTCTTGACTGTTTACCGTAAGGCAAACACCATGAATACTGTCAGGGAACAACGCCAGAGCCAATACGTCAGCTTGCCAGTTATAAGTCTTCTCTGTGTGAATTGTTACCAACATAAACACTTTTTGGACGGAGAGGTGATTCTCAGCTTGAAATTGAAGAATATCTCTTAAATGACAGATCTGTACTGTCAAATATAATGAAATTAAAAGAAAATGTGGTTAGAATATGTGATACTACTTATTTCACAATGGTTCAAATCTCGACTATCTTCAATTTGAAAAAATATGGAGGAAAAACCAGAAGATCGAACGAACCTTGGCAGACAACATCTCAAATTTTGTTTGAATTTATTCTAACATACATATAGTATAGCTTCTCTCTCCTAAAACTTCAAGTTAGCATGAACACCACAAATTTTAGAAAAAATTCTACCAAAAATCAAGCTGTCACATAAAAAAATATCTAAACTGTCAAGGCAATTTCACCAATTTGTTGCTAGTGAGTCAAAAAACCCCACAAAAAAAATGTTGGTGCAACTATTAGGCGACATACATACATATGTATGACGTAGATAAAAAGCTTCTATGACGAGAACGCACAGCCACAAATTAGAAAAGTTTTCTCTCACACTCGAAATGTGATTTCATTGCTTGACAACTGAAATGTTAAAACATTGTTACTGAATAGGGTAGGCTTTGTCTGTCACTATCATTATCACTTTCTGAAAATTGAGTGAATTCTGCTCATTACATGTGACAGATACGTGATTTTCTCTCAAATGGGAGGGGAAGTTGATGGTGTTGAGAATATGCGTATATACATTATAGTACAAGTAAGAAGGCCAAATGTCAGCTCAATGTTGGCAGAAATTTGTAAATGAGCTCGAGTAGAGATTGGATGACGCTATGGATCCGAAACGTCTTTTGAAACGTTATAAGGTATTCAGGTAAACTTTCATTGGAAGAGACTTCCTCCACAGGTTCTAAAATATCAAATGACGGCTATAAAATGAAAGATCACAGATCTCAAAATTGTAGAATCCGCGTCAGCAGATGATAATATAAAAAAGTGAAGGATTTGGTGCTTGAAAATCCTCAGAGGGATGTCAAGAACGCTCGACATCTCTCTAAAGTCCGTACGAATGATTTTGGTGGATATTTTAGCTTTGAAACGCATTCTTGCTCGACTCGTCTTGATAAAGCTGAATTTTTACAAAAAGAGTACTCTTTGAACATGCTTGAGCGTATGAATGCCGATCTGAATCGATCGAATAAGTCCGATTAAAAAAATATAAAATATAGTACAAATCTATCCATGAATATATTTAGAAGAGAGCTTGGGTCTCACAATACCGAATCTGGGTTTAAGCCATCTCACCCCAAGCAGATAATTTTCATAAAATTTTGTGAGCATCACTCTGTTTTGTCGACGGAAATTGTGGAGATTTTGAAACCAAAATTTCTAAAGATATTTATATTTCTTTGACAAGTCTATCAAAACTCTAGTATGCTGAGAAAGGCTTTGACTAAACTAAACATTCAAAAGGTTTTATTAAACGAAGAGAAAATTTAGACTTCTGAACAGTCGACACTTTATTATAAGGTTCATAGTGTCCCTTAATACGAAATTCAAGTTTCAGGATATAAAAAGGCATCACATAGACTTTAGGCAAAAATAGTGAGGTTCTAGGGTCCTGGGTAAACTTCTCGACATCTGAGTATAAGACAGTCTACCAGGCTACCAGATTTTTTTCGGAAATGTTTTTTAATATTAAACTAAACTTGCAACTAAATCTAAACAATATTCTATTCAGCAGTCTGTGACATTCCAACGAAATCTGGAGGGAACACTTTTGAAGCTGGTGAATGGCGACGGCAGTGTCCGGACAGATAAAGAAGAGCTCGCACTAATAACCTATCGTGACAACATTGACGACCCACTACTCGACCGAGACGAGGTGAAAACAACTCAAGAGCGGATGTACATATGTATTCATTCCCAATGATTGGGATATGAGTGTACTCAACCTTATTCATATGAAAAGAGCTCCCGCAGTCTGCGCTAATTATCGCGGAATCAGTTTTCTTAACATTGCATAAAAAGTACTTTCGACAGTTTAGAGTGGAAGACTAAAGACCATTGTAAATAAACTAATTGGAACTTATAAATACGCAGTAGCTTTAGACCTGGCAAATCCACCACAGCATCAACTTTTTATCGATTTTAAAGCCTCTTTCGACACTATTAGACTTTGGTCTATAAAAAGCATTGAAAGAGGTTGGTTTTGTGATGAACGGGAGCAAGGCAAATTCCCTGGAGTACCTGTCCAAACACAAAATTCCGCGCAGCTTGGGAACTACGTCACTGTTGGCAGCTATAAATATGAAAAAGTTAAGGACCTTGTAGAGGTCGACACAATAAATTCCATTAACAATTCAAGTCTGGAGTTCAAGACCAAAATAACTCATGCCATGTACGCAAGTGTGACAATGATCCGACGAAGAAAAATTTCGCTCTAGTTATAAGCGTTTCATCATACTCATCCTATTATACATAGGTTGCTATATATATTTCTGGACTAGGCAAAACTAAGTGTTGCCAGGTGCAATCTGACATTTCCATTTGAAAGTTTGACATTTTTTAGCATAACATCACTCAGAACGTTTTGTCATTTAATCGTGAATTGTTTTATTTACAGGGAATTAAAAAATTCATCTCGGCCAAAAAATGGAATTAACTCGTGAACATTTTCGTGCGTTCATTTTTCACAACTTTCGACGTGGATTATCACGACAAGAGTGCATCGATGAACTAAAATCTTTGTATGGCTATGAAGCACCATCCTATAGCACTGTGAAAAACTGGCTCAACGAATTCAATCGTGGCCGACGCTCGCTCAAAGACGATTTCTGTGAAGTTCGTCCAAAAACAGCCGTTGTGCCAGAAAACATCGATGCCGTACGTGAACTGAGAATGCAAGACCGTCATGTAACATACCTTCAGATAGAGGCAGGCCTATGCATCTCTCCCACCAGCATACATTTGATATTGCATGAACACCTGGCCGTAAAAAAAGGTTGTTCTCGTTGGATCCCGCACAATTTGACAATCGCTCAAAAAAAGGCTCGTGTGGATTGGTGTAAAGAAATGCTGAAAAAATACGATCGCGGTGCCTCAAAAGCCGTTTATAAGATCGTCACAGGTGACGAATCATGGATCTATGCGTATGAGCCCGAAACAAAACAGCAATCGACCGTGTGGGTCTTCCAAGACGAGCCAAATCCAACGAAAAAAAAAAAAAACATTTTCGTTGATAAATATCCTATGTTCATTATTAGGCCAGAAATATATATAGCAGCCCTCGTACGGCGCATAAATATGGACGAGGACGCACGGAGATGAGAAAGCACTTAGTTCATTTAAGAGAACCTCCAAAGTCTTTGGAGCCGTGCGCATGACAGTTCAATACCAAAAAAAATGGAATCACGAACTGTATGAGGTCTACGACGACATGGATATAGATAAGCCTTAAAAATCCAATGAATGCGACAAGTCGTTCGCATAATGAAGCCCTAGCGGAAAGCTCCTACGATTCTACATCCAAGGAAGGACGAAAGCAGGAAGGAGTTCACGGAATGAATGGACAAAAAGCGTATTAACCTACACTTGAGATATACAAATATAACCCTGCAGAGCAAATAAGTAACTGGCGAAATTTTGTGTTCTTGGCCCAGATCGTCCAACGGTTGTACTCCCAAAGAAGAAGCAGATTATACATGCCATTAAACGTTGTAACCCAAGTAGGAAGTTAGTAAGTAGAACGCGAAGTTTATGTTTAGTTACTTAGTCATAATCCTATGCTTTGTAAGCGTGACTTCACAAGTCGCACGTATGAGCTTCACTGCAACACGTTGCAAGCGCGGAAGGCATAAAACAGCACAGGAAGGTATTAAAGTTCGCATTTCTTCATCTGAATCTATGCTTTTAATATACCATATGGATGCATATGTTGGTGGAAGTTTATGTTAGTGTAAATAACGGTATAATCACGTCACTGTGGCACCTCAATGTGGCACAATTGCGCATTAAAATTATCAGCAACATTGTAGAAAATGAGATTATTCTTGCACTGAATGAGCGTTTTGCGAGTTATGTCGCAGAAAAATATATATTTTTTGTTTTTGAAATATTTTTCAAGGCTTTATTTTAAGAGTACGAGATTTTTTTATTGCTATTTTATTGATTTCATAAACGAAATTGCCTTACTGCCACTAAATTTACAACTGTAACACAAGCATTGGTCATTTAAAATTTATTATTCCACAAATCCTTACAGTCGCACTTTTCTGCCAGCGTTTTTTGTTTGTCACTTTAAAGCGCATGCGCCGCTTGTAACACCATGCAACGCCATTAAAATCCACTTTTTGGGTGGCACTATAAAGTCTACATATTTATGGTTTAGTAATTTTACGAGCTCATAAATGTGGCATTGCCTTGGTTGTGCAGAATAAAGATGCTTGGAAAACAAGATTGCAAAAAAAAAAAAACAAATTCAAAGTGAAAATAGATGAGCATATAAAAGTGCTAATGGAGGTTGTACTAAAATAAATGTCAGTTCAGTTTTACCTCATAAATTGTGTAAACTAGTTAAAAGCTAGCTAAGTGGTCCCACAAATATAAAATGTAGTAGTCGCTGGAGTTTTTTTTGTTGTGAAAATGTACAGCAAAATTTAATTGAATGAGATTTTTGTGTGGTCTCCAGTAAGCGTGGATCCGCTCTGAGCTCTGAGCTCTTTTCTCTTTTCCCTTTTCCCTTTGACATTTTGTAATTTTGAAAATAGTTTAACATTTTGTGCTTTGGCATTACAACCGTGGTTCGGGCTGAGCTGAGAACTTCGAGAACTTAAAAGTTCGCCAATTAAGTCGATGACATCCTCGCTAAGACGGTCCTTCCGGCCTTCATAACTTCAATTGTATGTCTCAAGTGCAGACAAATCGCTATGTTACTGGTCTTTTTATTGAATGCATGAATGGATTTGCTGCCGTTCGTCACGAGGACGGCCTAACCTAACCAGCGTATTTAATATTATATATCAATGTCGCTGTAGAGCGTATACAGTTCATCGCACCATCTTCACCGACATCCATCGTTCACTTAGACGGCTACAAACAACTTGTGGAGAACAGTTCTCTCGAACGCGCCAAGTGTTTTCTCATCTCGGTTCGTCTTCGTAAATGTTTCTGCTCCATATAACAGGACGGCAATAATGAGCGACTTATACAGCGTAAGTGTTTTTTATCGAGAGAGGTATATGCCTCTCAATTCCGTACTCATCTTGGGGAAGCGAAGTGCCACATTGAGGATACTTTTCTACTTTTTTTGCTGTCTTGTGCCGGCTTCTTATTTTACTCCAACCTTTTTTTTGGATCTTATATATTTCTGTGTCCAAATTTTTACTTCAGACTAGATCGTGTTGGCCGTTCTGTCGACTTCCTTGTGGATTCCAGCCAATAATGTTCGGGTGATTGTATGTATATGGATCTCGTTTTAGAACATTTCTAAGCCTTCCTCATTTTCTGTTGCAAATTTGAGCCAGCAGGCTGTGCGTGACTATAAGTCAATGTTAAAGACGGTGAGGACTAAAAATGCTTCAAATATTGCGAAGTAGTCGTATTGCAAAAATTTGCAGGTTTTGGATGTCCGAGGCTATAATATTTCTTGTCTCACAGCCGAATGTGGAATTAACATAGGAGTAGACGCCTTGGAGCTTCGAAAACTTGCAGAAATCTAAAGAGTTCTAGAGGTCTAGAGATTGGAGTAGGCGCCTTGGAGCTTCAAATTTTTTGCTGAAATCTAAAGAGTTCTAGAGGTCGTTTTAAAACCTTTATTACATCAATTATTATCGCCGACTAATGCTTGATGACATAAATGCCTTTACTGTTACTTGCAGTCATCTTCATACTTCAAGTGATGGCTTAGTTCTGTGTTGAGGACTACTTCACTTTTACTTTATTAATGGTTTATCTACTTTTTATGGTTTTTACTCTGAAGAAAAAGCTCTAGTAAAAGGTTTTATGCCTGAGCAGTTCCAGAACTTGTTTCAAAATATTCTCTTATGAATTTCAATATGGTACTCTAATCCTTTCATCAAAATTGTTTTTCATCCACATGATATCACTGATGTTTGAACATTCCTTGTGTTATATAGTCTCTTCCTGCATCCAATTCCAGAGTTAAGGTCTACGTAGACAGCCAAGCAGTAATCAAGACAGTAACCTCGAGCAAGCAACTTCACTTTCACTGGGTGCCAGGTCACAAAGGGGCAATGAAATAGTGGACGAGATTGCCATAATGGCCACAGTATGATACACTGGAGGATGTATCGATAGTGAGGTCACAGAATCCCCTTAAAATTCGCGCCATCGCAAGCATCGTAAAGAATGACTACTCCTCATGAACCTAGTAACTGAAATCCATCTGGTATCACAAAAAACCAAAACCCGATCTATGCGGACTCATTAGTCTATCAACCTAAAACCTAACCTATATCTATCCTCACCTGAGCACACCTTAACATCCAGCAGTATTTAAATATAGCTGGGTTCGAGTTGATTGTAATTGTATTTTTTTATTTAAAATACCTATCATCTAAGAAGCATAGGAGTCTCTACCAACACGAGATCTGCAAACGAGGTTATGACGAACTCATTATTTCTACGAGTTTTGCGCAACATTGTATATTTAAAGATCAAATTAATTGCTTGTCCGAAAATGAATGAAGTGTCTTATTGGTTAAGTGTCTTATTGAGTTACCTTTAATAACCCTCACTATAGGTATTCGAATACTTTGAGGCTACGTCAACGATATTTCAGCAACACGTTTTTCTCCATACTAAAGCCACTACCTGGAGATCTTCAGATCTACTAAGCCTACTTAGCAAAACATATAATTCAGACAATATTTAATGTGTATATTCCATTATTATTTCCACTTTGTAGCAAACACGTTTCGTGCAACCTCCGATATGTTCTCCCATTGCCGTAATGAATTTCAATTATCGCTTACAACGCAACAGGCACGCCTCATATTTACGCCATTTATAGGCATCAATGCTCATAAGCTTACGCACTTTATGCGCAACGTCTTTAGAATGTCCGCCATATAGCCAACGGCAGCCGGCTGCCATATGTTGCCGCCACACCCGCTGTGGCAGCTGTGTGCTTGCGCCTTTCTTGAACACATGCGTCTTTTTTCATAGAGATTATGCAATTATTTTCCGTTGAGTGTTCACATATAGCCACAATATTGCTTTTATGCCCATAAAGCTTCACAATATGTGGAGAGTCATATACGTATGTAAGTATACTTTTAATGTGTGTGCTTAGTCTGCATCATTACCTGGTCTTAACTTTGTCTAGTTATCATGCTCCTATCGCTTTACGGCTCATTAAACTTGCATATATAGATTGATTCCTGGTTTTTGTCGAAAATATTGAGCTGAATCCGTAGACCTTCTATTACCCGTGGTGTTACGTTTACAGTCTTTTTTAGTAGATGAGAACTTAGCTTAATATTATATATATATGATCGGATAATTTATATAAAGATGACATTAATCAAGCGCATTTACGAGAAAATTTGTTCAAAAAGAAAAATGCGCTCGATTTGATTAAGATTGTGCCGACATACACTAAGGTTCTAGACTCGTACTTGGGATCCTCACTTCAAAGCATAGTTATGAAGACGTCGTTCGCCGCACTTCTTGTGTTACTGGGTCTATATAACCGGAAAGAACCACGAGATATAGGAATATTGTATCAGGTGTGGTCCCCAAAAATATATTCATGAGATATTTTTCCTTACTTAAATAACTGCAGAAATATTTAGTAGTCGTCTAAGGCTCTTTAAAGGAATGAACTTCTGCCCACTTGATTGAAATTAAGAACGTATTAGATCTCATATCTCACTTCAATACTGATATAGTTTAATATGGGAACATTAGAACTACCGTTTAGATTTTCGGTTTGATCTGGGAACATCATCAAAACTATTGTAAATTTTTTTTTTTTTTTTTTTTTTTTTTATCACAAACGAACTATTTGAAAACATGAGAGATAAAGTGATTTTTCGATGAAAAAAAGACATTTTTGGGTCTGCTAACGGATCTCTCAACTTTTGGAATAGTCAAGGTTAAGATTCTTAGGAAGAAGCGTGGATCGTTGCTCTTCATATTTTATGCTGCTCTAATATACAAAAATTGTTCAGTCATAGAAGTTTGCGTTATGATATTTAGGATATCTGACTATACTACTAAGAGTGCTCGATGTATTGAAGAAGTCCAGTAAAAAGGACCTTAACTGCCCTGCATACTCAATTTGACTTGAAACTAAAAAAAAAACTACATCAAAACAAGAGCCAAAATGAAAATCAAGACTAATGTAACAAAAAAAGTAAATGTATAGAGTTTATGAGGGACTTACGACTCCGTGACAAACAAAACAGGGTTTTCGAATATACCGATTTAGGATGTGATGATTTGGGACTCCAGAATTATGATTGGGGATATTTAAGACTTGGAGGGTGGTTGAAAAAAAGTCTCGGTTACTCTCTAATTCATAGGACAGGTTAGGTTATTCTGTTAAGCCAATGACCCACGCATATACTAGTTTTGGTTCTTTGCGAAACCAGTTGGAGTTTATTTACTAGGTCCATGAGAAGTAGTCATGCTTTAGGATGCCTGCGATTGACGAAAATTTTAACAAACTCTGCGGCCTGGATAGCTCCTCCAGTCCATCATATCGTGGGAACCAGAGATGCTTATAGCGTAGAGTCTTACCAATGCGGGACAAGTGCACAAGAGGTGTTCTACTGGTTCTCTGGTGCCTTGCCCTAGACTTTTCCTGTAGTCTTTCCGATCTGTCAGCCCCATTCTGAGGGCGTGTGTCGCCACTAGACAGCGACCTGTTAATATTTCGATCATGTTCACACATTCACTTCTATCAAAAGCCAATAGGAATTTTATGTAGTTCTGATCTATCATTTTACAGATGACTTTTGCATTTTTGCACCCATGTAGCTCAATCCAACGAGTTTTGATTTTCTTATTAATAATGTTGATCACGTTTTCGGGTGCCTAATACCATTCTTGGCAATCTCAACTACTATTTCATTACCCTCGAAGCCTTTGTGACCTGGCACCTAGTGGAACTTCACTTGTTCCTTGTAACAATTTTCACTGCTGCCCACTTTTCACAGGGGGTTACTGCCTTGATTGCTGCTTGGCTGTCCACATAGATGTTGATTCTGGAATTGCCTGCAAGTGCATTAGAGGCCAGCTTCGCGGCTTTCGCAATAGCAAAGACCTCAGAGTAGTGAAATATACTGCAGTAGTCCGGCACCTTAAAAGGCTGCCTTATGTCTAACTCTGGACAATATATCCCCGCACCAATTCATAAATTTGATTATTACAACAAACATTAAGGTTTTAAACCCTATTTTTCGTTGACGATAATTACTTTCTAAGCCTTCTTTTAAAGCTACAATCTTCAGTAACAATATTTTTTCGCCGTATTACCATCCAATATGCTCATTATCCCACTTAGTTGCACATTGAGAGATTTACGAGCACATTACCAAAATCATTTCCAAACACTTTAAGTGCCTTTAATTGCTTTTTCATTTGATGCGCTGCTAAATGGTCGCTGGTTCACTCCAGATCAGCATCGAGAGCGTTTGCACAGCGTCAACGACTAACACTATTAAACGAGTTATAAAGTAGCTGAAGGCTTAGGTGTACATGCGGAGAAGCTGCTATAGTATATATGTAAGTACAAACATATGTATATATTTGTATACAATTTCAGATCATGAACTTTCTCGCTGTTCCCTTTGCACACATACAACTCAAAACACCACACACACACACATAAAAGCTTATATGGGATTTGCTTGCTTTGTTGCTGTAGCAAATATCCTTGAGCCATTTTTGTGGCCAACAAATATTTTTGTTTGTGCCCGTTTTTCCGCAAGGCTTTTGCTTAATTGCATTTCGTTTGCTTTCCACCCGCGACCGAGCGATGTCTGCGCCTTTGTGCCTGGCGCTCGCTTCATTTGCGATTTTTATCCAGTTTGGGGCTTTAGACAGTCGATACTTCTACAAGCATATGTATGTGGCAAATATATGTACAAATGTGTGTATATATTTGTATCTGTGTATATATATGTATGTGTGTATATTATTTTTGGCTTTTGTAATTTGTTGTGTCTTTCTCTGCTCAACAAACTTTGTCTCACGCATTTTGGGTGTTTACTTTCTCTGTTTTGCCGTTGGTTCATTTCACTTATTGTATTGTACGACCAAAAGCGCATTACTAGGGCTTAGAAGCTGCGCGAAAAATTCCATTTCGATAGTCGAAAAATACTATTTTCGTTTGTTTTTGGAAAAAAGAAAGTTTGTGCACACAAAGAACTATTTGTCTGTGTAGGAATAACGTGAAGTAGGGCGATGCTGGATTGCATAGAAATTACAAATAATTTAATATTACAGTTGAATCTGGTAAATGAGAGACAGGTTTATAGATCAGTAAGCTTAAAGCTGTAATAAAAATATTGAAATTTGGAATAAAAGAAAAATTTATATGAAATACTATAATTTCCACAACTCAACTTGAATCCTTTCTCAGTTATCTTGACTTGGTTCGGTCAGTTTGTATGACGGCTCCAGGCTGTATTAGTCCGATCGAAGCAGCTTCTACACATATTATAGTGCTGATTTAGAGAATAGTCCACGCAAAATTCCTTGAAGATATCTCGTCAAATAAAAAAGTTTTCCATACAAGGACTTAAGTTCTTGTATGGCAGCTATACGCTATAGTGGTCCGATCTGAACAATTTCTTCGTCGTCCATAGACCTGTCGCCAATAATAATTTCTACTGATTTACGTGAAGATATCTTGTCAAATAAAAACGTTTCCCATACAAGGATTTCCTTTCGAACGACCAGTTTGTATGACAGCTATATTCCATAGTGGTCCGTTCTAAGCAATTTCTTCAGTGTTTATAGCGCTGACTTAAGTAATAAGCCATGGTGAATTTCATGAGGATATCTCGTCAAATAAAAAAGTTTCCCATACAAGGATTTCCTTTCGCTCGACCAGTTTGTATGGCAGCTATATTCTATAGTGATCCGTTCTAAGCCATTTCTTCAGTGTTTATGGCGCTGACTTAGGTAATAATCCATGGAGAATTTCATGAGGATATCTTGCGAAACAAAAAAGTTTCCCATGCAATTACTTCATTTTACTCAAGCGGACAATTTCTTTGGCAGCTTTATGTTATAGTGTTCCGATCTGGCGGTTCAGACAAATGAGTTGCATAAGAATATATTCCTGAATTTAGATCTTGGGGAACGCTATATTTAGTAAAGTTAAACGTTTATTACTTATACCACCGCAAAATATATGGATACGACATGGCGTATGAGTAACTTATTAAACACTTTTCAGCTGAAATTGATGTAATAGCCGCGGATTTTAAAAAAACTGTTCTGATTACGAAATAGCATAAAAAAAATTCTGAAAAAATGAAAAATATTCTCTAATATGAGAAACTACTCTCCAACAGTGAGAAAAATTGACTTCAAATAAAATTAAATCACGAAGCGTCAGATCAGCAGAAAAAAAGAAAAGATATCTGTTTATTTTTATCGTTAAATATGACAATGACTCGGTATCTTACAAAAAATTTGTGGTATTAAAATCACAAATTGTTAATAACGAAATGATTTTGTAACCAAAGATTATTCAATGTCTGTATTATTCATTCAATGTCTGAGAAAACCTTTTTCGGAAATTTATTGTTCTAAGAAGAGCACAACATTGGATATTGTGAAGAAAATCTGTATCATTTTAATATTTTGTATTATTGTATACTGATTTCAGTTGCTCTATAAAATTTATGAGCTGCTTATACTTTCTTAAAAAAATTTTTTTTGAGTTGTTACTTGGTCTTCGACTTTATTTCTCTTCATATGTAGAGTATCCCAGTTAGACTACGCCCTTCAGCAGCTATTTAAATTCTCAGCAATGTTAAGAAGTAATATAAGCCTCTTACACTATAAAGTAGCCCACTTCAGCTATCAACAGCATACAAAAATTCCTCCCACAAAGGTAAGCAACACTTTAAATATTGCTTATTTTATCTAAGCTCTGCAAATTACAAACTATGAGTAGTAAAACTCATTAAATTTCTAGGTGCAAATTTTTATGAAACTACAAATTGTAGTTAAGTATAATTAAGCTCAGTAATATTGTCAGCTTAACGGGGTACAAAAAGGTCCTGCCACAAAATGCGCCATCAAAGCAGCATAAAGCGACCGCAAAAGCAGGCAGCGCTATGCTTATAAACATATGTATTATATAGTAACGGGTGATTTTTTTGAGGTTAGGATTTTCATGCAGTAGTATTTGACAGATCACGTGGGATGTCAGACATGGTGTCAAAGAGAAAGATGCTCAGTATGCTTTGACATTTCATCATGAATAGACTTACTAACGAGCAACGCTTGCAAATCATTGAATTTTATTACCAAAATCAGTGTTCGGTTCGAAATGTGTTTCGCGTCCGTGTCCGATGAGCGATGAGGCTCATTTCTGGTTGAATGGCTACGTAAATAAGCAAAATTGCCGCATTTGGGGTGAAGAGCAACCAGAAGCCGTTCAAGAACTGCCCATGCATCCCGAAAAATGCACTGTTTGGTGTGGTTTGTACGCTGGTGGAATCATTGGACCGTATTTTTTCAAAGATGCTGTTGGACGCAACGTTACGGTGAATGGCGATCGCTATCGTTCGATGCTAACAAACTTTTTGTTGCCAAAAATGGAAGAACTGAACTTGGTTGACATGTGGTTTCAACAAGATGGCGCTACATGCCACACAGCTCGCGATTCTATGGCCATTTTGAGGGAAAACTTCGGACAACAATTCATCTCAAGAAATGGACCCGTAAGTTGGCCACCAAGATCATGCGATTTAACGCCTTTAGACTATTTTTTGTGGGGCTACGTCAAGTCTAAAGTCTACAGAAATAAGCCAGCAACTATTCCAGCTTTGGAAGACAACATTTCCGAAGAAATTCGGGCTATTCCGGCCGAAATGCTCGAAAAAGTTGCCCAAAATTGGACTTTCCGAATGGACCACCTAAGACGCAGCCGCGGTCAACATTTAAATGAAATTATCTTCAAAAAGTAAATGTCATGAACCAATCTAACGTTTCAAATAAAGAACCGATGAGATTTTGCAAATTTTATGCGTTTTTTTTTTTAAAAAAGTTATCAAGCTCTTAAAAAATCACCCGTTATAAAGGCTTCGTTAAACACAAAATAGCCGTCTTCTACTTTATGGCCTTAATAATGGCTAAGCATGGCAACAACAAGCAGGAGCTGCAGAAGGTGCCGCACAGACAGGCAGATAAATATATATATATGTACTTAAATATACCGACCATGACAGATATAACTATAAGAAAGCTTTATGTGGGTTGTGCTGAGACGACAAGGCATGAAGAAGTGTAGGAAAGAACAGGAATCAAATGCGTGGCATAGTAGTGAACACAGCATACAAGAGCATAGTCGCTAAAGTTGCTAAGCTTACACTCGACATAGATCGCCAAGGGTGCTCGAAGCGTCGGGTGGCAGCTTTGACCGCTAATCTGTTAGCTCATTCGATTACGGTTGCTGTTGTCCAAGCTTTTGTGATTCTTTTTACTTTAATGCTTTGTTAGGAATACTCTTAGGCGTTATATACTATGTGGTCAGCGATGCCATCTTTTTCGTTGCCATCTATACATTTAATTCCTCACATATAATGCCGTAAATCTGTGATTGTTATTCTGCTGTTACATTGCTTTAATCCATTAACTTTTAGTCTACCGTTGTTGTTGTTCTCTGCTTACTCTGGTATGTATTGGGGTGTTGGCAACTCCTGTCTGCAAAGTATTATTTTATTTGTATGTGTAGGTACAAAAGTTTACTTCGTTTCCCAACTAATATGTACCGTTATGTTTGGTAAGTCACTTTAATATGGTTTAATATAGTTTAGCAAGCAAAAATTCTTGAATCGGTTAAAGTAAATTAAACTCAGTTAATAACAGAATACGCAGCCTTGAAATCCAACGCAGAATCGCACTTGCCAAGAGGTGCTACTTTCGACTCAATAGACAATTGCGAATTAAAATCCTCTCCCGACGAGCAAAGACCAAACTCTACAAGTCACGGGCATGAACAATGACATCAATGACTCCCAATATCAGTTTCGGCTATGTCTCCTGGTTCACCGTTGGTAAGACCGCCGAGATGTTTCAACCTCAGTGTTGCAAAAGCTGGAGAATGGACAGAAAGTGCTTGCTTGGTTGCAAATCACCATCTTCCATCTGACTTTGTACTATAAAAACACCTATCATCTTTCATCTTTGCTAGATGGAAGTAGTTCGCAATATCTCGTTTACTTTAGGTCAAAATGATCTTGCAGTCCCACAGGTGCGGGTCGGCAGCCAGCGATTGCTAAGGGCATGCAAGATTCATGTGTCCAGTGTTTAAGCTGACAATGAAGATTCAAAATGTTCCCAATTTAATGGGAGATGGGGCAAGAATACCCCTTTGGCTACCTCGTCACCTTTTTAGCTACCAGTCATTCCGCTATGACCAGACACCCAAAGAAGTCTGATGACGAAGTAGCTTGATGTTATTTCTGGTGAAGACAGGAACTCAGCATTGGTGTTGCTAACCTTCTTGAAAGAGAGTTGCGCTTCATACGAGTATCAACGTCTAACGCCACCTTCTGTGTGAAAAACACTACTGTAGTCCGATAGCTTAAAGCTAAAATCCCCAGATTCAGTCAGTCTTATATCACACATCGCAGCAATGCACCTATCGGCCATATACACGGCTGCTTTTGTGTAATACAGCTTTAAGTGCCATCGTTGGCTTAGTCAGCTGTGTGTCAGAGAAGCTTAGGAGAGAGGCCCTTTGGCAGTGTTCAAGCTTCTTAGCAAGGCAACACTCCCCCGAGCGCTCTCCAGCAGACGAATATTGACTTGACTACGGCTTCGCCAAACCGCCACCTTTGGTGAAAGTCCTCACCTTTACCCTACACCAATATTCTCGACACTTGGCCTTCATGAAAGTTTTGTATGAAAAATAAGCCTTAAAAAAATCGTGGTCCTTACAAACAGAGATCAATATAAAATAAGTATATAAAATAAAGTAAGTGATGTTTGTGGATCGACGATTAACAGCCAGATATCTTAGAGACTTCGTTGGAATATCGGAAGAATCAATGAAAACCATTTTGAAAGTTTGTTTGGGCCTAAGAAAAGTGAAAGCACGGTTGGTTCGAGTAGAAAACAATACGGCAAAGCAGGCCTAGAATCAAACATGTCCAAATTTTTCTTCCATAATCGAGGTATGGTTCAGTCCGAATGCCTACCGACCGGCCAAACTGCCAACAAGGAGTACTATTGAAGTGTTTTGCGTCCTTTGCGCGAAGCTATTCGCAAAAAGAGGCCGGAATTATGGGTCGAAGACTCATGGTTTTGCACACGGTGCATTATGGAAGACATTAAAGGTAAAGCGCTACTTGCTCACCATATATCCATAAATACTTTGATACTGGATTCCAGTGAATACTTTTGTTGCCACTGTTGGTGGATAAGTTATGAATCGAAGGTTCTCAGTATATATTTGACATTCTTATTAAAATCAATTATGCTTCTAGGGTTGGAAAGGAGTTACAATCGATTGAAATTTATTTCCGAAAGCAAAATGTTGGACAAAAGAGTTTAGCTTTCCTTTTACTATTTATTTTTTACACAATAACTTGCGTGCACTGGAATAAGAAATTAATTGGGGAGAAACAATGAAATGCTGATTTGCTGAATGATATAATTTTTGGTCATATTGGTGCTTAAGTGGGTTGTCTAGCCTACAAATTTAAAAAAAAATCGAAATTTGTTTTATATTTTCAAAGTTTAACTATTCAAGAATATTTGTACAAGAAGATTTTTCAAAATTCAAATTATTTTCGGTGATATAGGCATTTTTCTGACCCGGCATTCAAACTGGTTCGGCCGGAACGCGAAACTTTAAACGCGTTTTTCTTAAAACTGACTTTTTCGCAAAGATACCCACGATTTCTCAGGTTCTACTGGACCGAGTTACTTGAAATTTTTACAGGGTCTTCTTTATAGGCTTGTCTATGGTTGGAACTAGCCCCATCTCCAAATTTTTATTTTTATTATTTTTAAAAAGTTCGAAATAGTCAGAAAAAGTGATCCAAAAAACTTTTTTTTTTAGCAGTCGACATTTTGTAAAAAATTTGTTTCTTGAAAATTTATTCTAGATTTATAATATTTTTTTCTTTTTGGTTTCAGATAACTAGGAGGGTTGAAATCATGGGTATGGTCACGTGGAAATTTTTAGAGACCCCCCACATCGTCAGCTCATAATTTTTGAAATTTTTTGCTTATTTTAGTTTTTAATTTTTTTCTCTACTCTTCTAAAATTAACAAATAATTAATAAAAAAATGGATAGTAAAAATATTAATTGCCTTTTTTTTACGACACTTTAAAAATTACCTGAAATTCATGCTTCTAGACTAGAATACCCCCTTAAGTCTTCTTGTGTCTAACATGTCGGTGCGAGTCATAAATATAAACACATTTTATTTTCAGTCTTTAACAATACAATTATTTTATTCATTCAATTTCATTTTCTTAACATTATATATGTATGTATATAAGTGTAGATGTATTATATAATACAATAAAGTTAGTTAAACGGTGTATAGAACAAACAAATTTTAATTTTTTTTCTTATAAGCCAAAATAGAAATATTGAATAATTAAAATGAATATAAATGGAAGTACGAAACCAGTTTGAAATACTTTTTATAACGGGTGATTTTTTTGAGGTTAGGATTTTCATGCAGTAGTATTTGACAGATCACGTGGGATGTCAGACATGGTGTCAAAGAGAAAGATGCTCAGTATGCTTTGACATTTCATCATGAATAGACTTACTAACGAGCAACGCTTGCAAATCATTGAATTTTATTACCAAAATCAGTGTTCGGTTCGAAATGTGTTTCGCGTCCGTGTCCGATGAGCGATGAGGCTCATTTCTGGTTGAATGGCTACGTAAATAAGCAAAATTGCCGCATTTGGGGTGAAGAGCAACCAGAAGCCGTTCAAGAACTGCCCATGCATCCCGAAAAATGCACTGTTTGGTGTGGTTTGTACGCTGGTGGAATCATTGGACCGTATTTTTTCAAAGATGCTGTTGGACGCAACGTTACGGTGAATGGCGATCGCTATCGTTCGATGCTAACAAACTTTTTGTTGCCAAAAATGGAAGAACTGAACTTGGTTGACATGTGGTTTCAACAAGATGGCGCTACATGCCACACAGCTCGCGATTCTATGGCCATTTTGAGGGAAAACTTCGGACAACAATTCATCTCAAGAAATGGACCCGTAAGTTGGCCACCAAGATCATGCGATTTAACGCCTTTAGACTATTTTTTGTGGGGCTACGTCAAGTCCAAAGTCTACAGAAATAAGCCAGCAACTATTCCAGCTTTGGAAGACAACATTTCCGAAGAAATTCGGGCTATTCCGGCCGAAATGCTCGAAAAAGTTGCCCAAAATTGGACTTTCCGAATGGACCACCTAAGACGCAGCCGCGGTCAACATTTAAATGAAATTATCTTCAAAAAGTAAATGTCATGAACCAATCTAACGTTTCAAATAAAGAACCGATGAGATTTTGCAAATTTTATGCGTTTTTTTTTTTAAAAAAGTTATCAAGCTCTTAAAAAATTACCCTATATAAAGAAAAAAAGACGGATGAGCAAATACTAATATTTTTATTTTAATTTTGAAGCACTTTTTAAACAGCAATTTTTAAACCAACTGTTGCATGCCAAGATTTCTTAATTTTTTGTAATGGAACAAAAAAATAAAGTTTGTTCTCAATAATAAGTAGTTTTTGTCAAATTATTTAAATTTGTTTTTTTTTTTAATTCATTCAAAACCATTTTTTATCAAACTGTTTCAAGAAAGTTTTCATAAAACATTTAAAAAAATATTGTATTTGAACAAACACATCTTAAACAAATTTTTTTGAATTCATGCAAAGTCATATTGAATAAAAAAACTAAAAAAAAAAAAAATTCAAAATTTTCCAAAAAAAAAAAAATTTAAACTTTATTTTTTTGTGGAATAGCAACTTTTAAAAAATACAATTCAAGCCAAAAATTGCATGAATTCAGCAAAAAAACATAAAAATTTATTCTTAAATAATTTGTATGCCAGTTCAATAATAATTTAAGAAATTCAGCTATCAAAAGTGCCTGTTGTTAAAAAAAGTGCTGATTTTCTTTATAGTAAAATTTAACATAATATGATTTTTTTTACAAATATTTTGAGCGAGGAAAACTTAAAATTATGACTATAACGTCATTGCTGCAAAAATCAAGTGAATTTTACTTTTTATACAACAAATTATTTTTATTTTAAATTATTTAAATTTTACAAGCTAATATTTTATTTTTTATGTTTTTTAATTTTAAATATTTTTATTTTGAGTTTTTATTTTGTCGCGCTTAAATTTTAACATGCAAGCTTATTTTGTAAAGAGAAAATTATTTTAAAATAATTCTCTTAAATATTTTATTTTTTTATATTCTGTACCAGCTTAATTCTAGTGTAACAAAACATTTCGTCTTAATTCTTAGTATTTTTATTTTTTTATTTTTTTATTTTTAAATATTTAGCACATGGAGGACGTTTTTCTTATGGTTCTTTGTTGTAGTAGAAAGTCAGTTGTAGTTTTTTTTTTGTATTTTGAATTTTTTTTATTTTATATGTTCGAGTTTTTAGGCTTAATTTTACAGAGAAGGCAGTTTTGAGAACTTTAAAAGTTATTGATAAAACACATTTATTCTGAAGATTTGACTGGAGTAAAATTATAACGAAATATAATTTATAATTTTTGGAATACTTATTAATTTTGGCAAACTATAACGTAATAAAGCATAATCCCCACAAAAATTTCGACAAAATTTGCGTCAAAATGTGAACCGTTACATGTTTAGGAACTCACTGGACAGAGTGAAGTCTGCGAAAATGCGTTAATAAACCTACACCAGGTCCGAGAGTATACGCTATTTATCTCAACATATTGATTTCTCGAAATAGGTTAAGGTGCTTTGAAACCGTTGCTTCAGCTATTTCGCTGTATAATTCGAAAAAAATATCGGTAAATGATGCTATAGGTCCGAAAATATATGCAGTGTTCATATCTCGAAGTAGACGAACATATTTTTGATTATCTGTCAAATGGAGCTATCGAAAATTTCTTTGAGTCCCTTCAAAGAGCTTATTGACTTTTATGAACTAGTGAAACACAGTATTGAAAGTTATTTCATCAACAAATGATATTACTAACTACCCTTCTCTTAAACATTTTGGTGTTATTTGACAAATGCAGTGTTCCTAAATCGCTGACGGTCTCCTAAAAGAGCCTATTACTTCTTAGGTTATGTTTTTCTATGCCGGCAATTCTGAAAGTTGCGCCATTTACGCTCTTGATCACATGTAGTTGAAAATAAATATAGTCAAAAATAAATTTCTTACCAAAAAAGTATAAAGACCTTTTATAATTTAAACTCATTTCAATTTGCACATGGCTATGTTGCCAATTTTCCAAACTGTTGTATGTTTTGAACTTCTCAACTGCCTTCTCTTTCTGTCTGTCGAAAAATTAATTAACTGTCTACTTCTTTACAACTATGTTTAGGGCACATGTAAAGCTTTTACAAATACAAACTAAATATATCCGTTAAGTTTTACACAATCAAAATTAAAAGTAAAATACATTATAATAATAATACTTACAATTGAAGCACTTAGACACAAAAATTTGACTTAAAAATTAATTTTGATTATTTTTCTTCATATTTTTTACAAAATTTAGAAATCGCTGAGCTTTTTAACACACTGTAATTTTTTAACATTTGCACTCAAAAGTTTCAGAAAATGGCTAAAACACTCAATTATATTACAAACTCAAATAACCGTTGAAAAATAGCACACACCTGCATAAATAACACTCAATACAAATATTTTTCAAACACACACACACATACATAAGCAGCAGTAGTACTTAATAATCTCATTTCTTAAGTAGTTTTAATTGTCATATAACCTAACATTTTGGCTTTCACTCAATTCATTTGAGTGCAAATAAGCTTTGAGCAGCTGGTATAAACAACAAGGCTTTAATTGTCATCCATATCTATATGTGTTAAGTAATTTTTAGGAGACTTGGGATACTACACTAACATTTTTTCTGAAATATTTTACAAAATATACTCAAAAATAAAAAAGGTTAAAAAAAATAACTCAAACACATATTACACTCACTCACGCAACAACTGCAAAGAGAAATACGCAAGCACACACTTTCACTTACATTCCTTAATAATAATATTGACCGTACTAATCATTAAATTAAACTAAACGTAAGCCTGAGCACGCGTACGCGGGTCCTTCCCCTGCAGCCGCTCGACGAAGTTACGCCAACTCACCATCGTCTTACCCGAATACAACCATACGCTCGACGTAACGCCCACCAACATTGAACACAAATATTTGGCCATATAAATCTGGAAGATGGGCCGCGATTCCAAACCATCCTGGCGCAACTGCGGACAAGGTATAGAGAAGGGTTTGCAAATATCGCGATGCCATTGTATCATCCATTCATCGAAATTATAATACTCATAGAAGAGACAGCCAAGAAAACCGAGCGCCGGCAATATGAAGAGCCCCGAGAAAAAACCGATACGCATCATGAGACGCTCCAATTTATCCGTACGCTTGCCATCTGTCTTCATAACGGTACGTATGCGAAAGAGCGATACAAAGCCGGCGAGTAGAAAGAGTGCGCCGATGGAGAGATAAATACAGAGCGGTAGTATGAGGAATACGCCGAGTGAGTGTGTATCCAGTTGACCGACGAAACAAACGCCGGAGAGTATGTCGCCTGGAAAGAGAGTAAGAAGAAAGATATAGAATTAAACATCAATTAAGTTGAAACTCTTAAGAATAAAGAAAAACAATTAGCATTTGAATATTGGAGAGCTTAGCTATCACTAGGATATGTATTTCAGCTTATACATCGTTCCACTCTTAGACGGAAAAGCTTCCATTGTTGATCTTTCGGAACCTTGCTGTTTTGTTCAGTAGGTGAACCAAGGAGGTGTTTAGGTGTTTGATTCCTTGAGCTTTGATAGCTTACTTCCAATAAAATATTAAAGACTGCTCCAATGATAATTATTTCTGAATTGTTTCAACACTAGCTTCAGAATTAAGTAGTTAAGGAGAGTTCCTAACATAACTAGAACTGTTTTTTTCTTTCCATCAATTATCACTCGTAGTATAGTATAACTATATTTTCTTAAAGGGCTTCTTTAGGTGACTAGGGTCTTTAGGAATCTTAGAACCGATTTTGGAAACAGCAGATATAATTTGTGAAATTTTCTGAAAGTATAGGTAGTCCTGTGTATATGTATATTGTCAATATATTCTAGGAAAAATACAGCTCGATAGAGTCTTGTAAGTTTTTATACAGGGTTTCTCAATGAAATTTTATATTTCTTCGACATATTAATAACGCTAGACGATAAATACAATAGTGAAAGTATGAATTGTAGCAGAGTTTCCACATATTTCTAGCATATCTATAAAATATATACATTTATTTATACTGCTAAATTCTTGGCATCTCTCGAATGACAACAGGAAATACAATGGAGGAAAAACTAGAAAAATTCAGAAAAAATGTGAGCGCAAAAACAGCAACGTTGGCTACCCCAATGGGGCATGAAACAACTATTGACATTGTCAGGAATGCTTTGACGCCACCAAGTTGAAAGCCACATATAGCATAGCGGGGTGGGGGAAAGCCATGCGTCAATGCGTGAATTGACTATATTTGTGTATTTAAGATTCCGCTGTTGCTGCAGGCGATTTGTTGGCGACAGCTAAAAGTTTTATTGCATCTATGGATTTTGTTTTTGTTAGCTTCGTATGCTTGTTTGCTTAAGAGGTGACAGCGTAGTATTTGATGGCGACAGCAGCAGTTGTTGATAGGCTAACCGAATGAGTGACAATCGAGCGTTGAATGACTGCACATTGGAAGCGATTTGATGACTTGACTTGCTGCATGCAATTGACAGTTTGAAGCGGCGATATTATGGTTATATACGACAAAAATGGTGTGACATTCACCAGTGAGATTAGATGACATTTTATAAAAATGCAAACGCTTAAGACTGCTAGAAATGTTATCAAAGAAGTTGCGACATAGAATCGGGAAAAATGTTTCGAATAGAAGCACTCACTGTCTCCCATCGTAAACTCGTGTGCCTTTCTTGGTGTTAGCTGAGAGAATGAAGTGAAGTTTGGAAAAGATTAGAGAGGAAACATGGTATCTAGAGATAAAGAGAGTGGCGGTGGGAATTTGCAGATAGCTTTTGCGTTCTGAGGGAGAGAAAGAGAGCGACATTAATGCAAAGGAACTACTAGACAACTTTCGAGCCTACTGACTTTTGAATTACGCGCCTCCTTATAGTCTTAGTTTAATCAAATTCGCTTGACGAGAAATTTATATCCCATATTTTCTAATATGGAACACCTATTGCCACATTGTAACATAGGCCATTAACTACAAGTTGAGTATATGGAGGTGACAATGACAAAAAGATCTCGAAATGAAAGTGGCGGACTTTGAGTTCCGCTAATATTTCGGCGTCCATAGTTGGTCATAGAAGTTAGGAAAAGTTGAGCCAACGCAAAAATAGGTTCAGAGCCAGGAAAGCATATCTGATTGAAGGTTCGATAGCCTAGGTCTTTAAACCTTAGCCTCTCGAAATCGGAATAGTCAAAAAGGTTGCCGATGGGATTCTAACTGTATAGGTCTGTATAATTTGGCACGAAGTTTGTAAGATCCAGAAAAAAACGTCCGAGATGTGACGAGCTGAGTCAATTTAACCCTGCCGGTCGGTCTTTTTTGGTTCTTCTCCCTAAACCAAAGAAACCGCCTGAAGAACATTCATCATACCGATCTCTGCGTATGTTCGACACAATGGATATAGTGTACGCAATGGATAAAGTCTATCGGCGAATTTTAATACTAAAAGCAATGAGTTCCGTAATATTTTATGCAACACCAGTATTGATGCAGGCAATGAATATACCGGACATCAACTCGAGGATAGACAGAAGACATGGGAACCTGACCAAAAATATTTATTGGACTTGGAAGCTTTAGAAGCTACCTTTGCAGATTCCACAATGACATTACTCTGAACTGTCCGACGTGTAGAGGTGTCCGTCAGTACGCACAACAGAGGAAATTTAAATGTCCTATCCCTTCCAAGAAATAATACTTATCCGGTGGTTCCGTGAGAGTGTCTTGAGTTTGGAGTAGGCTAGGTTTAGCGGCTTAAAGTTCCACACTCCGACATTCGATGCTTCTCCTTTATATGTATAAAAAAAAAATTCTGTTTTAAGGGGGTATTCTAGTCTAGAAATTAAAAAAAATCGAATTTTTTTTATATTTTCAAAGTTTAACTAAAAATTCTGTTTTAAGGGGGTATTCTAGTCTAGAAATTTCAAACAAATCGAAATTTTTTATATTTTCAAAGTTTAACTACTCAGGAATATGTGTACAAGAGGATTTTTCAAAATTCAAATTATTTTCGGAGATAAAGGCATTTATCTGACCCGGCATCCAAACTGGTTCGGCCGAAACGCGAAACTTTAAACGCGTTTTTCTCAAAACTTACTTTTTCGGAACCACGATTTCTCAGGTTCTACTGGACCGATTTACTTGAAATTTTTATAGAGTCTTCTTTATAGGCTTGTCTATGGTTGGAACTAGCCCCATTAAAAAATTTTTATTTTTATTATTTTTAAAAAATTCGAAATAGTCAGAAAAAGTGATCCAAAAAAACTTTTTTTAGGCAGTCGTTATTTTGTGAAAATTTTTTTTCCCCACTTTTCCGTAGTTCCGGGCATTGCGACATTATTCTAGATTAATTATCTTTTTTTCTTTTTGGTTTCAGATAACTAGGAGGGTTGAAAACATGGGCATGGTCACTTGAACATTTTTAGAGACCCCCCACTTTGTCAGCTCATAATTTTTGAAATTTTTTACTTTTTAATTTTTTTCTCTACTCTTCTAAAATTAACAAATAACGAATAAAAAATTGATAGTAAAAATATTAATTGCCTTTTTTGTACGACACTTTAAAAATTACCTGAAATTCATGCTTCTAGACTAGAATACCCCTTAATTATTTTCAGAAAAAAAAAATTAAAAAAAAGGTTTTAATTTTTGAAACTTTTTAGATCAGTTGAGCTTTTGTAAAAAAAAATCGCCTTTAATTTTTTTTTTTTTTGCAGGAGAGACTTCTTTAATAAAAGATTTTAAATACAATTCAGCTTTTAAATTAATTCCTACACTTCATTCTGATTGCAACAAATACACTTAGAAATATTTTGTTGTTAACAACAACAACAATAATAGAGCACAAACGCCGCCGGTGCTTCTATTTGCTCAATGTGTTAAAGCAAATATTTACTTTCACTCGAAATGGAGCACTTACATAGCATAGCATAGCATGCCAGCACATAGAAGTCACAAGCAGAGTGCTGCAATCGCATGTAGCTTCACTTGCGCCATGAAATTTTACATATATGGTTATTGTTGCCATTGTAGAAATTTATATATTTGTATTTACCAACCAACAGAGACATAAATGTATCTAATTTTATGCATTATTTGCTGAATATAAAGTAATATTTATTTAGTTGATATCTTTCTGCTTACACAGAAACTCGAAACTATAAATTTACACTCGAGTCTCTCTCTCTCTCTCTCTCTCTGTTGTACGTGTATATGAATACTACGAGTCTACGCTTACTTGTGGCGCAAATAAATATTTACCTAACTGTCAACGTTATCAGTGAAGCACTCGATATCCAACACTTCAAATGTGACAATTCAACTGTCAAGCAAATAAATACGGGCGCAAGCCTAATGACACAAGCCAATTGCAATATATGTATGTATGTACTCTATATCTGTAAACATATATGAGTGCATATAATCTACGATAACATCGTCCAATACCAAATACAACAACAACCATGACAGTCCACACTTCAGAAGGAGTAGTCACATTTAACGCTTGTCAATTTTGACACGCACCCGACGAGCTCCACGCCACTCTGTTAGTACATCAAATGCAATTTCCAGCTCTTTTAAGCGCTACAAGTGCTTGTTCTTGTCTCAAGCTCTGAAAGCCAATTATAGATGACGGCTTGGCACTCGTTGGAAATCTGGCGTACACTTTCGTAGTATTATAAAATTATGCATTCCATCGTTAAATACTTTGAATTGGCTTAAAGTAAATTAATCTCAAACTCTGAAATGTGAGTTTGCTTGAGTCTAAGAAGTTGGACTTTCAAAATGACATATGTACATACAAATAATTGTACTACTTATGGAATACCTACTTATAAGACTGTACTTATGATTCAAAACTTGTCAAAATTTGACCTCAACAAATCTGACCCTTCATTAACTTCAATCTTGAAAATCAGCTTTCTTACTGTTTTCATCTTTGCTTTTCATCCAATATCTGATTTGGCTGAAACTTCTTTCTCTCATTAGCCACTTTCTCTAAAGCTAATTACTTCATCAGCGGCTTTCTCTGTCTTCTAAGGTTGCCACTAGTCCGCTGTAAATACCGGTATGTAGACACATTAATTACCAAAAAATTCTCGGACTGTTAGTGTCACTTTAGAATGTTTAGCTAAGCAGTTAGTGTGCTGAAGCAATGACAAGTGAAATTTCTTTTTCTGTCAGTGGTCACTCAGGCGCATAACTGGTTAGCGTCTTTAAAGTCAGAAGCGCCGACAATTAAGCTGCTTAATCACCAGTTAAATACGAGTAGTTTGTTGTAAACTAGGCGTTTAGCAAATCCATAAGTAGCTATGTTAGCAAAGAAATATATTTTTCCTGAAAAACCTAACCTAAATGTTTTCAATGACTAGACACTAGAAACTTTTTATGCTTTACAGCACTTATTATTGGTTAATATTTGACCGAATAGACCACGTCCAGCACACAATGAAGAAATTATAACAGCCGTAGCAGAGAGTGTACTCGACCGTGGAGAGTCGATTCGGCGCCGTTTGCATCAACTCGGACTGCCATCTGGGTCGACTTGGCGCATTTTACGTCGAGATCTTATATTGAAAGTGTACAAAATACAGCTTATACAAGAACTGAAGCCACTCTAACGTCCTAAGCGACATCGCTTCGCTCTATGGACCAAGAAGATCTGATGTTTTCTAACCAGTTACCAGTCGAAATGAAATGGGCGAACGAGTCATCAAAAATTGAGCTCAAAGCATGGACCATCTGATACGTAGCTGCGGCCAACATTTGAAAGAGATAATCCTCAGAAAAAAAAAAATAAAAATAAAAATGCCAGAGAATATTCTATCGAATGATAGTGATAATTTTCCATTAAATTTGACATTTCTGTGCTTTTTTTAATTAGGGAACCTCGGAATGGATCATATTTTATATAGTATGTTGGAGACAATATGCTCGATATATACCGAACGTAACCGATTTTATGTGTATTCGACCGAATTAACGGATTTTTCAATAAGAGCGCTATAAAAGCTCGATTTCTTTGCATGGCCAACACGAGCACGCTTGCAGAAGTACAGACGATAAACCCAATTTTTTCAAGCATAGTTTCATCAAGCGTCGTTGGCTTGTTGGCATAGAATATAGACTTAATGTAGCCCACAGGAAATAGTCGAAACGGCAGCCAATTGACTGGGCCATTTCGTGAGATAACACATTCAACAAACTTGGTTTTCAGTAAATCGATTGTGACATTCGCTGTGTTGCTTGTGGTGCCGTCCTGTTGGTACCACTTATTGTCCAAATCCATATCATTTAATTCGTGCCAAAAATATTCAGTTATCATTGAGCGGGTGCGATTTCCATTCACAGTAACGTGTCAGTTTTGATTTTCACGGAAGTAGTACGGCCCAATGACGCCGCCGATAAACTGCACCTTCAAGTTGTTGCTCAGCTCAACTCATGAGCATACGTCAAGCGGATTCAGTTCTTGCGTTAATTTGATCTTGTAAGGATGTAGGTTAAGATCTTTTCTCAAAATTCGACGACACAGAGGTGACCAACACTTGAGAACGACGTGTGAGAGACTGATTTGGGTCTTTCTTCCAGCCGCAGCAATATTCTTGACACTACATACACTTCTTTGTCTCACTGACACGGGAACATTTTTTACTGTGTCTGTGGATTCAAATTTTTCCATTTCACGCTCAATTGTTGATCTTACAGCATAATTATGCTGACCATAAATCGAAAGAGCGGGAAAAATTATGTCGTCGTTTGCTTTCGGTTCACTTTTTAAAACGTCTCCAATGAAAAACCCATTATATCACCCCTTGAGTATTTGTTTAATGTTGTCTGTATCGAAAAGGTTAAAAAAAACAGTGCTTGAAATACGTCGTGGTGATATCACGACAGATTCCAGAGGATCCTACAGTCTATTATGGATCAACTCAGTACATTTTTGTTAATGTTTTGGCTATGAAGTGTATCAATGCTAGACTCGCATCAAAAGACCTTGAATTTTTTGCAAAAACGACGTTGAAGAGAGGCTGCCTACATTCATCAAATGACCACTACTGACCACGAAAAGTGGAAAACCAAATTTCGCACTGATAGTCATCCTAGCTGAGGCCTATAGCAAGTGTATGAAACATTGGATTAAGCATTGACGTGGTTGTGTTGGCTTAGGGGCCCACTTTTGTTTTCAACTATGTGAAAATGTAATTTTTCTCTTAGTCCGAATGATCGTACTTCCGATTTTTGGAACAAAGAAGTACATAAAACTGACTGAGATCCAATTAATTATTAGTAAGTATGACCAAAGTATGTGTGTTTTTTAGGGAAATAATGTAGATCCGATTTTATATACAACTCATTAGGTCAGAAATATTATGTGAGAGGTACTCAGCTGTTCTTTAACTTTATTACAATAACTCAAACTATTCCAAAGACTAACCAAAACAAATACAAAGAAACCTCATATTCTAATCAAGTCCTCCTTTAATGGATTTCACACTCCACTTGAATATCAAATCTACATTGTTTTCTTCGTTGTTTTGCAATAAACCCTGTAATGCCTGCAGTGATACAGTGAACAAATCTTTTAACGATCGCGCAAAATAAACTCGGAAAACGATACTAAAAACCGAAATGTATTCTTTGAAATACTTAAATGACGAAATAAAATTTTACAAGTAGATACCAACAGCAAGCGGTGTTGTAAAGTGACAGTGCTGGCAAAAAGTGTAATGCAAAAATTGTGGTTATTAAAAGCGACTTGTTGTACTCTTTAAGACAAGGAAATAAAATGTCTTTGGCTTACAATCTCGACATGAATGCGAAAATCTTACGAAACCGAGAGTTTTATGCGCGATCTTTTATGGCATTTTCACATAACTTTTATTGCTGATAATTGCCGCACTACCAGCGCTTTTGTGGATAGCCACTTACCGGCTTTATGGCCGAGGCACTAAAGTTGTACTTGTTATATATTTTATTATATTTTAATTTTTGATAAATTTTTTCATGAAATGAGGAACGTGCATTTTTAATTCGTTGGCTGAAATTCATGTGAAACTAAGAGAAGTAATAAATGCGCGCAACAGTTTCACAGCCACTGGTGTGTGTCGTGGCGAAGAGACATGAAATCTCTGGGGAGACTGACAGCGAACTAATGACTGCTTACAAAATCAGCAGAAAACAAAAAATACGCCGCCAGCAGAGAGTAGGAATACTACAATAGGCAGACACTATACTTTAATACCCTTTACAGGTGCTTCCTTTTATTATTTTTGAGCTCTAAGTTTATGTGTAATAGTGGTGCGGATCTGAAAAATATGTTCGGAGCCTGAGATAATAATCTATGCCAAATTTTTTGAAGACAGCTTTTCAAAACAAAAAAAAAAAAAATTTCATACAAGAACTTGGGTTGAATCGATCAGTTTGTATGACAGCTATAAGCTATAGTTGTTCGATCTAAACAGTTTTTTCGGTAATAGCGGCAATGGTTTGGTTAAAGCTACGTGCCAAGTTTCGTGAAGATAACTTGTCATATAAAAAAGTTTTCCATACAAGGACTTGAGTTGGATTGGCCAATTTGTTTGACAGCTATAAGCTATAGTTGTTCGATCTAAACAGGTTTTTCGGAAATAGTAACAATGGTTTGGTTAAAGCTACGTGCCAAGTTTCGTGAAGATACCTTGTTATATAAAAAAGTTTTCTATACAAGGACTTGAGTTGGATCGGTCAGTTTGTATGACGACTGTTCTCTGTAACAGTTTTTTTGGAAATAGTAGCAATAGTTTGGTTAAAGCTACGTGCCAAGTTTCATGAAGATACCTTGTCATAAAAAAAAGTTTTCTATACAAGGACTTGTGTTGGTTTGGCCAATTTGTTTGACAGCTATAAGCTATAGTTGTTTCGGCGAGTCTAGCTGAGAAATGAACTTGAGCAAAATTTCAGATCGACAACTCAAAAACTGAGAGATTAGTATTTACAGACACACAGACAGATGGAGAGGCAGACGGACTTGACTGAAACGACTCAGCTCCTCACGCTGATCTTTTATAGTATATATACTATACTATACGAGTATATATATCTACTTTATTGGGTCTCCAACGTTTCCTAAATGATATTACAAAAATCGTCACAAGCTTCAAGGACCCTGTTGAAGGTATAAAAAACAAAACATCACCATCGCTATTGCAAGTTGCGCTTAAAGATCGCGCCATCACATGACATTAAAGTACTCATAGTTCATAGCACGGCTGCTACTGGCCACCGTATGGGCACACAATAGCGACTGTCTTGATTTATAAATAAATTTCTAAGTATGTCTGTAAGTATGGAGTCTCAACCGAGTGGCAACATCTCACAGCGGCGACTCAATCGATTCGCATGCAACACAATGCCATCGATTGCCATGAAGTAGCAGAAGTATAAGAAGCAGACGAAGTCGTGGAAGAAGACATTTGAGATTTCCATTGTATTGCAATGAAGAATGCGTCAATGTATAAATGACAAAAACAACAAAGCGTATGTTATAAGATATGCAACAAAACCGGTATAGTGCGCATACAATGGCGCTCCATACATGCAACTAATAAATGGCAATAGAGTCCCAGTGGTATTGAGACTAAGCTAGAATTTTGTAAAGTCAAAGCGAGGAATTGTTGGAGACATGCGGTGCAAAGCGGTGAAGGCTTGCGAAAGTATTTCAAGCAAATGTCATGAAAAATAATTTAAAAAAATATTTCATGTTAGTTGTTAAGTGATTTCTTCTGTCGGTCAGAACAACTACACACAGGAAAGACTGGTAAAAGTTATGGCTGGCTCCAGATTGCGTTGAAATTTCGCGAGTTAGTAAAACTTTTTGTCAAACTGGGGTCTGCAGCCAGGTTAGGTTAGCTTAAGAGATCGATTCTAACAGGGTTCTTAGTTGTACAGCTTAGAACGCCGGTCCGCTGTGGTACCTAAAACTCCTATATAATAGATCATAAGATCCTTACAAATCGAGAAAACGCTTTGAGCCTATCAGAAATTTGTAGAGACCGCCAGTTTCGGCTAAATCTCATGGTTCGCTGAGGGCAAGAAGATAACTGCCGAGATGTTTCAACCTCAGTCTTCCAATAAGAACCCCTACAATTGCGGCAAGACGACATTTTATAAGAGCAGGTAATTGAGTAAATTCCTTACGTTCTATTCTAGGCCACAAGCATTTTCTAGTTTTGATCTTGTTTCCGTTTTCAGATACAGATTACTATTAACAGTATTTCAGTGCCAATGTTGTCAATCGACTGTTCTCTGTAAGGGTTTAACAAATATAATTCTTTAAGTCCTACATATACACCTGGATGATGGAGCTATATGCAGAAGTTCACGCAAGTGATGAAAGTTCTATGAGTGCCATTCTCTTGGCACTTGGAAATACCCCCAATGAAAGCAAGAAAACAGCGTCGGATGGGAGACACCCTTTTGATGACGACCACAGCACAAGCATAAAGGATTACGATTTAAGGGCAGCTACCTGGAACGGCCGGTCATTTAATTGAGAAAGTGTTGTTGCCCAGCCGGTTGACGTCCTCGTAAGAGTAAAGGTTGACATCACCGCCGCCAAAGAAGTGCTATGGACGGGACCACGGTCTGGGATTCGTAGTGGGTGAGAGACTCCGTCGCGAGGTCTTGGAATTCACCCAATAGGACGTCTAGACACAATCCGCATCAAAGGTAAGTCTTTCAACATATCGCTGATTTGGGCCCACGTCCCGGCGGAAGAGAAGGATGAAGTGACCAAAGATGTCTTCCTATGAGAGCTGGCTCTAACATTAATACTAACAGCCTCGAAATCCAACGCAATATAACACTTGCCAACAGTTGCAACTTCGGACTGATTAGGCAATTGAGAAGAAAATATCACAGGCCAGACTGTACAAGTCACTCCTTATTCCGCCCTGCATTACGAGTTTTCGAGAGAAAGGTTCTGCGGAAGATTTGCGGTACTTTGCGCATTGGCAACGGCGATTACTGCAGTCGATGGAATGATGAGCTGTACGAGATATACGACGACATTGACAGCACATGGAGTCTCCAACTGGCGCCAAACAACGAAAAAAAAAAAGAAAAGACTGGCGCGCTGTTATAAACTTGGTTATAACCGCTATATAAGTGGTGTTTACGCCAATAAAGAAGAAAAAGGTAAAAATCCAGAAAAGCTAAACGTTTTTTGGTATTCCATTGAAGTAAAGAAAATCATAAAAAAGTACAATTGAATTATTCCGCATCCAATTAATCATGCGCTTCGCTTTTCTGCCAGATCAAATGCAAATTTTTGATTGAATCTACTTTGAAGTCCCAAAGACACCTGCTCTTTTTCACATGAGACAGTAAATATACGAATATGACAAACACTGCTGAGCGCTATTTTTAGAAGAAGGACACCGAAAATGAAAAAGTATAAAGAACGAGTAGAGAAAATATATACACGCTTACATATATATATATGTATACTTATTATATATCTTTTTATAGATATATATTACATAAAACTCAATAAAAATCAATATCAAATGAAATTCTGCTTGCAACATGCCACAGTCATTGTCACAATCAAGCAATTGATGAGCCAACAGTGCCAACCATGCGATAAACCATGCAACCAGTTAGCCAGCTATGCAACAAACTATGGCTCATGCGGCCAGCAAGGCAGTTACGGCTGGCGAAAAACTCGTTATAGACATTTTGAATTGGAATTGAAGAGATAAGAGTGGCTGATAGGCGTCTGAATGTTGCAGGGATGAGCACAAGAGACAGGATTGCGCGGCTGGGTGGTGGGCGGAAGGAAGTGTAAGCGGATGCATGCAACTGTCGGCATACACACGCAAACATATACACAATTGGCTGACAGTTGACGCTGCGGCAGCTTTTGTGACAATTGCGATGAGCACAGCAGGCGGCTGTCAGCTGGCAAGGAGTGCAGCGGCAACAAGCGGAGAACGGTGTGGCGGGAGCAAAAAGCAAAATGAGCAAGACAAAACAACAACAAAGCGAATAAGTTCTTAATGCTGCTCTTATTTTGTGGTCAAAGACACTGCATACAGTACATACAAGCACACAAAGATAATTGCAGGCAGTTGCCGCAACTGTCGACGCAAACGTGCCACATGCGCAAGCGCAAGCAGGAATGCATGACAATTGTTTGTTGCCAGCATTTATGCATGCTACTACACACATACATACACATATATTTATTGTATTTATGTTTGAGTGCCTGCAACACTATTGTATTTATGTGGCACTAAGCTTTGCCATTGCATTCGGCGGTGGCATAAAGAATGCGTGCTGCTATGTGGCAATGTTGCAATTTTGCTTGTTTGCAAGTTTACTGCTGCTTAGCGCATTGTGTGTGCAATTCACATTGGTAGCAGCAACAAATTGTAATGACATTGCGCATGTCAGTCGCTGTTTTATATATGTGGCAAGCATGCTTGCTGCCAGCGTCTGCCTAAAATGCCTACAACACGGCTGCAAAGTAGGCTGCTTGCCACTGTTTTTCAATTATGTTGCATGTGTTGTTCTTGTTTTTGCAACCACACTGCGATTTTCGCTTTCTATTGTAGGCTTGTTTCGCCATTGTTGTTAGATTTTAGTTCGCCGTTGATGAAGTGCCGACAGGCGAGTTGCCATTTTCGGTTTAAATCATTTTAGTAGGGTGCAAAGGGGACACATTTGAAAGGCAATAGGAATGTATGCGTGCATTTTGGGTGCATTTAGTTGTTATTTAGAACATTAATAGTAAAATTGTGGCAACAAATTTTTTTGTCAAATATTATTTAACTATGACAACGCTCTTTTACTGCGCGTCTCAAAAATTTTTTAAAAAATCGAGAGTCCTATCATCTCTTACATAGAGCATAATAGATTTTTCTGCCCAAACTTTTTATATTCTTAGACTTGGAGTATTGACGTTATCAGCTAACCATCAGTAGCCCTACTACTACTACTATTTTGAACTTGCTGGCAAAAAAATTCGGCCTCGGATGAGAAATCCCCCTCTTGATGACGACCAGAGTATGCACCTGTAATGGCCGGTCCCTTAGTTAAGATGTTGAAGAAGTAACGGCTACAAGAAGTGCGTTGGACGGCACAAGGACTGAGACTAGTAGGTCTTTGTGTCATTTACTACAGTGGCCATATAGAGGCACGTGTGGAATTCCTGTGGATATCGCTGATTTTCGTCCACGCGCCGGCGAAAAGAAGGATGATGTGACCAAAGATATCTTCTATAAGAGCTTGGAGCTCCTAACGTACAGCTGAAAGCAAAAGAACAGTTGGTACGATGAGGAGTGTCACGTCGCAGTGAAGAGAAAAAATGCTGCCTACCTCGCAACTTTACGATCGACCACAATACGCGCGGGATATGATAAATACCGAGAGTTGAATAGGGAAGCGAGACGAACAAAGGAGAGAAGCCGGGTTGTGTGAGTACGAAGAGCTTGAAAAGCTGGCACGGGTACTGCTCGAAAATTCAACGAAAAGAAGCGGCGAAAAATAGAAGTTTTCAATGCCGGAGCATACTCTTGTAGAACTTCCATAGATAATCTAGTAACCGATGCTCAGAGCATATTCAAATTACGGAGAGAACACATTCCCAACCTGCTGAATTAAAGTAAAAGCATACCATCAGGAGATGGTGAAACCGATTCCCTAATCGATGACCAGGCATCAAACGTTCCATTGCCCGACCATGAAAAAGTTCGAATAGCAATTTCTCAATTTAGTCAAACAATCCTTAAAATTTCATAGCTTTAGACACACTAAGCACCAGTTTATCGGCTTTGAAAGATTGGGCATTAGGTCTTAACAAATAATATCTGTGTAGAATTTGAAATACTATTCATCTGATTACAATGTGTCAAATAGTACCTAGAAAGGGTTACTGAGAAAAATGCTGCCTTCAAACACACATTAAATACTCTGCGAATAAAATTTTCTAAGCTAATTTTAGAACGAATTTTTTTATTGAGATATCTTGATGAGCTTAGTAACAATTTCGTTTAGCATAAAAATTACCATGCGATGGAATATGATACTTTCTAAAGCAAACTTACCTTATACTTCGGATGGAAAAGTTTTCAAATCTAGCTTATAATCAAAGCTCTAAAAAAAGGAAAGTAGAAAGAAGCCTTCAGTTTAGAGAGGCTCAGCAAAAACTATTGGACTAAAGATATGTTAACCAGTACAGATCTATAGTGCTGGTTGAGAGTTTGTTAAGTCTATAGTACAAAATTCCAAAGCCTAGTAGAAACTTTAGTAGACACAAATACCCCACAATCGAGATTCCGACGGATCTTAACTCCGAAATAGAGTGTTTCACAATAATCGTTCCTATTTTCACATAAAAAAATCCTCTTTATAAACTGCTTTGGTTTAAACAAGCTCCATACTAATTATAATAAAACTCTTCTACACGAAATAATTACAAAACTTTTCTCGCCAGAAGGTTAAAGCCATTATCTACTTTGCTTGCTACAAAATCTCTGAAAGCAAAACTATAATGATCACACCCCAAACGAATTAAAATTGCGTAAAAGTGAAAAATAATTGGCGTCAAACTATTTGCGTGAAACGGTGGAAATGTTATGACACAAAACGCAAACACAAGCGGCAAGCGGAAAGCGAAAAGTGAAAAAGTGTGAATTACGCGCACCTCAACTTAATTGTTTTAAAAGTTGCACACATGAGCAGCGGCATAATGGTACGTGCCACAAACAGTAGCACATATAGCGGCGCACATGCCGACAGCCTCCAGCTAACAGTCAACTGCCGCTTGACGCACTAACTGTTAAACTACTATTTATTTGTGTTGCTGTTGTTGTTGTTATAGTGATAATTCAGCATGCAAGGGTAGCAGTTAACATGTGGCAGAGTAATTAAAATGTTTAAATGGAGTTTTTTACTGTAATTTTTCAGTGTACAGTGGCTTAGTTTGCGTGCCTAAATGTGTGTGTGCGTGGGGTGACCATGAGTGCGCAGTGGCGTATGAGCAACATTGGTGTAGAAAGTAATAGTTTTGTGTGTGAATAATTTTCAAATCTGTAGTTGTGTGTGCGTATGTACATATGTGTCTGTATGTATGTAAGCATGTGGTTTAGGCCGTTTAAGCATTGAAATGGTTTGTAGAATTTTGAATTATAGAGAAGTAATTTTAGGAAAGATGATATAAATATTAAAATAAATTTTTTTAGAAAAGTTTTGGACCTTCAATTTCCTGTTATAAAATATAAAACAAGAAAAAAATTTATCATCCGCTGCACCGAAGCCTTAAATAACTTCAAAGTGCATTTTTTATAGCAACATATGGTATGGAACGATCTTCATCTTGATTTGCAGCGGTCAGTTTGTATGGCAGCCATAAGCTTAAGTGGTCCGATCTGAACAATTTTTATTGTGAATATACCGTTATCTTAGAAAATAATTTTGCCAAATCTTGTGAAGATATCTCATCAAATAAAAAAGTTTTCCATACAAGAACTTGATTTGAATCGATCAGTTTGTATGGTAGCTATATGCTGAAATGGTCCGATCTGAACAATTTCTTTTGTGAATATACCGTTATCTTAGAAAATAATTCTTGCCAAATCTCATGAAGATATCTCATCAAATAAAAAAGTTTTCCATACAAAAACTTTATTTGGATGATCAGTTTGTATGGCAGCTATATGCTAAGTGTCCGATTTGAACAATTTCTTTGGAATTACCGTTATCTTAGAAAATAATTATTTCCAAATTTCGTGAATATATCTTGTCAAATATGAAAGTTTTTCATACAAAAACTTTATTTGGATCGATCAGTTTGTATGGCAGCTATATGCTTAAGCGGTCCGATCTGAACAATTTCTGCTGTGATTATACCGTTGTCTTAGAAAATGATCCATGCCAAATCTCGTGAAGATATCTCGCCAAATAAAAATGTATTCCATACAAAACCTGATTTGGAGCGATCAGTTTATATGACAGCTACTTGCTATAGTGATCCAATATCGGCAGTTCTGACAAATGAGCAGCTCCTTGTAAAAAAAATACAATTGCAAATTTCAAAACAGTAACTCAAAAACTTAGTGACTAGCTCGTGTATACACATATCGAGTACTTTATTGGGCCTCCGACATTTCGTTCAAGAGCTTGCCAGCTTCATTTAAATTGTCACTACCATTTATTAACTTCACAAATCCAGCCAAACGCTCCAAAACCCTTTAAATTCCTACAACTACATATACACACTCACACAAAGCAGCGACTTCCAGCCGCCACATTCAGTCCGCACAAGTGAAAACAAAGCATCAAATCTGTCACAATCTGTGGCAGCCATCTGTGCGTGCTGACATATCTTGACTGCCAGCGCACATAGCGGCCAGTGGCACTAGCTGCCAACTAGTGGCAGCACGACCTGTCCATTTGACCTATCCCAGCAGACACACACACACGCACCGGCTCCTCCATGCGGTTAACAGTGGCAACAACAAATGCTAGCAGAAGCGGCGTTGCTGAAATATGAATAATGTTGATGCTGTAAACACTAGTAGCCAACAAGTGGCGTGGCATGGCGGTATGACTTATGTGGAGACAAAAAGGGGCTTATACGTATATGCCGCATGGTGAACGCGCAGCTGTGACTCGACAAGCCGGAGCGCAAGGTAAATAAATGAGATATGCTGCGGCAGTTGAGGATGAGGGCGAGCTTATGTATAGACATATACCGACGGACAGACAGGCCACATATATATAAAATATATATATATATGCATATACATATATATACACATTCTGAGCTTACCCATTTGTAAAGGACTTTTCATAAACATATTTTTTGCCTGCAACTTCCAAGCTTCTGTCATACTCACAACACGCTCACGCGAATAACAGTTAGTTAGTATATATATTTATATATGTATGCATATATACATATATTATGCGAGATAAGCCCTCATGAATAGCGTCAAAAGTAGGCGGAGGCGTGCAAGCGTACAAAATAATTATGGCTACTGTGTGGCTGAGTGGGCGTGAGTGTGGCACCTAAATGGAAGCGAGCCGAACATTGGTGCATATACATAACTAACATGCATAAAACATATATGTAATGTATATACATACACTTGACTACCACGTAGCGCCTTCGCAACTTCATTTATGGCATGTTAAGGGTCAGCCAGTGGACACATTCATCAAATTGTTTATCCTTTGCTCCGCTGCGGCAGTGCGGATTTGGTTAGTGACTCTACATGTCGAGCTATGCAAACGAATGCCACCCGCATGCAACATAAATCTCTATTTGCTTTGCTGTAATATCACTGTAATCTCAGTTAAATTGTTAAAAAATTACTAGCATATTTTTTGGAGTTATAATTTTGAGGGAAAAAG
Source organism: Bactrocera correcta (assembly GCA_027475135.1). Lineage (NCBI taxonomy): Eukaryota > Metazoa > Arthropoda > Insecta > Diptera > Tephritidae > Bactrocera > Bactrocera correcta. Next base: position 26,409,006 of record CM050325.1, read on the forward strand.
TTGCATATCTCGTGGACGCACATTGAAAATAAGTGTGTTAATATTCATATTTACGACTTATTTATTTAATTTATATGAAAGTGACTATTATATGACTTGTGTATAAAGAAAACAACGTAAAAAGTCATTGTGGCAAGAAGGAGTTATAAATATTTTTGCATTAAATAAAAAATTGGAGCTTCAGCACAGGTTTTAGAGTGCACTCATTTCATACCAAAGATGTTGGTAGGGAAGTAATGAAGTAAATATAAAAAAAAAAAACAAAAAAGTATTATCTGAAGCTATAATATTGTATCCTGTATTTCTTATAGCGTGAAAGGATAAAAAAGATCTCCATCTTCTTTTTGATTAATTAGTTTATATGACAGCTATATGCTATAGTGATCCGATCTGAATATAACCAGGGATGGTATTGTTACCTTGGGCAATAATCCTGACCAAATTTTATGAAGATATATTGTCAAATAAAACAGTTTTCTATACAAAGATCGGATTTCGATCGATCAGTTTGCATGACAGCTGTATACTATATAGATCCGATCTGTACAATTTCTTCTAAGATTACACTGTCACCATAGGTATTAATTCAAGACCAATTTTGTTGCAGATATTTTGTCATTAAAAATTTTTTCCATGCAAGTATCGGATTTCGATCGATCAGTTTGTATGGCAGCTATATGCTATAATGACTCGATATCGGTGGTTTTGTCCTATGAGCAGATTCTTAAAGAGAACAAGACGTTTGCACAATTTGAGATCAATAGCTCAACAGCTGAGGGACTTCTAGTTCACATATACGAGGGCTGCTATATATGAGCCATTCCATCAATTGGCGACATGGTTTTGTTCCCGTGGTTCTCCGATTTTGACCAAACTTTAGAATATCATAATATAGACCAATAGAAAAATATCTGTTAACTTTTTAGTGGTCAAAGTTGCTCCATTGTTTTTTGGCGCTCACGTCAAATTGAGATCAAACAAAAAAATGACTTTTTATTTTATTTTTTAAAGACCTCAAAATTGAGTGAAAAAAATGTTTAAGTTATCCAGTTTTATGTAAAAAAATCTCAGCTTTCTGATAAAAATATTTTCAAAATCCAAAAAAAATTTCAATATCCAAAAAAGAAAATTTTATTCCAAAAACCCGGTTTTTTGTGCTTTTCCCTCAACTATTTTTCAAAATTGACCTTTCCGTTCAATTCCCCGTTAAATTTTACATAAGAATCAATGTTCAAAAATATGGGACTCTAAACCCATGACCATCAAAAAAAAATGCAAAGTTGTCGCTCAAAATCAAAAAAAAAAAAAACATTATTTTCTCAAAAATCCGGTTTTTTGTGCTTTTCAAAAATATGGGACTCTGATCCCATGTTTCCGTTTGTATGTAGGGTAAAAAAGTCTTAAAAATATGACAATATCCTTTTTTGCTTCTGAAACCAACTACTTTAGAGCATTACCCATTGCTGTAGGTTTTCGGGTAAAATGAAGCCACACAGTGGCTAAAATACAAAATTCCAGAATACAAAACTTTATATCTCTTTCCCTCTCCCACAGCCTACCACATCAAATTTCTCAAATTATGATAACTCATCCCTTTATCTTTTTCTCTCATAGCTCTACTTTTATTTTATTAAATTCTGACAATCCCATACTCAGCCTCTTTCACTTTACAAAGTTCTAAACTCTCTCACGTTCATATATTATTATTGCTACTAATTTCTCAAATATTTATTGAAGGTCACAATCAAAAATATCAATTAGAAGATATTTAGCTAGTTTGACAGCCTTGTCTTTTGATCAAAAGCCAATTTCCTACAAATGAATCTATATCGTCACCTAAAATTCAAAATAACGGAACATCACTTTTTATAAGTTGACAGGCGAAGGAAAAACGATATAATAGAAACCAATCTTATTAAAACAATTTTTTAGTTTTGGTTACAAAATGGTTATATATTGGTTATATTGACAGCTACTATGATCGTTAACAATAAAAAACTCAATTTCGATTTTTTGATGATACTGTTTTGCATTTAAGGTGACTATATGTCAGAATGAAGATCTTCGTAGTTACCAAAAAGAGCTGGCCGATAGATAGACTCAATTCAATGAAAATTCATTAAAAATAAATGCTGCTTTATTCAGTTGTAATATCGTTTTGTAACATCCATTTATATTATTATTAATATTATTATGTATAACTGGCAATATATTCCTTGTTAAAGTTTTTGTCGCCATTAAACAATGAATAATCAGCTACTTCTTAGTGGTTGGTCCTCAAACCATTGTTGTTTAAGTTAAAGCGGTTTTATCGTCAAATGTTTAAGTATCTTCCAAATATTATATATCATCACGGATCCAGCTTGCTTCAGAGTTTAACGAAACGATCGTAGTTGAAGTCTTTTTTTATTTAACTGGACTTTGAAGTTTTAGCTGAGTGACCTCTACTTTGACATACAACCACGAGTGTTGACTTTCATATTTTGGAAATAGAAAACAAAAACAAATTTTAATCATCGTCAATTGCTTTATTGTTTTTCAAAATATTCTTCATTAGATCTATACGCTTTTGCTTGCGTTTGCACCAATTATAGAAGCACTACTCTGATTGTGGTGTCTCCAAAACAAGCGTTCTGAACGCATCAAATGCCTCTTCAGGTATCGATAAACGTTGACCAATTAGTTTATTTTTGTATTTTATTTTTTGTAAAAAGAACTCATTTGATCTCAAATCAGGACGATACTGTGGACGACTCATCAAATTGATGTTTTGAGTGCTAAAAAATGCAGTTCTTTAGTCAATGTGTGACAGCTTGCATTGTCGTGGTGAAGAGTGATCTTACCTTGGCGGTTAGTTTGTATGATTTCTTGAAAGACAACTGGCAAACAAATTATTGTCTTCACACTCAGAATTTACTGTTCCAGTGGTATGCTTAGGACATGTGCAGTTTTTCCGGCTCTTCATCTGCTTGCAACAAGCAACCAGTTGCTTAGAAGTGCTTCGTGCATGAGCAATTTTTGTTGGATTCGGCTCAACTTAAAACAACCATACAGTCGACTGCTGCTTACTTTTGGGCTCATACGCGTAAATTCATAATTCATGACCTGTCGCGATGTCATAGACGTGTTTCAAAGCACCTTTATAGTGTTTTTTTTTAATATTTTTCTCGGCCAATCGATATGAGCCTTTTTTTAAGCGATTGACAATTTGTGTTGGACCCAACGTGAATAAAGTTTTCTTACAGTCCAATTTTCATGCAATATTGAATGTATATATGTAAATTAGTCTCACCAATACCCATAATTGTCTCAATCTCACGTTTGGTCACATGACAATCTCAAATATCAGTTTGCGCACAGCTTCAATAGTTTCTAGAACAGCAAATGATTTTGAACGACCTTCCCGAAATTTGTCTTGGAGTGATGGAGCACGACCTCGATTGCATTCACTATACCATAGAGAATCACCGGTCCTTGATGAAGCTTCATCGCTAGAAGTCAAACTAAGTTCATCGATATTGATATCATCGGTCTCAACACCCGCGCCGTTAGTTCTGCTTTCTCCAAACTGGACAAGGAAGCAAAAGAAATGGGTCTGGCAGTGAACGAGGACAAGACGAAATATCTCCTGTCATCAAACAAACAGTCGTCGCACTCGCGACTTGGCACTCACGTCAAAGTTGACAGTCATAACTTTGAAGTTGTAGATAATTTCGTCCATCTTGGAACCAGCGTAAACAACACCAACAATGTCAGCCTAGAAATCCAACGCAGGATAACTCTTGCCAACAGGTGCTACTTCGGACTAAGTAGGCAATTGAGAAGCAAAGTCCTCTCTCGACAAACAAAAACCAAACTCTATAAGTCACTCATAATTCCCGTCCTGCTATATGGTGCAGAGGCTTGGACGATGTGAATAAGGGATGAATCGACGTTGCGAGTTTTCGAGAGAAAGGTTCTGCGAAAGATTTATGGTCCTTTGCGCGTTGGCCACGGCGAATATTGCATTCAATGGAACCATGAGCTGTACGAGATATACGACGACATTGACATAGTTCAGCGAATTAAAAGACAGCGGCTACGCTGGCTAAGTCATGTTGTCCGGATGGATGAAAACACTCCAGCTCTGAAAGTATTCGACGCAGTACCCGCCGCGGGAAGCAGAGGAAGAGGAAGACCTCCACTCCGTTGGAAGGACCAAATGGAGAAGGACCTGGCCTCGCTTGGAATATCCAATTGGCGCCACGTAGCGAAGAGAAGAAACGACTGGCGCGCTGTTGTTGACTCGGCTATAATCGCGTAAGCGGTGTATACGCCAGTAAAGAAGAAGAAGTTCATCGATGCAGTTTTGCTTGTTCAGTCACGTCGAAAGTTGTAAAAAATTATCTCCCGAAAATTTTCGAGATTTAATTAAATTTTTCGGTCGAGTAGAATATTTCAAGTCACTGTTAGTAACACAAATAGCGCTCGTATGTCAAAGCCTTCTGAGTACGTATAACATAAAAAATGTCAAATTTTAAGAAAAAGTTGTGCGATGCCAGATTGCAACACTAGTGTTGCCAAATTCCGAAATATAAAATGTAATCCACATATTTTTCTTCGACTATGAAACTGGCTTCATCACGAATAGCTGTACAATTTTCATGAATCTTTCGAGGACTGCCACGAGGTTGCTTGTGTGTGCGAAATATTGGATGGTTAAGAGAAAAGACGAAACATCTTGAAACCTCAGAAGACAGTTGTATTAATGTTTTTTTAATTTTGTACTAATGAACTACCAAACACTTCAACTCAAATTTCGAATTCCCAAAATTGTTGTTTTTAATGCTAAAGCTATGTACCGCACAACTTGTTTGTGCAACAAATCGCTGCATGCCAATAAATCCATAAACGAAACACAAACACGCTAATGAAAAACAACTATCTAGACGCTTAACGCCTGCAATGATTGGCGTTGGCTGTCTGGGCCCCCAAGGGACAAATGTTAACTGCATATTTGTCCAAGTGCAAATAAGTCGGTGAGTAGGTACCACCATTTACCATTTACAAAAACTTACAAAAACGTACGTGTGCATACAACACGACGCAACCATAAATGCGAACTGCGGCAAATATGTTTTGGCTAAGAGATTGAAAAGTGTAAAACCAGCGCGCTTGCCACAAAAGCCATTAACATGGTTGCATGCTACTACGCAGTCGCAACAATTAAATATAGACAAGAGCTGAGTGACTCCACACAACCGCTGCATTGCATGTGGCAGCAAGCGATATTTGGCCCGCCAGCCAATGAAACCCCAGAGAGGTGACACAGAAGCCAGTCAGTTGCCGTTGGCGGAAAAGGAGAAGCTCTAAGCGCGCTTCAAGATTACAGCAAACGCTAGCTGATCAATCATAAATGCCACAAATGTGGCTAGGAAATACATACATAGTTGTTGGTCTGTGGCAAATTCAAATTCAAGCAAACGTTAAGTTTTCCATATTTTATGGCATGCCATTTGTGCAATGCTTGCAAATTTGGCCAAAGCCATAATGTCGGTAATCATATTTGTGTGCGCAGACTTTATATGCATCTAAGCACACATGTGTACAAACAGACATCTGTACATACGCACTTTTGCTTGTACATTTTTGTGGCTGCAACATGCAACATGCGCTTTGGGGGACATTAAAATGTCCAAGTGGCCACAGATAGACGGCATAGTTAGGCAAACAAAAGCTTACACAGCTGAAGCAGACATAAAAAATAATAACAACAACAATAAACAAGCAGCTATAAAGACATTTACATTTACTTTGGCTAAGTAACAACAACAATGAGCAACATGAGTTGTTATTGTACGCAAATGCACGTAAGGGAGTAGGAGATACAATATCTAGTATTTATTTAAGTTGGGGAACTCCAGGTTCGACTGACTGTATATACCTGACACACATCCTTTCCTACCAAAGAAGCTGCTCATTTGTCGGAACTATATACCAATAGACCAGAAATTTGGTTCAGTTTACCAAAATCAAGTCAAAATATGGAGAACCACTTTCTGGGCAGTGAGCGTTACTCCGACAGCAGAGCGGCAATACTAGCTTTAAGCTCGCTAACAGTTCGCTTAAAGCTAGGAAATTACAGTCTGTCATAGCGAAATTGCAACTGCGAGGTCGAAGAGCTAGCCAGAAAGAGTGCCCCTTCCCCGCTCACATTGGAATGGGATCGAATTGGATTTCCATTGGCATCCAGCGCTTTAGCACTGAACTAATAGATCTCACGTACGCTTAGCAGACGATGACCTACGACCCGTCCTGTGCGACCACAATATTTTCTTGGCATAGAGTAGTTTATAGAAGATCTATTGAACTACTTTCCTTTAGCAAAGTTCATCTTCATTCGGGTAAAGTTAAAAATTTTAAAACAAGATGTCAAAGTAATATGGAGGAGGAAAAAGTGGTAACATACAGTCACGTTCTCTTCTATTGTGCAGCCTATGCAAGACTGAGACAACTCGGCGGTTTTATATTGAGCGAACCAAGAGACATAGGAGAAAATGACATTAACCGTCCCAAAAAATTTTTGATAACCTCAAACGATTTGTCGATTTTTAAGGATCTTACGATCCATTATGTTGGAATTATAGGTAACCCAACGGCGTTCTAGGCTGTCCAAGTGAGAGGCTTGTTAGGATTGGCCTCATAACTTGACCTAACCAAACCTTGCTTATTTGGCTTAACTTTTTTTGATCAGCATTCTGGTTTTACACGGCAAATCAAGTGACCTATTAGGTCAAGCAATTTCGAAATGCAGTCAAGGAATTTATGGGAATCGTTTTCAAGCCAAAAGAGCACTAACAGTTCTGACCACGAGGGTATCCGTAATAAAAATAAACGTCGCAACCTAAGGAAGTCAAAACTTGATATTTAAAGTGGCAACAGAACTCGACACACACTAAAAATAGGACCTTTAGCTATGGAGTAATCATTTACCAGGCTATTTATGTGGTACAAATTGTAAATAATTTGGGAATGTGCAGAAAGGTTGGACTCGAACTCTCAGAAAGCTGTTTAGTTTACTTTCTTCGTTCATTTAACTTTACTAGAAAAGACAAAATACGTGAGAAGCAACTCATATCAAACTCAAACTATGACCGTTATGTCAATAAGGCTTTAAAATATCAGGGACTCAATTGCAGATGGCTCGTGCTCAGAACAATCGACAGACCTAAACTTTCTAAGTATTAAGTTTATCGGATCTTCACTTTATTTTAGTCAAGTAGAGAGCAATTCGGAGGAGGAGGAGACCGGGTGTCGGTCTCAGTCTGCATCCTCTTTATCTTTTCAGTTTGGTTTAGGTCATCCTTTTCTTCGCCAGCCAGTAGGGGTATCCAATCGAACATTTTGCGAGCTGGAATGTTTTCTTCCCTTCAGGCAACTTGGCCAAGTCGGCGTAGTCTCTTTTGGCACACTTAAGATTGAAGCGACAGCGAAGACAAAATTAACCGCTTCAATGAGTTTGTGGTAAGCTCAAAATGTTTCTTCGATCTGTGTGGATCTGTTGATTCACTTTTAAAAGTTCTTGGGTAACATAAAGCAGAAATATATGTCCAAGTGAGATCCATCGATTTTAGATCAATCCTATGAGTATGTATTTTGCCGCAGAACAGCAAATCCATCCATCGATTCCGATACTTCCCTGTTTTGGCAAAACAAACGTCTAAAATAGTGTATTATTTGGATTCCATGACTACATATGCCTTTATATCCCACAATGAAAAGATCAAAAGAAGAAAGTAAGTTTAATTTAAAAGATTGCGGCTCCTTTTGATGATGTTATTAATCCAGCTTTATTGGGTCCTTTGCAGGTCGGCATCACAGATGCATACTAGCCAGCTAAAGACTCCGAAATGTTTAGAACTTCAAATGCCTTCATGCACACGAAAGCATTTTGAAATAGGGCTGGCTTTGAAATGGTGATATCATCGGACTATTTTGTCTTTAAATTTTCATAAAAAAACTACAATTGAGGTTAGCAGGTAGCGCTACAGTGGTATGACTACAGATCTTACTTTGATTTATAATTTGAAAATGAAGACAAGAACTTGAGCGCTTATTGGCTTAACGGAATCGATCTTTAGTTCAAGAAATTCTGTAACCGTGTTATTAGTCGACGGAAATTGGACTGCGGTGGAACTAATATTGACTCAACAAGTACGATAAATCTGTTTTCAGTCGTCCAGAGAACATTAAATGGATATCTCGCAGTTACTATGAGTGACCATTTAAGGCTATTTATTTTCCATTCTGATGGATATCGAGTATGCGAAGTGTACACATAGAAAAAGGGGCCATTCAGACACAAATCTACGGAGGTACGCTTATTCAAGCAAAAAAAGGGGTTGTAGTTCCGTCGAGCAATAAACGAAAGATTGCCAAAAATACATAAAACCAGTATCCTTTCATGTGGAATGCCCCATCAGCGTACATTTGTCTTTCCAAAGTGCTTATCTTGCAGCTGCAACAAACAATGCGCCAAATGTGGCAACAGGAAGTGGATGGCGACAACGCTGCGCTGCCGTATATCATCATAATTTTGTGACTTTGCATAACATATAACAATGAGCACAATCAGCAATAAAGCACAACAACAAAAAAGCAATAACAACGGCTAAAAAGCGGTAATAAAGACACAACAACAACAGCAGCAACGTCCAAAAGCCGAAATTTTTAAGCAGCAAAAGCGAATTCAAATGTGCAACGGCCATAAGACACTCGTGTAGCGTGTGTGTGTGTGCGCCACTGAGTGACCGTACGATGTGAGGACAATCAGCAGACAACAAGCAAACAACACAAACAATGACAATGCCACAACAGTCAAAGAGGCAAATAAACAACCACAAATTGCTATGGCAACAGTAGTTGTTGTCGCAATAATAACTACGCATAACAAGCCATAAATACAACAACAACAATAATTGCAACACAACAACAACAATGATATTTGTGGCATGCAACAGCAACTAAATGACGTGCTGATAATTTTCGCAGCAAACGCACAAATGCCACTTGAGCTCATAAGCCGATTGTTCGCACCCAACAACACCCACCGCCAACGCCCCGCTGTCTGTCGTCGCTCGACAGAATTTACTAGGCGTTCGTCCGACCGCCGCGCCATTTCTTTTACCTTTACGCTTGCCGATTTCGGTTGTGTTTACTGGTGTTGTTGATGTTGTTGTATTTAGCAATGTTGTTGTTGCATTTAGCAAAGTGCTTGTTGCTGCGGTTTGTTGATTGCATCGAACAGTAGCCGAAATGCAATTGAGGACACCAGCTTTAACCGTATGCTACTGTTGTTGTTGTTGCCGTTGTTATTTTTGTTGTTGTGGTTGTTGTTGTCGTCGTTAAAGCTCTTAACTAGCTGTTTGATTATTCGGTGGCAAACGGATGTTGCACTAAGGCCACACATTAGCTGTGGTGAATCGTCTTCCTGTGTTGTTGCGTATTTTCTCTTTGTGAGCATGCATTTTTAACGCTCAATTTATGTTATGCCATTAGCTGCTCCTGTAAACTATATATGTATGTATGTATGTACATACATATGTGTGTCTATGTTTATTGTTGGTGTATAAATTTGCACTTGCAATTTATATTATTTGCTTTAAACAAATTTTAGGTAAGTGCTCTGTGTCCTTTACTGTGGTTAAGAAAAAAGAGTTGCCACATAAAAAAAATAAATAAATACTAAATCCATAAAAAATCATAATATGTAGAATAATATAATAGAAACCAGAAAAACGGGATATGTACAGATTAAACCAAAAAAAAAAAAAACAAATATATATACAGTGAAACCTCTACTTGCGGACACCTCCAATAAGCGGACCCCTCTCTTAACCGGACAAAAATTCAGGAACCAAGTTTTACTTTGCGTTTTCAGAACAAATTCCACTCTAACAACCGGACCCTCTCGTGACCGGACGCGGACACTTTTTTTACTACTTTTTATTTTCATTACCTCTCGAAAGCGGACGCGGACCTCTCGACAAGGGACAAGAAACTTGGATTCCTGAACGAAAGTGTAAAGAAAACAGTAAAAACCTCTGATGAGCGGACGCGAAACTCTTTTTTGAGGACAACGAAGACCAATAATTGAAGTAAATGTAGAGTAACTAACCGAACAGCCGAAATCTATATACAAGTAATATGAGTACATACTCGTACACACACCATATGTTAAACTGTGAGGACAAGCGGTAACTTGCTAAGATGTAACGGGATCTATATGTAGCAATTTGTAGCTATTAACATGAAAAAATAAAAATTATGATTCATTTGATTTGTCTTTGCAAAACGTTTAAGTCGTGTTAACCGGGAAAATATGCCACAAAAAAAGAAAATACTTTCTATTAAAGAAAAAATGGAAATTTTAAATGTGTTGGAGAAAGAAAATTTATCTGTTCGTGCAATCGGAAAAAGGTTAGTGCTTTATAATAGTACACTTTTTTTTACTTTTATTTGTTTGCTTTTAAAGATTCGATTTTGGAAAATCTCAGGCTGCCACTATTGTGAAAAAAAGGAAGACATTAAAAGGATATGGTTGAGTGGTGATAACATAAATAAAAAGAAAAACTTTTTAAATAGTGATGGTTCAAAAATAGACAATTTGTGTTTTGAGTGGTTTGTCAAAGCCAGAAATCAAAATATACCAGTGTCGGGCCCTATTATAAAGGAAAAAGCAAAACAAATTGCGGGTCAATTAGGACTTCAAACTTTTTCGGCATCAAATGGATGGTTGGAAAAATGGCGGAAACGACATAATGTGACTTTCAAATGCATATGTGGGGAATCTGCTGAGGTTAATCCTGAGGATGTACATCAATTCAAACAAAAGCTACCAGACTTATTATTGGGCTACAGACCAGAAGATATATTTAACGCAGATGAAACTGGACTTTTTTTCCGGGCTTTGCCAAATAAGACTTTTGCCTTGAAGAACGAAAAATGCGTTGGCGGTAAGTTATCGAAGGAAAGATTAACAGTGCTATTGTGTGCCAATATGGCTGGAGATAAAGAAAAACCGTTGGTGATCGGAAAAGCAGCATGCCCACGCGCGTTTAAAAAATGCGATATAAAAAATCTGCCAGTTGAATGGAAGTCAAATCCCAAAGCTTGGATGTCTCGTGAAATTATGTTTGAGTGGCTACTAACTTTTGATAAAAAAATGGGCTCTCAGATGAGAAAAGTTTTACTATTTTTGGACAATGCCACAACTCACCCTCGAGATATTCAACTTAATAACATAAAGTTGATCTTTTTACCAGCTAATACAACATCCATTTGCTAGCCCCTCGATCAGGGAATTATACAGAATTTCAAATGTCACTACAGATGCAATATTATCAAACATATTTTAACAAGAATAGATGAAAGTTCAATGAACAAACTTTCAAAAACCTTTGACATTTTGGAGGCTATTTATTTTATTAAGACTGCATGGGACAACGTAACGATGGAAACAATTAAAAACTGTTTTTCTAAAGCTGGTTTCCAGAAAAGTTTGAACGAAATTTCTGACTTCGATGCAGAGGACGATATTCTCATATCTACGTTATCGGCTTTGATAAAGCTTTTAAATGAAAATGGGCAAGGGCAGCATTCCGATGACTTTTTGTTAATCGACGAAATTGTTACTACAGAAGATGATAATATTGACATTGTTATTGACGAAACGGTTACTGACGATTTATCTGACAGAGAAACTGAAGACCTCAATGAAGTATGCGCTCAGGATGCGAGTCAAACTAAATCATACACTGAAGCACTAAAACAACTTCGTTGCATTAAAAAATTCGTTAGTGACGACGTTACTGGATTTCAGTACGCCAAAAACTTGGAAAGTCATCTTGAAAACTGTTTTATAAAACAGAAACAAGGAAAGTTGCGACAGACTTCGGTAAAGGAATTTTTAAAAGTCCAAACATAAATAAATATGTTCAATATATTATAACTATGAAACATCTCGCAATAAAAATGAAATATATAAATTAAATTACCAAGAAATCTAATTTATTTAAAAAGTAGTATGTGTATAAATTTTAGTAAAATTTTTATTCGCCCACTCCTACAAGCGGACCCCCGCCATAAGCGGACAAAAATTGTGGAACCGTCAGTGTCCGCTTGTGGGAGGTTTCACTGTATATATAATGATATAACAGCGTTGCCATATTGCTGAAAGTAATTATTTATGACCGCATTGCTTAAAAAAATGTAAATATTATTATTACAGTATGTCATTAAATAAAATTAGTAGTAAACCATTTATTATCAAAATGAGTTGCCACATTTTTGAAAATTAATTTTATACGTTGGAAAATATTACCTAAACAATTGTAATTATTAAAAAAAAATATTTTCCTCGAATTTATAATTTTGGTTAAAAAAATATTTTGGCGTTGCCACCTTGCGGAAAATTATGTATATTTAATGAAAGTATACCAAAAGTAAAACATATAAAATGTCGAAGTAATACACAATGTCTTTAAATAAAATTATTAGTAAATTATTTATTATTAACAGAGTTGCCACATTTACCAAAATAAATTAAATGTGCTTGGAAATATTACCCACAACATATCGTTACTAAAAAAAATTTCCGTTGTTCGTATATTATAAATTTGGTAAAAAAAATGTATAACGACGTTGCCACCTTGCCAAAAAAAATTAATGACAATATAACAATAGAAAAAGATATAGAAATATTACCATATGTCGTTCAATAAGACGAGTGGTAAAGTATTTACTACTAACAGAGTTGCTCATTTCTAAAAAAAATTAAGGAGCTTGGAAATGCTAGCCAAACAGAAGCCATGTTTCAGTCATGATTATTTCATTCACATATATATATTTTTGAAAAGGGTTTTCATTTTCATTTTTTTTAAACCAATTACATGTCTTCGAATGCTCTTTAAGTTGTCAAAATACAAAATGAGTTAGAAATTTTTCTGCTAAGTGCTTCGCTGTTCGAAAAAGTGGCAAATTCGGGGAAACATAAGTGTATTTGAATTGGTATATTTGAAATATTTTAAATATGGAAGGTATTCTCTTCTATAGCAAAAATGTCAAAAAACCTTTGGTCACTAATATAGGTGTTTGGAATGCTTTGTCTATGTGAAGGTCCTGTGTATGAATGCTTTTTATATATGGAGCCCTTTTCTTTCAGGACGAATAGATCACGTCTAGTGAAAAGAATATAGCAGTCGTAGCTGAGAGTGTACACGAAGACCGTGGAGAGTCCATTCGCCGCCGTTCGCAGCAAATCGGTCTGACATATGGAACGACTTGTCGCATTTTACGTCGAGTTCTTAAATTGAAAGCAAAATATAGCTTGTGTAAGAACTGAAGCCGTTCGACCTTTGCAAGCGACATCGCTCTATGGGCTCTTGAAAAGTACTAAGAAGATCGGACGATTTCGAGTCAAATTTTGTTTAGCGATGAGGCCCACTTCTGGCTCAATGGGTATGTGAAGAAGCAAAATTGGAGCATTTGGGGCGAAGAGCAACCTGAAGAGATTCAAGAGCTGCCATTTCATATAGGAAAAACAACGGGTTGTTGTGCTTTATGGGCCGGTGCAAATATCGAACATGTTTTTTTTTTAAATGATGTCGGGAAAACGAAACCGTCAATATCAATCATCATCATCGTAAGCGACTATTTCACACTTGGAATTAAAGCTCGTGATCTCGACTACTTTTGGTTTCAACAAAACGTCGCAATTTCCCGCACATCGCATAAATCAATGGATTTATTGAGAGAACACTTTGGTGAGCAGTTAAGTTCAAGTCTTGGCCCGGTTGATTGTACACCAAATTCGTATGATGTCACAATGTTAGTGTATTTCCTGTAGGCATATGGGAAAGTCTAAAATCTATCACTCGTGTCCATTCGCCAGTTACCAGTTGAAATGCTTGAACGAGTCATCGAAAATTGGACTCAACGGACGGACCGTCTGAGACGTAGCCGCGACCAATATTTGAAAGTGATAATCTTCACAAAATAAATGCCAAGAATGTTCTTTCGAATGATAATAGAAATTCTCCAAAAAATTTGAAGTTTCACATTTTTTTTCTTATAAACAATTTAAGGCCGAATTTGGTCAAAAATAGTTTTGGTTGTTTAGTGAAAAAATTCTATTTTGCTCATTCGATTAGTTACTAGATTTGACATTACTTAAACGAAATTTGTTTGGTTTTTTTAATTTCAAATGATCAGAGGCATAATGGTTACCGCAAACAATCTTTTTTGAGAGGAGTTCCCGGAGACCAGCTGTAGTCTCTTTCGAATAAATATTTTTCTAATACTAAGCCTTAAAATACAGTTAAAAAATACCATAATATTTGATCATTCTTTGGATAATTGAATTTAAAAAATTTTCTCAGAAAAACTTTTGGAAAATTCACTTTTTTATAACTCTATATAGCCCTTTAAAAACCTTTACAATTTTTTACTGCCGTTTGAAAAGAGTTCAGTTCCTCATGTGCACCCTGTGGAAATTCTGAACACAGTTTTTGAAGAACTCACCACTGCTAACAAGGTTATGTGATAATTACCTGAAAGAGACAAAAATTAAATTGATTATTACAAAATATTTGTTAAATGAAGATTTTTTAAATAATTATTTGTTGTATATAATTTTTTGTTAAATGTAATTTTTTATAAAGAAAAGACTTAAAAATTTTGTGGGGTATATTTTAAGTAAAAAAAGTATACACAAAAATTTAAGAAAAATATTGGATTTTTTACGATTACTTAAAAAAAAAAAATTGCCAAACTTTCACTGAAATTTTAATTTTTTTGTAAAAATGTCTGCCAAAAATCAAATTTGCGTTTTTTTTTCTAACTAAAACCTGTATTGTTTGACTTTACATGGTTCTGTAAGAATTTAACCTGCCAACGCAGGTGCACTTTTTTCCTAGAGGTCACCGGAAATGGTGTCGCAGTGGCTTAGTTTAAAATACTTTTTTTTTTTTTAGAATTTCTTCATTAATAGTGTATGTTTGTAACAATAAAAAATTCGAATAAAATATTTAACTTTTTATATCAGAAACAATTGTTGGCTGTTTTTTACATGCAAAAGCCCCATGCAACCCTTTACCACTGTGGTCCAACTGTGTCTTCTTAGTTACAATAAATAAAAATTTAATAAAAATATTTCGCCGAAAAATTTTCTCCTTTCATTTTAAATTTACGTAAATATTGAAGCAAGAGATAGCACCTTAAAGATATAACAACAGCCAACTTAACTATTTCAACAATTACAAAAGAGAACACCAAAAAGTTTCTTTCATAATTTAGCTGTAACTTAAGCTGCAGCTCATTAAGCAAATTGCATTGAAAAGAACTTAAGCTCACTTGGCGTTTGGGTGCGTGTTTTCTGGGCAAACTTTTTAACTGCATTGCTTACCAAATGCTTTTAAGCGGTTGCTAAGCTAATGGCTGGCTGGCAAGGAAGAAATGCAGCTAAGAGGTGGAGGTGTGCTTGGAGTTGAAATGTAGTTTGCACAAATGAAAAAAGATGAAAAAAAAAAACTGCGCAGTTAATGAGCTGAAAAATAAACTGAGGAGTTTGAAGATGGCAAGCGTTGTAGTTGTGGCCACCAACAGCTGGTTTGGTAGTTTGCGTTGATTAGTTAAAAAGGAATTTTTAGTGTATTTTTTGTAAATTTTTGGCGAGTTCATTAGAAGTTTTTCGGTAATTTTAAGAATTATATTATTTACTTTTTTTATTCGCTTTTTAGTGGAAATTTTTCAGCAACGCTAATTGTTGAAGGAAATTGAAACGCATGCAATACTATTTGAGCGGAAATTTAAACTCATGTGGATTTAAAGTTTTTTTTTTGTATTTTTATTTTCCCTACAGAGCTCACTTTATCTTTTTCGTTTTTAAGCTTGTTTCTTTACATTTGTTTTTTTCTTTTTTTTTCTATTATTTCCTTATTTTTTTATTTTTTTATTTTCTTTCATCCGCCAACAAAACGTACTCAATGCTGTTGCTGTGTGGCATGATATGCACATTTGGATTTACATATCAATTACAATTAGCAACACAACGGCTATCGGCTATTAATTGGCAGCTATTTACAGCAAATTTGATACGCAATCATTAACCGAAGCTGTTGGCGAGATCAAATGATTGAGCAGCATAACAACGAAATGTTGATTGCTGGCTAATATGGTAGGGGCTTTAAGATGGATGGCAATAAAATTGGCTGTAGAAGTAGTAGAAAAGCACATGTGATATATACATAAATATATGGTATGTAGATTATACATATACAAACGTGTATACAATTTGTGAAGTATATCATTATATACAGATATCAATAATAAATAGCTGCGAGTTTAACAGAAAATAATAAAAAATTTAGAGTAAGCAAAAGAAGAAAATAACAAAACAACGAAAAACGAAAAAAAAAAAAACGAATTGATAGAAGAAAAAATATAAAGGAACATGAAAAATAGTTAACTTGGTTTGCACCGAACAAAAAAGTTCAAAAAATAAAAGAGTTTTCCTTACACAGACTAGAGTTTGAGCAGTCATTTCGTATGGCAGCTATATGCTATAGTGAACCGATCTAAACAGGTTCTTCGGAGATTGTAGCGTTGCTGTGGAAAATAACCCAAGCCAAATTTGAAGAAGACAGCTCAACGAATAAAAAAGTTTTCATACTAGAACTTGATTTCGATCGTTCAATTTGTATGGCAACTATATACTATACTACTCCGAACTGAAAAATGTCTTTCAAAAATGTAGGGATTGCTTTGGCAAATAATTAATTCCAAATTATCTGAAGATATCAGATGAAATAAAAAAGTTCTATTAACAAGCACTGAATTTTGATCGTTTTTTCAACAATTTATACCCAAATTTTAGCGATATTTTGATCAATTAACAATGCAAATGCAAAATTTCATGAAGATACCTCGTCGTAGCTTTCCGATATTGGCGGTTTCGAAAAAAAGATCAGCTTCTTTAAACAAAACAAAATTTCAGATCGATTTCTCAAAAACTCGGGAAAAATAATTCTGCCATAAGTTCTGTTACAAGTTCAGGTATACGAGGTATGACAATTAAGTAATGAAACTGATTCCATAAAAACCGTATATTTGAAAATTATTCTAAAGCTCTGCCGTCCTCTTCAAAGTAGTCCCCTTGGGCAGCTATACAGCGATTTTTAACGCGTTTTCCAAGCCTCGTAACATTTCTGGAACGCTTCGACTGGGATATCCGCGAATACCCTCGTCACGGCCGCCTGGATGTCCGTAATCGACTCAAAATGGGTTCCTTTGAACCCCTGATTTTGTTTTAGGAAACAAAAAAAGCCACAGTGTGACATGTCGGGCGAATAAGGCAGCTGTTGCAACACGGCGATTCCTTTAAAGGCCAAATACTGGGACACGCTGAGGTCGTTTGCCACGGCGCGTTGTCGTGATGAAGGATCCAGTTACGAGCGATGTCTGAGGGGCACCCTGTTGACTCGTTTTCGCAATCTTTCGAGTACTTGGCAATAGTAGACTTGATTCACAGTTTTCTCCGGTGGAACGAATTCTTTGTGGACGATTCCACGGCTATCAAAAAAGGCAATAATCATAATCAATTGACTTGCTCATGCGAGCTTTTTTCGGGCGGTGAGGCGCGCGGAGACAACCATTGTGAGCCTTGGCACGACTAAGACCACTATCACCATACACTCTTACAATTTTAGCGTACGTTTCCGAAGCTGTTTCGCCCAATCTGACGCAAAATTTTATCGCGACGCGTGGCTCTTGATTTCGTTTTTTCATTTTCGTGACGGTAAAAAACGCTCTACTCAACTTGACGCAGCAGGCGAACTAAACAAGCTAAAGCAATGGACATATTTTCAATGGAAAGGAGGGGGGATGCCGGAAAAAGAGAAAGGGAATGTTTGAGGGTCACAGGTTTACCACAAGCGCAGGGAATAAAATCAGTCTTATTACTTAATTGTCAAACCCCCATAATAACCCCTTTTTAAATTTTAAAGGACTAATATTATATAAAGCAATATATCAAAATACTTCCATAAAACTAATATATTTAATTACATTAATCTTTTTAAGTAACAAAAGGGTTCTTTAACCTCTAAGAAATTGAAGAAACAACAAAGAAAATATGCAGAATTTCGACTTTTTTCTGAGATTTTAAATCGATTAGTAGCTATAAAATAGTTGACTTATTAACTCATGCCCAGTCTACTAATGATAGTTTACCGCCGACAGCAAGTATTAAAGCCGATAATTAAAGTTTCAAATTTCTTTTTAACAATTTTAAAGAGCTCATCAAATAGACAAATGACGAAGGCAAATTTGTAAAATTTTTTAGAAGCTTTTAAAAGCGCTCAAAGTTTAGTAGCCAACTTCAGTAGACTACAAAACAATTTGGCAAAACTGTCTACGAGATTGTCATATAAAATATTATATAAAAAAATTGTTTTAAGGAAAGAGGTTTGGAAATAAGGAGTGAACAAGAGACGGGAAGCTGCTTATAATGGCAAAACCTTCCATTTTATATTTTAACAACCTTATTTTTTAACATTTTGACCAATGCCCAAAGTATCCACTTAATTATTGGACATATTGACATATTCCTTAAATAAAAGCATTAAAAATATTACAATAAATTAAATCACATGATCAGATGAACTTTAGGGAATCGTTCACAATATTGAAACTTTAAAAGCTTTCAAAAACTTTGAAAGTTCTCACCAAAAAATTTAACACGATAAGTTCTGCAGTGTAAACTTTTTAAATATGGTACAACTTTAGAGGAGCTTTTGGTGCTTGTTATATGAAGCAGACATAAAGGACTCAAAATTCTCATAACAAAAGTATATTTTTGAAAAAAGCTTTTAATGAAACTTTTGATTTTTTTATACCGAATGATGTCTGTAATATTCTGTTTTCAATACAGATTTTACAAGACAAATCAAATTTTATTATAAATAGTCTTAAAAAGCTTTCAGCGTAAAACTTGCAACAAATAATAAATCATAAAATTTTTCAGTAAGCTTTAGTAAATGAAGCGAAAATATTCGAGACACACACACAGTCGCATACAGAAAACTTAATTTAAATTATTATCTATAATAAAAGTTTATATTTATAGTAGGCTTTAAGTGAAACTTTTGATGCTTTTACTGCGATTGATGATCAAAATATTATACTTTCAAATAAAATAAGACAAAACAAATTTTATTAGAAATATACTTTAAGAGCTTTCATAACAGCTTTCGACAAGTAAAAAAACTTTCTACATATAAAAATTTTATGAAAGAATAGAATAAAGGTATAACTTGATCTGTATAAATATTAGTTTCACAGTAAAATATACACCTAAAGCTTTCATCGGAGCTTTTGGAGTCTTTGCTTAAATTTTTTTAATATAAAATATTATTATTAAAAATGAAAACAAAATTAATATAATTTAAGAGCTTTCATGGCAGCTTTTGACAAGTAGAAAAGCATTTTTAGCTACTCGTTCTAGATTCTGTGAAAGCTTTCGAGTAAAGCGATTAATTGCGCAGTATAAAAGTTACTTTCAAAATAAAATATATTTTTGAAGCTTTAAGAGCTTTCACAGCAGCTTTCGAAAAGAAAAGAACTTTCTATCTACAAAAATTGTACTAAAGCTTAGTGTAAAGCTTGAACTGTATAAAAATTTGTTTCGCAATCAAATATACATTTCATGGCAGCTTTCGATAAGTAAAAAAGCTTCGTAGCTGTAAAATTCTATGAAGGCTTTCGAGTAAAGGAATTGGTTGAAGTGTATAAAAATTAGTTTTACACTAGAATAAACTTTTGAAACTTTCGTCGAAGTTTTTGAGGTCTTAGCTTTATTTTTTGTACTACAAAATATTATTATTGAACATGGAAACCAAATTAATACAATCTAAGAGCTATCATGACAGCTTTCGACAAGCAAAAAAGCTTTTGTAGCTATAAGAATCCGTGAAAGCTTTCGAATAAAGAGATTAGTAGACGGGTGGAAAAATTAGTTTCATATCAAACTACACACGTGAGGTTTTGGAATTCTTGCTTAAAGTTTTGCATTATAAAATATTATTTTTGACATAGAAATCAAGTTAATATGATTGAAAAGTTTTCATGCTAGGTTTCGGCAAATAAAAAACTTTGTAGCTGTAAAACACGGTGAAGGCTTTCGAGTTAAGCCCCTAATTGACCCATACAAAAATTAGTTTCGCAGCAGAATATACATGTGAATCTTTCATCGGAGCTTTTAAGAAGCTTACTTCAATTTTTGCACTATAATACATTATTATTACAGAAATAAAATGAATATAACTTGTTGTTATTTGATAAACATACATTTATGTATAGTTAAGATTTTCGAAAATGAGAAGGTCAAAAAACTTTTTTTCTGCAGAAGAATACGAGGATGAATTCTATAAGCAACTATAATTGTAGAAAAAAGAAAAGTTATATGAAAGCTTTGGAATTCAAACTTTTATTTGAGCTTGTGAACTCCAACATACATATTTTTAAATAATAGGGTTTAACTTGTTATATGTCTCAGATTTATTTTATTTTATTTTTTGTTTTAAAATATTTCAGAAACTTGACAAATTATGCTGATGGTCAGCGCCTGTTATCTTTACAGTGAATTCTAGCAGCCCTGAATGCTTTTATTCCGCATAAAACACGCTGACTTCGTTTTATTTTCATTCCTCATCATTTTCATTTAATACCTTAATTAATTGCCTGTCACGTTTATTACGTAGAACGTGTAAACCCACAGTCACAGGAAAGCAAAACTATGCAGGTACACATATCTATATCTACTGGACTGAGTTTACACTGCCGAACCACAAAATCCGCCAACCAAGAAGCTTCAGCCACGCCACAACTAATTGCCCAAGCGATGCTTTCGCAGCGCGGTGAAAAGCGGAAAATGGTGCAAGAAATCCAAATGAAATTGTGCGGTGACGAGAAATTAAAAGTGGTATTAAAATGAAAGGAGGAAATACGACGAGATCAAAAAAAAAAAAAAACATGAAATGTTGAAAATATTCAATTAGAAATGCAGTTGGAAAAACTGCAAGACATAAATGATGATTTAAGCATGTTCCGGGTACATGGACGGGAAAACTTTGCAGACGCATGCCTTGCTGAATTGGCTGCCTCGCTGGTCGAGCAGCGGCTGACCATTCGGTAGTACGGTTGGTTGGCAGCCAATTCGCTTTCGTATTAAATCGAGCAGAAAGCAGCGACAGAACAACTCAAAGCATATACGCTTGGGTGTGTTGAAAGTCAAAGCGAAATTCTTGCTGGTTGTAAGCATGCGCTGCAAGAGGCGAGTTGCAAGCGCCGAAGGTTCGTTGGTACTGCCATATATATTTGTATATATAGTATTCTTTCTGCAGTTATACATATATACAACACAGATATATATTTTTATATAGAAAAATATCCCAAGACCGCGTGCGGCTAGCAATGACAACTCCATTCGCTACGGCCGCACCAACACTGGCAGTGGGTCCAAGGCAGCTACAACTTCTCAGCACTGCAAAAACACACTGCTGTTGCCACAAAATATACCAATTATTGGCCAAGCTGACGCAGCAGAATGAATGTCTGAAGGAAAGTGCAGTGAAATAATAGGAAATAGTCGGAAAAATATGTCAAGTAAAATAGAAAACGAGCTTTAGTTACTTAGCTCCAAGTGCTGGAGAGGCGAATAACGAAGCGGTATAAAAACCAAATAAATCCAGCAGAGGAAAATAAGAACTAAGAATCACAATAAGATAAACATGCGATAAAAATTATATACGAGGAAAAGTTATATAAGCACAAGCCATCGGCTTCAAGAGGGGAAAAGGAAATAAATGCAAGCCAATGGCTTACAACCACGAGAGTGAAGAGAAAAACGAAGATAACAATAATAGAGAAGAAATCATACAACAGAAAAATAGTACAACAGAGAAGCCCTTAAGAAAATGAATCTGTGTTCGAAAGAAAACTGTATTATATAATAGTAAACTGTATTATATGTAGGGACTTATTTAGAAAAATTATATTAAGAGAAAGTAAAAAACAGTTTTTATAAATATAATCGACAGCTGGATTTTTCATGACGCTTTACGCATATTTGATCTATTTCACTTGCTATGATCCGAAAATTGAAGCCCTATAGGTTAGCTTAGGTTATATTGGCTGGCTGTCTCGCCATACATAGATTTATAGGTTCTTGTAATGCCAGTTACAGAATCAGTTTATTACTCTAAGTTTACGTCGAGCAGAACGTCAACGCTTTTTACGAAGTTAAATAGAGTCTTGATTTCTAATTCTGATACTTCATCCAGTCCCTATAACTGCCATGCTGCTAGATATTTAAGCCAAGTTCTGGAAAAGGCTGACAGAAGCAGATTTCTAGCGTCTCTCTCGATTATAAACGTTGAAAACCTAGAAATTATAAGATTCTTCTGACATAGTATATTGCTGGTAGTTTTTATGAGAAGTCAAATACGCACTCTGGATCTCTTGGTCAGTGGTATTTGAGGGATTTACACAGTTATTTCTGACATTGTATGTTTCTGAAAGTTTTTATAAGAAGTCAATTGCCGAAATTATCTTTTATCAAAAATTTTTACTCTAGACGTAATTTCTACTCAGAACTTCTAACTCGATCACACCGTGGAGCAATTTGAAGTCAGAACCCTTCGATTTGTTCTGCCACAGTAGGCAGTTCATTTCTGCAAATCCACCAACAAGATTCTGTAAACATTGCTTTTGCAAGTACATACCTTTTTTGTTTGTAGAATGTTCGGAACGGCATTGGGTTCAATCCAGGAACACTCGGTTCGTTTATAAATAAATCAAATACAGTTCTAAATTTATATAGAACGATCACTTTCAAGTCATTTGGTGATTATCACTGAAGTACGATCACGACTCAACTCAAAAACCGAAGACTGCATCGCAAAATATTTTGATAAACAAACTGGGTTAGATTGAGTTTCAGGCTCTGTATGTCGAACAATCTGTTTCACATCCGTGTAGAGCGCTTCACTAAGCAGATCAGGGGAGAATTTATTGCCTTTCGTATTTAGAAATGTTCGGATTCGCTCGGAGAGTGTTCGAGTCGATATTAAAAAATCAAATACACCTTTAATTTTATGTAGAACGCTCAATATCAAGCTATTTGACACTCCTTTATGTCGGACAAAATTTTGTATTCATCACTTATTGTGTTTAGCAATCTTCATGCGAGCTCGGGAAGAGTTCGGATCGGTATTAAGTAAATGAAATAAAGTTCCTATATTACGCAGAACGCTCAATACCAAGCTATTTGACACTCTTATATGTATGTACGAGGACAATTCTTTCGTGAGTATCCACCACTTTTTGCCTTCGGAAATGTTCGTGTAGGTTCGGGGAGATTTCGGGTCGATATTAAGTAAATAAAATGCAGTTACAATTTTATACAGAACGCTTAATATCATGCTATTTAATGTTCTTATGTGCCGTACGATCTTTTTAGACTCTATAAATGTTCGGGTGGGTTCGGGTTTATTCGGGCGGTATTCGTTTAATTCTTATGTAAATCAAATACAGTTCTAATCTTATGTAAAACGTACTATATAAAGCTCTTTAACGCTTATCACTGCCGTATGGTTCCGGGTAACTCAAGTACCGAAGACTCTATTGCAGAAATAAGAATTGTTTTGTTAGACAAACTAGGTTATATTAGCTTTTATGCCAACTTTGACTTATTCTTTTAAACACAGAACTGTCTTTTGAGTAATATTTGCAAGAAAAAACGCTACAAAGTCAAATACAACCCATCACAAAAAATTGTCCCTAATAATATGACCACCAACTGTATATATGGTAAATCTAAAACGATTTCCACCTTGACGGCATCGTGCGACTGCGACATTTTTAAAATATTCAAACGCCTGCCTCACTTACGCCAGCCCTTTACGCTTGCAACAACAATGACAACACGAAGTCAATAATAAACCAACGAAGCAGCCAACCAGCCAACCAACGCAGCGATCACCCGACGATAGTGACAGTGATGAGCCTGGCATTATTGCAGCTAACCAGCCGCACAAGTTAGCAAAACTTGTCTTGCAACAATCATGCAATTAAAGTGAAGACACCATGGCTTGACAGCAGTAGAAGGAAAACACATGCCACAAGTGGCAAGTATGAACTTGACTATTTATGTATAACAAATGTGGCTTGTAAATGGTTACGACTTACTTGAGCGCGTAGCGTTTGCAAGCGTGTAAATATGTAACTCACATGTATAGTATATGCAACATAAGGGCGTTGCACGTAGCTAAAAAGCTATTAAAATGTGGCAGGCTGAGCACAAACCAGTGGCGACAAAAATAAAGCGCAGCAGGTTAGAAATTAATTAGCGCGCGCCCCATATCAGCGCAGTTTGCACGAAAGTGATGCTGCAGGCAGCATTTGATGGCTACTTGCAACAAGCAAATGGCGCATGGAAATCACAGCTTTGAAATGCGAAAGTATAAATATCATGAAGTCAAGCTGTGGCAGGTTTTGCTGCATGAAAAGGAAGCCCGTCTCAGTTGGTGACGCGCGCATGCGCACCCGCTCTGGAACATGCAACATCCGCATGCTGTGTATGAGCCGGCCCGCCGTTCATTTTATCTACGCAACGCTGTTGAATTTATTTCTATTTTCGTTCGTTTCATATACTTATCACTTGATGCATATCGCGATCAGAACCGGTACACAATAATTGCCTCCGCATTTTTGCTTATTTTTGCTGAATTTTCCTTTATTTATCGATTTCATTTTACGAGTAACTGCTTCGATATTTCATTTGGCTGTGGTGGCGCTGCTGCAAGTTTGATTGTTGCAGAGTTGCTTGACAACTTTATCGCGATATCAGCTAATTAAAAATTAATCAAAAAGTTATTACTTTCATCGCTGATAAGGAATTTTTAATGGAGTGCGAGGTTAGTGTTACGATATTGGAGTTTTTATTATGATTCGATGAAATAAATTGATTGTCCACATATGTAATCCCGAATGAAAGTGAGTGCTACCAAAACAAAATAATTGATAAATATATCAAATGTGCTGTAAAGTTTGTCTAGCAGCAATTTTAGTATAAGATGTGAATCCCGAAATTTCGGGATTGAATATAACAAGTTCGGGATTCAGATAATTTTCAATATTTTTATGACTTTTTGTACTGTTAAAAATAAAAACGATATCAGTCCCGAAATATCGGGATTAAAAATTATATGTTCGGGTTCCCGAATATTTTCCGAATTTTTGTTTATTTTCAAACCGATAAAAATATATTTTTATGCCGATAAAAATAATAAAAAATTAGTCCCGAAATTTCGAGATTAAATATTGCAAGTTCGGGATTCAGATAATTTTCGGAATTCGTATGCATGTATACTGGATAAAACTCCCGAAAGTTCGGGATTAAATATTAAAAGTTCGGGATCCCTAATATTTTCCTATTTTTTATTTTTTTTATACTGATAAGAAAAAAATGAATCCCGAAATTTCGACAACCATAAAATCCAAGGATTATCTATAAAGTTGCTTTAGTCATGACAGCATAATTTTTTTGGAGAATTCATTTCTATAAAAAAAAAGTTTGCGACCTCGATGTTGGGTTAAGATACATTTTTAGGTGTAGCCTCTTAAATTTTAAGTCTGTTCGACTTTAAAGGAAGTGTCTAAGAATATCGAATAACTATGCCGTCAACTTTTTATCAGATTAAGCCTGTTTTTATAAATCTTTGCAGTACATACTTCGAGCAAGGTTTGCACATAGGAACTGTTGAAGTCTTTTGAACGAAAAAAAACACAAAATACTTCTTTGTAGTTACAGCAGACCTTAACTCTTTCTAGTTAATAATACGTTCGACTCGAAAACAGTTGCTTTGGCTTATTTACGCTAGAGTAACGGAAAGGGTAATTTTACGTGGAAACTTTAAATAGATGAACGAACAGTTCGAAGTGTTTCAGTTTTTCACTTTGCTGCAATAACTCTCTAGAAATCTATAGTACACGAATTAGTTCCTCAGTTTTTGAGATATTGATCTGAAAAATTGCATACGTCTTTTTCTTTGAAAGAAGCTGCACATTTGTCGGAATCACTGTTATCGGTCCTATATAACATATAGCTGTCATACAAACTGCGCGAACGGAATCAATTGCTTGTTGAGAATATTGGTATTTGTTAATGGTATGTTGGACAGATTATTTTTTATCTGATGAAATCTACTTGCATACACATCGAAAAAATTTTTAAGAAAATAAATTTTGATCTGTTTACTTTAAGTATTTAAGCAATAACTTCAGCTGACAACTTTTGTTTACTCACTAATTTGGCGGAAGCTTATTTTAATTTGTGTAAATAAACACTTCGTTGAAATAAATATATATTTTTTCTTTCATTCTCTTTTGATATTTTTGTGAGAAAACCAAATTTAAATTACAATCTTCTCTCTGAGAAATGAAAACAAAAATAAGTATATCAGTCTGCATATAACAGTACCTGCACAACTTCATTTGCCCTAAAACAATGTTATTTTTACGGTAATTGCGCAGCACTTGAACAGTATAATTTTGTTTTTCGCTCAGTCACTGTCACTGCCACTGCCACCTTTTGCAATTTTAATTATTTTTTGTCTTCTCCCTAAAATATTTAGTGTCTCACTCGCTTTCGTTTTACATTTATTTTCACTCATTTTCCTTTTGCGCTGCAGCAATTTCAAGTGCCCGAATAATTTAGTCACCGGTCACAGCCGGCTAACAACAATGTCAATAGCAGCAACAACAACAGCCTGCCACATAAATGAAGTAATTACAAGCTGCTGTGAAAAAAAAAAAATCCAACAACAAAATTAAGTTCTTTCCCTCATTTACTCCACATTGTTTGCGCTGAGCCTTCTTTTTCACAAACTCACTCCACTCTTCAACTTTTTTCTTGCTTTTCTTTTTTCGCCACTTATAATTTCAGCATTCTCCTGCTCTTACTGCCGTTCAGCTGCTCGCGTAACCAACTGCAGAAACACACGGCAATAATTGACAGTGCCACAAACACTTGACAAACTCAAGTGGAGCAAATGAACGCCATAGACCCCTTGAAGAAACCCGATTTAGTGACGCTGTGCAGATTGAATAGCGACGAAGGAAACCAGTCTCAAGTGGGCATTGAATGTCCAAGCTGCACACACATAAGCAAACATTATGTACATACATATATGCAAGTCTAAATTTAAACTAATATATATATATATATATATATATATATATATATACATTATATAAACATATATGTCTTGAGTTATTGTTGTTCGCTGAATAGTTATAAAGCCAAGTAAGCGCTGAGTGGGTATATGTGTAGCCACTTGATGGGGACAAAAGAAGATGACGTTGGCAGATACAGTAGCTAAGCTTCACAAATAGTTTTGAATGCATATATGTACGTAAATTTGTATAAAAACTTATAAATAAATAAAATAGATTTCAGAAATAAATGCTAAAAGAGAGAACTAAAACTGTTTCCGACCACATAACTCTCAAGTCTCAAGCAAATTTACTCTTAACCAGCAAAAAAACTTAAGGAAATTTACTCTTAACCTCGAGTACATCGACGTATACAACAGCTGAACTTTTATCGATCATGTTGCCTGACAAATATATATGCTAAAGTCGTCCGATCTAAAAAAATTCTTTGATGGATCTAAAATTGTTTCGGAAAAAAATCCATGGAAATTTTCGTGAAGACCTATTTATCTGCAAATAAAAAAGTATCCCATATATGTAAGCACAATATTCTGATCATTCACTTTGTATGACAGCTATATGCCACAGTGGTCCGATCTGAAACAGTTTCTTTGGAGGTTACACCGTTGTTTTGGAGAACACTCCATATAAAATTTCGTGAAGACATCTCTTCAAATTAAAAAGCGCATACCAGGACTTAATTCCGATCGTTCAGTTTATGTGGTAGCTATATGCTTTAGTGATTCGATATCGGCGTTTCCGGCAAATGAACAGCGCCTTGGATGGAAAAGCACGTATGCAAAATTTCCTATAACTCAAAAACTGAGGGATTAGTTCGTATTTATATAGACAGACGCACATGGCTAAAACGACTCAGTTGTCAGACTAATCATATGTATATGGTATATACATAAATATATACTTAATGGGGTATTTGTCGTTTCTTCCTGGCTATTGCAAACTTCGTGAGAAGCTCAACTCTTAGTATACAAACTACAAAAACTAACTCAAAGTAAAAAATTTTGTATAAAATAAAAAAACTATTTGAATATGAGATAAGAGTTTTTTCAATGTATTATAATATGTCAGTTAGTCTGACTCACCACAGAGTGATAAGCATATGCCGGCTTGCGGTTGCTTATCACCACATTATGGCCTCAGGCTCACTAGCAATCAAAGCTTATGCATTGCTGGTCTGTCGAGCGTTCGATGATATGTAAGTACACTTGATCGAGGTTCAATGACCGGCTTTAAAGTCAACAAGGCAGTGGAAGGTTTACTATACGTTATGTGCTCTCAATAACTTTTTCTCGGTTCTGAAGTTCGGGGAAAACGTGCTCACATTACTGCGCTAAGGATTTGGGTATACTTACAACAAACTTTATTCTATTTCTATTGTGAAGCTCTTAATGGCATTTGATTTACTGAGAGATAAGCTTTCAAGCAGTTTGTGGTGCAATAGAAGCAAAAGAGGAACTTCGTCGATAAGTAGTGCCTTAAGGGGGTATTCTACTCTAGAATTTTGAAAAATACGATTTTTTTTCATATATTTAAAGTTTCAAAAATATGACCTTGAAAGGATTTTTTCAAAATTTTAAGTTTATTTAAAGTTTAGACTTTCAAAAGTATGACCTTGGAAGCATATTTTTCAAAATTCGATTTATTTTCGGAGATACAGCCGATTTTTTGAGGTGGCGTCTGTGTTCACTAGAATTGTCTCCTAAACTTTAAACGCGTTGTTCTCGAAACTACTTTTTTCCACACGGTAACGGCATTATCTCAAGTTCTATACAACCGATTTACTTGATTTTGTGTGAACCTTCTTTATATAATCCTTTATCGTTCTCTCCTCTAATTATTTTAATTTTTAATATTTTTTTGGAAAATATTATTTCTGTATTCTTAAGATATCAATAAAAATACCATAAAAAAATGTATAGTAAACATATTTTTAATTTTTTTTTTAAATAATATTCAAAAAACTGCCCAAAATTTGATTTCTAGAGTAGAATACCCATTTAAGTAAACTTTTCCAAAGAGAGTAATTTCTGATCGAATAACATTCAAGAACCTGGAGATCTCTTAATACGTCTAGAAATATGTATCTAGCTATCCATTACTTAAAAATTGTATTTCAATCACATTAGCTTGTCTGATAGATTGCCAAAAATTTGTCAGATTTATTTTGAATTTTTTACTAATTGGTTGTTCTTGAAAGATCTTCTCTATTTTTCTATATTTTATTTTTAAATGAATTCTTCGGTTTTTTCTTATAAATAGAAAGTTTATCGCTCTGAACTATTATTGTATTGCATAAACAATTGTATTCTTACCACTTCATTGTACTCACAACAGCTTTAAGCTTATGCAGGTTTAATGATTTACCAAACTCTTTTGATATTCAAACCTTAATTGACTCAATATAAATTTTCTTGTTTAAGTACTGCAGTCAATCCAAGTCCCTTTATAGTTTTTGGAAAGAACATTGCGCCATAAATTCGTTTCCAAATCATCGCGTAAAACTTTACATTTCCAACCAAACTTTTTAGCCTGCTTTTTGTTATGTTTTCTAGCTTGCATTTAAGCAAGTACCATCAATGCGTCATACTTAAGTATGCAGTGCACTTTTTTGCGCAATGTTTTTGTCTTCAAACACGAAACTCGGCGCAATTGCAGCGTTAAAGACCCACTCATTTTTGACATTTTTGTTGGCAAACAAGCAGTGCAGTTCCGATGAGGTGGATGTGTTGAAGGAGTGTGCGGAAATTATTACTTTGAAAACTGGTTGGCAACGTGAGCGAAGTTTTACTTAATTTTTTATTAATTTTTTATTTAGGCATTAAACCACAAGTATTTGATTTGAAGTTGCATGCTAAGTTAGGTGTATTTTGAGTGAGTAGTAAGACGCTGAGTTAGCGAGTTTATTTTTAAAGTGTTTGGTACTAAAAACATGTTATGACTTTCATGTGATTTCAGTGAATTATGGTAAAAATAAATGTTTTGTCCTCGCTACAATACATATTTTTATTTTTGTTTTGATCTTTTTAGATCTTTGTGCCTTTTTGATTGTCCCGTTTCTCATTTTTTTATACCATACTTTATTAACTTTATCAGTGTGGCTTTAGGCCTACTCAAATCAACAATTGACCAAATAAGTCTCGTGAAAAGACGTTCAACACACTATTTCTTCATCGACTTCAAAGCTGCTTTGACAGTATGAAAAGATGCTGCCTTTATGCCACTATATCTGAACTTGGTATCCCCCCAAAGCTACTATGGCCGTGAAAACAGACATTCAGCAATATCAGGAGCTCCGTCAGGATCGAGAAGGCCCTCTCCGTGACGTTCGATACCAAACGAGGTTTCAGACAAGGCGTTTTTCTATCATGCCACTTCTTCAATCTACTCCAGGCTAAAATAATTCGAGCTGAACAGAGCAAGGCAATATTCTACAAGTGTGTGCAACTGCTGGCGTACGCCGATGGCATCGATGCCGCCATAACAACCGCGTGGCTTGCTCTGCTTTCTTCAAGTTGGTTAAAGAAGCCACGCAAATTGGTCTGATAAAGAAGGAGGGTAAGGCGTAATATCTCCTGTCATCAAACAAACAATCGTCACACTCGCGACTTGGCTCCCACGTCACTGCTGACAGTCATAACTTTGAAGTCGTAGATAATTTCCGAAATTTTAGAACCATCATTAATAACAACAACGTCGGCATCGAAACCCAACAGTTATTATTTCGTACTGAGTAGGCAATTGAGAAGTTAAGTTCTCTCTCGACGAACAAAGACCTAAGTCTATAAGTCATTTATCATCTCCGTCATGTTATATGTGGCACAGGTATGCACGATAACGACATTTGATTAGTCGGCCTTACGAGTTTCCGAGAGTAAGGTTCTGCGAAAGACTTATGGTTCTTTGCACATTGGCGATTACCGCAGTCGATGAAACGATGAGCTGTACGAATTATATGAGGACATAAACATAGTTCAGCGAAATAAAAGACAGCGGCTGCGTTGGCTAGGTCGAATGGATGAACACACTTCAACTCTGAGAGTAAACGACGCAGTACACGCCAGGGGAACCAAAGGTAGAGAAAGACCTCTACTCCGTTGGAAATACCAGCTGGAGAAGAACCTGTCTACTCTTGGAAACTCCAGTTGGCGAGAAATTGTGGAAAGGAAGGACGACTGGCGTGCTGTTTTTAACTCGGCTGTAACCGCGTAGGCGCTGTCTACGCCAATAAAGAAGAAGAGATGTCTTTGGAACCGCTGAAGCAATGAATAGTGTCTTGAAACATGAGAGCTAAATCTGAAAGATATGTCTTCGGAACCGTTATTCATACTGTAGACAGATTTATTGAAAAGCTGATGTGAAGAAATGTATCAAAAGTAAGTTCAAGCGAGACTTTCTAGGAGTACTGACATCACACAAACTGTAGTTAAATCAGATATTTAATACCGTTATGGCTCCAAAATACCACTTTAAGTTCAGTGATTCAGTGTCACCTAACCTGATTTCAATATAGATTACATTCATTTCGACATTTCAACCCATTTTAGCTACAAATTTGAAAGTTTCGACAAGCTGACAGCTATAAAAGACATTTCTACAACTACAAATGTTGTTTTGCCGATTAAGACATCAATAAAATCCACTGCACAACCGAACTGTTGATAACTTTATTTTGCAAGCTGTCACAGGCGACATACTTGCACCATGCCCCAGCTGCCAATAAATTCACCATACTTTCTTTTCACAGGCCATAGAAAGAGTCAAATCGCGATGTAAAGTGCAGCAACAACAAAAATGCAACGAGTTAAATGCATGAAAATAGTTATCGACAATTTGTTATCGATGGCTTTGTATCTAAACAAGCGTTTAACGGTGAATCGTAACACTTGCCAACGAAGATATGCAAGCATGCTGCAACGGCGACAAGCTGCACGACCAGCGAGTGGCAAAAAAATTGGCGAACATTTTTAGGAGAAAAACGGAAATATGTGGCAAATGCGTAGTGGCATGCACGCAACGCTACAAAATGGGTGTTGCAAGTAACGAAAAATGCGCAAATAAAAAAAGAGGCGAATACGCTTGTGGCAGTTTTGGCGGCAACGCGGCTGCGACGTGCGCGCCACCAATCACATGCAACGAATCTCGCTTTTCGGACGCAAAAGCGTAACAGTGAAACCAATAATTTGCACTTGTACGTGCAATGGTCGAAATGTTGCTCTACACATAGTCTATACTTGTGTTGCACGTTCTTGCTTAGATATGTGGCGCGTTCGAGTGCCACTAAGCGAGATTTATTACCCGCATAGACACACACCAAGCGCTATTAACACCACAATGGGCGGGGTGTGTTGGCGGCAACACCTTAAGAATTTACGAAAAGCAAAAAATATACGCTTGCAACCAATGAAATACACACACACATGCACACGAAATCACTATAATGTGGCAAGTGTGGCAAATGACATAGAAAAATGGCAGTTGTGGCACGTTTAACGGACGGTTGGGAATTGTCTGCTAGCACTTTTGACTTGTTGCTGATTTTATTCGACTTTTTTGTGTGGCAAGATAGCATAAAAATCCTACAACAACAATTAGTATGCGTCAAAGCGCTGATTGTCGCTTCGATTATCTTAGAAACGGCGGTGGCATACACCATCGCCAGCGTTTTTCCACGAATGCTGGTTGTAAAATGAAATATATGTATACTATATATGTGTGTATGTGTTTAGTGCGCCTTGTAAGTACCTGCTTGCAACAAGCTGCTGACTCCGCGAAGTCATAAAGTTATACTATTTCACGCTTATAAAATTCAATTCTTTTTATTAAATGTCCACCAGTTTATGGTTAC
Source organism: Bactrocera correcta (assembly GCA_027475135.1). Lineage (NCBI taxonomy): Eukaryota > Metazoa > Arthropoda > Insecta > Diptera > Tephritidae > Bactrocera > Bactrocera correcta. Next base: position 26,442,181 of record CM050325.1, read on the forward strand.
GCCTATTAAGTAGCCACAGACACACACATATACATACACATTTATAGTATTTTTTTCTAGGAATAATGCTAATCACAGCGCTGTTGCTGTAAAAACCTTTTAAGCATTTTAGACATTTGTAGAAGCACTTAAAGCACTGTGATGGGCCAAGCCATAATGTGCTTGCAACATGTTGATGGCTGCCAACTGTTGGTGTTTTATGTGCTTTGTTGCTTTGTCATTGATGTTCGTGCATTTATATATGTGTGTGTATGTGTTTATAATTAGTATTTTTTATAATAATGCTTTAACTGTCTTTAAGTGTCATTTAGTTGTGGTATATCCATAATATATACGCTTAGATGTCCAAGGAATAAAGTAGAATATTGTTACTTCTATCGTTACAGACACAGTAAGATGATTTTTAGTAAATTTTGCTAAATTTTCTAAGATTTTATATTCTCTATATACCAATGAATGATATTGAAACATGATTATTGCTTTAGTGTTGGCGCAATGCTCTCGAATCTTTACTCTAAAAGTGGCGGCCTAGTGCTCTAATTAACTTCTTTGTATACTTCGAGATCAAACAAGACTTCAATTTCCTTACTAATCCTTCTCTCTCTCTCTTCTAATACACATATCACTATATCACTCTATCTCATATAACTTCCCATTCCCTAAGTTTTTCTATGCTTTCAGTGATCTCTATCGTTCTCTTCTTTCTCACTTTCTCTCTCTCTCTGTCGCAATAATATTTTTGTTGGCTTTATCCTACAAGTTCTACAGACTGAAGCGATATTATATCAATAATTTTATAAATAATTAAAAAATGTACAAAACAATTTTTAATAATTAAAATTAATTGAAATTAGAAAAATTAATTTAAAACATTTTTTAAACTATTACTTTTTATAATATTTTAAAAATACTTTTTAACATTTTTTTCTTTTACTTAAAAAATTTTTTTTTAGTTTTTAATTTTAATTTAATTAAAATGTTTAAAATAAAGTATTTTGCATTTTTAATTTAAAATATTTTTTTGGCATTTTTTAATTTTAATTGAATTAAAAATTTGAATATCAACTTTTTAGCTTTTCTTATTTTTAATTTAATTAATAAATTTTAAAACAAATTTTTGAATTTTTAGATTTAATTTAATTAATAATTTTAATTTTAATTAATAAATTTTAAAACAAATTTTTGAATTATTAGATTTAATTTAATTAATAATTTTAATTTTAAGTAATAAATTTTAAAACAAATTTTTGAATTTTTAGATTTAATTTAATTAAATTTTTTTTTTAGTTTTTCATTTTAATTTAATTAAAATATTTAAAATAAATTATTTTGAATTCTTAATTTAAAATAATTTTTTGGCGTTTTTTAATTTTAATTGAATTAAAAATTTTAATATCAACATAAAAAGTCTCTTATTCTCCCTCTTATTTTTAATTTAATTAATAAATTTTAAAATAAATTTTTGAAGTTTTAGATTTAATTTAATTAATAATTTTAATTTTAATTAATAAATTTTAAAACAAATTTTTGAATTTTTAGATTTAATTTATTTAATAATTTTAAATTTTTGTTGCAATTTTTACTTTTAATGTAATTAAAAATTTTAAAATTAATTTTTGTGTATTTTGTTATTTAATTAAAAACTTTAAAATTAATAATTTAAATTTTATTTTTAAATTTTTTAGTTTTAATTTAATTAATAATGTTCGAAATAATTTTTTTGCATTTTTAATTTTAATTTAATCAAAATTGTTTAAATTAGCTATGTTGCATGTTGTAACTTCAATTTAATTAAAAATTTTCATTTTTTTTTTTGCATTTTTTAATTTTAAAATTAACTAATAAGTTTTAAAACTAATTTTTTCACAATTAATTAAAAATTAAATTTTTTTTTTTAAATTATTATTTTTGTTTTGGCATTTTGTAATTTTAATTTAAATAAAAACCTTAAAATTAATTATTTTTTAAATTAATTATTAACTTTACTTTTTTGAATAAACCATTTATTTATTTTAAAATAATTACTTATTTTAAAACTTCAAGGTTTGTTTTTTATACATTTTTATTTTCAATTAAGCGCATGAATATTTATTTAAATTTCAGTATTTATCCACTCTCTTAACCTTCGTATATTAACCACAAATCATCCAATTCGGTCCTAAAATATTCGGTCATCATTGAACGGTAGCGAATCCCATTCACAGTAACGCGGCGGTCTTGATCCTCACGGAAGAAGTAACCGGAACTTTTTCGGTATGCAATGGTGACTTATGGATTAAGTTTGGATTGTTTCCTTACCAATAACACATATTTTGCTTACTCCGCCAGAAATGAGCTTCATCGCAGAAGATGATTTTTCGATAAAAAAAAAAATCATTTTTAAGTTGTTGCTCAGCCCAATTCACGAGCATACCGCGATTCTGGTGGTCAAGCGGCTTTAGTTCTTGCTAGAATCTGATATTGTAAGGATGGAGACTAAGATCTTTTCGCAAAATTCTCCACAACAACGTCACAGAGCGCCCAACGCCTAACGCTTGAGTACAACATTTGAGTGATTTGGGTCTTCCTCAATTGATGCGATAGCGGCAGCAACATTCTCGACACTACGGGCACTTCTTTGTCAGACTGTCATAGGAGCATTTTGTACTGTGCCTGTGAATTCAAATTTTTTCACTAGACGCTCAATTGTTAATCTGACAGGACGATTATGACGACCATAAATTGGACGGAACGCTCTTGACTCCGAATTTCGGTAGTAAATTTTAATAATTTTGACTCGTTGTTGAATCGTATATTTTGCCATAATGAAATGGCAAACCTTAGTGAGAGGAATGTCAAAAGTACGGGAGAAAATTTGGCATCGTTTGATGTCCCTATCGGTCTACTGTTGTAGCGTCATTTTGAAAAAACCCTGTAGTTCAAGGAACACATGACAGCTAATCGAACTAATTGATTGAACCTCATTAAGCTTTATAGCACATAAAAGCATACAGTTTTCATGGACGGAACGAAAAAATAATTTCTGTAAACTGAGGAACAACTGAACCCATAAGTTTTTCTACTTAAAACTCTACACGAAACTAATACTAGATAAACCAATATTTCAAAAATATTTACATTGAAGAAAATAAACCGATTTTCTTGTCTCTCAACCCACAGTATCACTTTATAGCAACTCCAAAGACCCGCCAAACTACTTAAATAAAAAAAAACTTCATTAAAAATGATTTATGAAAATTGTTAGTAATTTTTCTTGCAGATTTTTCAAATGTCTTTCACTTACCGCGTAATTCATTCGAGCGAAAAAACATGGATAAATACTTATTATAAACGCGAATACATAAAAACGGCCATTGAAGTTCGAGTGTGGTTTTGGGTCACAGTGATCACTACCACAAGCAGCAGTACAACATGCCTCATGGCTGTTAATTTGATAAATGTACTGTGATTGTAAGTACCCGAATAAAAATATAAATGTCCATAAATATGTATGTATATGAATTGTACATATGTTTGTATTGCATATTCATATATGCGTAAGATTTATGGAAACTTGTTGATGATTGTTTGGACCTCATTTTATGCTAATTTTGTCGATTTGCCAACTCATTTCAGTAATTTTAAGTGGATAAAAATATATTAAAGAAAAATGTTTTAATGCAAAAGTGTTTTAAATTATAAAAAAAATTAGATTAAAAAAATTAAGCATTAAAAAATGTTATATATAAAACATAACAATAAAAAATTAATAAATATGAAATTAAAAAATATTTTCTATAAAAAAAAAAAATTCATATAAAAAAAAATTATTTTACCCAAAAAAATCAATTAACAAAAAAAAACTTGAATTAAATTTGAATTTTAATTAATAGTGGTTTCCAAAAAAAAAAACTTAATTAAGAAACAAAGTGTTAAAAATTAGGAAAAAATTGAAAATTCAAATCTTATTTAATAATTAATTTAAAATTAAAATAAAGTAATAAAGAAATAAAATATTTAAAATTAGAAAATATAGTAATTACATTAATTTTAAATAAAAAAATATATAACTAAAATTAATACAAAATAATAATTATAATTAATACTTAATTTGAAATTTAAAAAAATCAGCAAATAAAAACTTTTAAATTTGAAAGAAATCAATCATATTTAGAAATATTAAAAATGAATTAACAAAACAACATCGAAAAAAATTTTAATTTTGATTAATAGTTATTTTAAAATTAAAAACAAATATTAGGAAACCAAATATTTCGACTTATAATTGGAACTCTATTAGAAATTAATTTGATATTAAAAAAATTAATCAAAAAATAAAATATTTAATTTTATTATTAATAAAATTATTTATTTTAATTAGTAATTAGATTAATTTTATTTAAGTTAAAATTAAAAAAATTATATAATTAATAAATGAAATACGGCAAAATTAATACAAGATAATAATTATAATTATTACATAATTCTAAATTAAAAAAATTAACAAACAAAACACTTAAAATTAGAAAAACTACGACTAACAATAAGAAATACTAATTTAAAAAAATTTAATTATAATTATTAATATTTTAATTGTTAAGTAATTTATTTAATTATTAATTAAAATTAATATTTTTTATTGCTATTATTATTTTTTTCTAATTTTTAATTAATTTAGAATTAAAAAAATTATATAATTAGTAAACGAAATATGGCAAAATTATTATAAAATAATAATTATAATTATAACATAATTTCGAATTATTAAAATTAACAAACAAAACATTTAAAACTAGAAAAACTATAACTAACAACAAAAAATATTAATTAAAAAAATTTAATATAATTATTAATATTTTAATTGTTAAAAAATTTATTTAATTATTAATTAAAATTAATATTTTTTATTGTTATTGATATTTTTTTTTTCTAATTTTAAATATTTTATTTGTTAATTAGTTTTTAAAATTAAAATGAAGTATTTTTTTTTTAATTAGTTTAAAATTAAAAAAAAATATATAAATAATAAACGAAATATGGCAAAATTAATACAAAATAATAATTATAATTATTACATAATTTCAAATCTTAAAAATTAACAAACAAAATATTTAAAATTAGAAAAACTATAACTAACAATAAAAAATATTAATTAAAAAAATTTAATTATAATTACTAATATTTTAATTGTTAAGTAATTTATTTAATTATTAATTAAAATTAAGTATTTTTTTAAATTTTTAATTAATTTAAATATTATTATATAATTAATAAACGAAATATGGCAAAATTAATACAAAATAATAATTATTATTATTACATAATTCATTTTCAAATTAAAAAAATTAACAAACAAAACATTTAAAATTAGAAAAACTATAACTCAAAATAAAAAATATTAATTAAAACAAATTTAATTATAATTATTAATATTTTAATTGTTAAGTAATTTATTTAATTATTAATTAAAATTAATATTATTTTTTTTCTAATTTTAAATATTTTATTTGTTATTTAATTTTTAAAATTAAAATTAAGTATTAATTTTTAATAATTGTTTCTAATCTGTTAATTTTAAAATTTAATTTTAATTTAAAATTAATAACTATTTTTTGTAATTAATTATTAATTTTGAAATTACATTTTTAAATTAATTTAGACACACATTTACTAAAAATTCTGTATTTTAAAACATATTTCTCGCTTTAAACTGAAACACCCCATATTTAACACTAATTTTTCTTTTGCCTTACTCAGCCTCAAATAACTTTTGTTTTTTTGAAAACTTTTTCCCCCAACAGTTGTCATTTAGCAGGCGTTACTTGGCCGTCAGGGCACATGATAAATTGTTGCTTGCATTTTAATTATAAACTCGCCAAATTACAAGACTTCTCATCAAGGCCCGTCGCCGCACACCCGCGCACTGCCACACCAAACAGCAATTTGTTTGTAATCCTTCGTAGACAGCAAAAGTGAAATGTCTGTAATTAGCTTGTGACTTGTGGCATGTTGCAAGGCAGTGCGGCAGTGAGTGAAGTCAAAATTTTACTACTTTTTGTTTCGACATTGGAGAAACATACATATTTATATTTGCCAACTCTCGAAATTAATAGGTAACAGTGTCTTTGTTGTTGTTTTGCGTTGCTTGTTTCATTTGGCTGTTTTTTCGTTATCTCTGGTTTCGATTTCGCTTTGTGTGTGTTTTGTGTATTTCGTTTTGTGAAAGCTGTTTGATGCTTCTCAAATTAACAGTTTACAGTTAATTTGTTTTGTTCAGAAGAAGGATTGTCATTAGTTTCGACCTTTTTTGGCTTCCCGCTTTCTCTCTTTTTCTTATCGCTATCAACTTTTCGTTTGACCTTTTTTTGTGATGTCATGCGAATTTAATACTGTTAATCGTGGCATGGTAAATTTATTTTTAAGCCATTTAATATGCTTGGGTACTTAAAGATCTAGGCTTTTTACTTTTCAGTTTATTTTTAAAGTTTGTCCTGAAGTTCTGAACGATATTTAAGAATCTTGTTAACCTCACTGAATTAGAACTACTCGAAGACATTAACAAAAACCCCTACGGACTTAGGTATAAAATAGTAATGAAGAAACTCGATGTTTAGGCAAAGCCACCGGAATTAAGTGCTGCCAAAATGGATCACATCGTAAATGCACTTTCCCTACACACGAAAAACGTTAGTGATCCAGAACAGACTCTAAGATTTCGACAAATCCGCCATTCACGCTTGAAAAGCTGCAACTAACCACTGGCAAGCTCAAGGTCATTAGATCTTCCCACCTAAGCGAGATCCCAGCAGAAATACTAAAAATAATCGCTGCTTGGCGACGGGCAGTACTATTGAATATGTACAACGCCTGCCTTGAAACCGGAATATTTCCTGAACCCTGGAAAAAGCAACGGCTAGTGCTAATTGGTAAGGGAGAAGGAAACCCTACCTTATCATCAGCATACCGTCCACTAAGAATGCTTCAGCTCTATGGAAGGCTATTTAAATCAAGACTTGAATCGGCTATCAACAAAGCTGGAACAATCTCCCCTAGACAACGCGGTTTTAAACCATATTAAACATATTAACTCTAGGAGCTATGGAATGCGTCATTGAAAGTGTAGACGTCGCACAGCGTAGATGGCATAAATGCAAAAGTAAAAATATACGAAACGTCTTCATTTAGTAACATTTCACATATTACGCTTTCCAAATTTGAATATTATCAAGTACTTTAGTTTTGCTAATGCACATCTAACGGCAAATAACTACCTCTTTGTTAAGACTTCATTTTTGCCATCAGAAGAGAGCAATGAGCTGCTAAAGGGTAAATTACTTGAGCCTTATTAGTCAGAAGACTATAGTCAAACGAGTTTGTCAGAGTATACAATAAAATACAATGACATTTAGAAAACAAGTCAATAAGCTAAAAGCTGCATATTTTCCTCACAAAAGCTTACATAAGGCTTAAGTTAAATGAAGTTCTTAGTGCTGAAGGGAGTTTCAATTATTGTAAAAGCATAAGAAATTGCAGAATTTACCCCTTAGATGGCTTTATTTTCCCTGTATGTTTTGTAACTTATAATATGCATAAATGGTTGTCAAGAAAATGTAAGAAATATGTAAAAATAACAAGTCATGTAAAAATAGAAAGATAGTATTACACTCTTTCGAACAGGGTGGTTGTCAGAAATGTGTTATGTTATTGCTAGTTGCAGTATTTTCTTGAATAATATTTACTTTTTAAGAGTATGTGAAGTTGTTCCATAAGTTCATAAATCGTTTTCCTAATTTAAATTAAACGTAGAGGCAGGCAAAAGTAATGAAAAAACGGAAAAGTCTGAAAAAGTATTATTATATTTACTGCGTGATACATTATTATTAGATTTTTTATATTCTTTAAGGGAATTTAAGGGTGTTCCATAAGTCCATAAACGTAGAGGCAGGAAAAAGTAATAAAAAATGGAAAAGTCTGAAAAAGTGTTATTCTATTTATGGCTTTATCTATTATTATTGTGTTTTCCGTATTCTTTAAGAGTATTTTGAGGTGTTCCACAAGTTCATAAAACGTTTTCTTAATTTAAGCTGAATGAAAAGGCAGTTAATAGTAGCGAAACGCAAAAAAGTCTGAAAAAGTGTGATTACATTTATTGCTTGATCCATTATTAATCGGTTTCCCTTATTTTTAAGAGTATTTGAAGGTGTTTCATAAGTTCATAAAGAGTTTTCCGTATTTCAAATGCGAAAAAGTCTGGAAAAGTTGTATTCTATTTTTTGTCTGATCTATTATTATTCGGGTTTTCTTATTCTTTAAGAGTATTCAAAGGTGTTTCAAAAGTTCATAAATAGTTTCTCTCACCTAAACTGAACGAAAACGCAGTCAAAAGTAATAAAAAAAGAAGAAGTCTGAAAAGTGTTATTCTATTTATGGCTTTATCTATTATTATTCAGCTTTACTTATTCTTTAAGAATGTGTGAAGGTGTTTCATAAGTTCATAAATAGTTCTCTGCATTTAAACTTAAAGTAAAGACAGTTAATAGTGACTAAAAGTGAAAAAGTCTGAAAAAGTGTGATTATATTTATTGCTTGATCCATTATTATTCGGTTTTTCTTATTCATTAAGGGTATTCAAAGGTGTTTCAAAAGTTCATAAATAGTTTTTTGCATTTCAAATAGACGCAAAGGCAATCAGTAGTGTGGAAGAATTAAGATATCAGGAAAAGTAGTATTCTAAAAGAAAATTAACTATTTTTTCTTTATAACAACCTTAAGTACTATGCATATACGAGTACATATATGTATTCCTATATTTGTTTAGAGGAAACCATACAAGTGAACATATTCATAACTACAGCTCGTTGGCGGAAGGAGAAGAGCAATGCTCCTAAGCTAGAGGGAAGTCTTTTGTAGAAATAACTATGAAAGGGAAAAGAGATATGAATATCTACCGTCTTTGAAGAGAAACAGGGACAATGTTGCTTTTAAGAGCTATCTAGATTCATAGTTATCAGTATTACACTCTTTCAAACAGGGTGATTGTCAGACTTGTCAGAACGGCTTGATCAAAAAAGGTATCTTATTTGGCGCTATTTCGTGTTAGAATAGGTTTTGACAAGCATAATATCATTGCTAAGTGAAAAAAACGTATGAGCTTTCTGGTTTTATCTTAATAATGATAGTTCTAATTCCGTCTAATCAGCCGATTAGGGCCAGAGAGCACAGCTAGGTCTAAGACGCGAACATTAAAGTCATTAACCATCATTTAATATAGAGTTAGTATACATTTTGTGGTCTGGTTTTAGGCGAGCAGAATTTACAAGAATGTCTCGAGTTTTGTATAAAACATACACTCTAGCAGTTCCTAAGAATTTACAGTCAGAAAAAATATGACACGTGTCCTTAAAGAGTCGACTAGTCGATTGATATTTAAAATTTTTTGCAGACTTTTATTGTGTCCCCTGAACTCATATGAGCTTGCTAGAACTGTCATATGAGTCTCAGATTTGTCCAAGAATCCACCGTTGCGAAAAACATATGTTTTGATACACAAATTATTCTAAGTTTATTTGCTAGGGTCTCAAAAATATATATACAAACTTTTTCTCGAGAAAGTTTACAATATTTCTCCAAAAAAATTTAAAGATTTTTTGAGAAATTTTTCAATATTTCTCCAAAAAAAATGTACAAATTTAAAAATTTTCTCCAAAAACTATTTTTCAATATTTCTCCAAAAAATATTTTAAAACTTCATTTATATAAAATTAAATAATGTACAAATTTTCATATTTTCTCCAAGAAATATTTTAAATTTTTTTAATATTTCTCCAAAAAATATTTGAGAATTTCATTATAAAATTAAATATTTTTTTTTCAAATATACAAAGAATACTGAAAAATTTTCAATATTTGTCTAATAATGTATATGTATACATATATTCAATATTTGTCTAAACAATATTTTTCTTAAACATACAAACAATTTCACAAGTCAGCCACAAACTCTTAGTTCGTGGAAATTGTTGCTTTCCACCTGCTTCAGCGGCGATAAATATTTCAGCGCTCTCCAAGGCAATTTCTTTGCACATTTATTTTAATGTTCTTTCGGTGCAAATTTATAGCAACATTCTGTGCAGGCACACACATGCCTTGCCACAAACATGTTGCTGAAGTATGCACCGTTGTGTGTCGCTCCAATTTCTCAATGGGGTTGATAAATTGCAGGCGGCGGAAAGTTGGGAATGCACGTTAGCGAAAAAATGCAAATCTCCGCCGGCTATGGCTGCAGCGGAGGTGAGTGTTTGTTGTTATTTTTGCACAGTTTGTTATTTTTATACGTTTTATATCAACACAGGCTAAGAGTTTTGTGTGGAAATTGCTGCAGCTGCTTTGAATTTGCCTTAACCACTCGTCTTATTTATATTATATTTTGATAGTTGCTTTCGTAAGACATTTTTGTTCTTAGCCCACAGCATAACGGCAATGCCTGGCATGTTCCAAGACACCGCTACATTAAGTTACACATGTAACTGTATGCTTATGTGCAACATAATTTAGCACGTGCATGTGAGTCAATTTATAAGAAATCTACTCAATCAAATGGCTCTGTGGCCTCTGTAATTCCTTAACAATGCCTTAGATCCTGAAGCAACTTTTTTTTTGCTTTTTGTGCACACAATTTAATTAGTCGCAATGTTAGTGCAGTGAATAATACAGCGAGTTTGTGTTGTATGTTCGTAGCAACATGTTGCTGGAAAATTGTGACTAGCAAAAAATTTCTTTGAAATTTTTTAGTAACGAAACAATAAGTTTTTACCAAAAAATTATTTTTAATTGGCAACATGTTGCTAGAAACATGTTTCTTTACATATGTTGCTAGACACATGTTGCTAAACTTTTAGGTTTATTTTTTGCGAAAAGTTTTTTGTGCATGATTATTCTTTAATTTTTATACTGATATTATTCTAAACATCTTTTTGATGATTGTTATGTACTAAATTTCAGCAATCCTTTCAGCAACATGTTGCTAAGTTCTTAAATGCAGTTTTGGCGATGTATTGTTTTTTTTGTAATGATAAGCCTTAATTTTTATATTTGGCTAAGTCAAATTTCCTTTATCTTGACTTGCTGAATTTCAACAGTTTCTCCAGCAACATGTTGCACATTCCCCTTTAGCAATATGTTTATAAATTATAATCTTTTTTTGGTATAATATTCTTAAGTTACATTGATTCTGTTGGCATAATATTGCTGATCTTACAGCTATTATCGACATGTTGCTAAGCAACATTTTTTCAATACAATTGCTAAGTTGAAGTAATTTCTATTGAAACATGTTGCAGGGAAATTGTGAGCAACACATTTTTTTGTAAATAAACAACAAACGTTTCGAAAATGTTTTGACAAAAAATAATGTTGATGTGGCAACATGTTCCTAGCCACATGTTTCTAAACATATGTTGCTACACACATGTTGCTAAGAAACAATGATTTTTCAACACAATGTCGCTGAGTTGCAGAATTTTCTATTGCAACATGTTGCTGACTTCCAATACTGTTTTTAGCATGTTCTTTCGAGTCATAGAATTTAGTTTCATAGCTCTAATATGTTTAGTCAATGTTATTAAATGTGTTGGCTATGATATCGAATCCTGAAATATGGATTATAAACAATTCAGATCACAACGGATTTCTCAAACAAACACAACCAAAGCACACATTTCTGCACGACACTTATATAAGTATGCCACGGCGTTATTAAAACTTGTTGCAACTACGTAGATTCCACACTGCCGAAAGAATGATGCTTGCCACAAACATATGAGCACCTAAGTTGCAACTGTTGCTGATTGCTGGCAAAATAAAGCTACACACCAATAAGTCTACGTAGAGGTGTGTGCGCACATTTGCTCGTCTCTGATAGATTAATAGCTGCAACATGCGATAGCTCTGTGTGCTGCTGTGGCAAATATTTCGTTTGTTGTTAGTGTTGTTGGAACATTCATTAAAAAATGATTGATTGACCATAAATTGAACTTTATCAATATGTTGATTTATTGAATTAGCATGCAGACACACCAGCACCCAAACACACACACAGAAAATAAATGCTTGCATGAAGAGAAATGCGAAATGTTGCAAAAACGACTAAATTTTCAAGAAGCGTCTGTGTGGAGCAGCAGTTAGTGCTTTTACATATGCAAAACGGAAATTTTATATGTAGTGGATAAAAAGTAACGGTGCATGTCATATACCATAAACAACGAATAAACAACGTCTAGCAACATGTTGCTTGTACACATGTATGTATATGTTAAACTGGTAGCAAATGTTTGTTGTTTTTTACAAATTTGTTGTGTTTGCTTTTGTTGTTGTTGTTTTCAGCAATTATGATCGATTACTACTTCAATTAATTTTCAGCTATGGCTTTCTTTTGCTGTCAACTGTCCAGTTCAGAGGAGTCAATTGAATTTAAGTGGAGTTATGCTACGAATCGAGCTGTGTGGCAAGTTTTGCAAGCTTCTTGTAGGCCTTATATTCTTATTTATTCATAAAATGAGAGAACCCACACTCAGGGCTTGAGTATAAAAGCTCTTTTTATAGCAAACAATGGTTTAAAAAGCTCTTTATTCTGAATTGGATTGGTCAATTTGTATGGCAGCTATATGCTATAGTTGTCTGATCTAAAAAAATTTCTTCAAATATTGTCGCAATGCTTTTAATAATGGTATCTGAAAAATTTCGTGAAGATTCATTGACAAATAAAAGAGTTTCCCATACAAGGACTTGAGTTTAAACGGTCAGTTTGTATGGGAGCTATAGTCTATAGTGGTGCGATCTGAATAATTTCTTCGGGGATTATAGGGATGTTAGGGATAATAATCTACGCCAACCTTCGAGAAGATAAATCGACAAATAAACAAGTTTTCCATACCAGGACTTGAAGCGCAGTGAGCTTTTCCTATCTGCAGAGTTTTGGACGGATTTTTCAAATAATGAATTGTATAATACAAAATATATCTGATATAAGTCTCTTTAAAAAGGTTAGGTTAAGTTTTGGAATCCTATTGGTTAGGTTAAGTATATAGCTGATTTCTCGAGAGGTCACGAAAAATTCCATTTGGACAGCTGGAGACACTTGTCCGTGGTGATATCCATAACCTCTAAGTATAGATCAAAAAGACTCTGACATATCGACTAAACGGCTAAAGCCTGCAACAAGTTTTCTGAGGCGGCTAATATAAATTTCAGCTAATTCGCCGGGTTCATAAAAGCAACCGATATGTCTTATATATGATTAGTCTGGCGAAAGCTGAACAGTGGAGAAAAAGATGTCTAGATGTGTCTAGATTTGGGACTGTTTAGTTAGCTGTGTGTTCACCGCTTGGGCGTGGTCAGAAACGCTGATGTCTTACGGTCTTAGACACAGTGTCCTCTGGGTAGCCAAAATACATCCAGGTGAAGGCTAGCTAAAGTAAGAAGGCGAAACATCTTCCTTAAGGTTGTACGCTGGTTTTGGAATCCGAAAAAAACAAAACAGCCTTCGATGAGAGACCCCTCTAGCCTTCTAGAAAGAGCCTACTTAAAGAATGCACTTTATTTAAACTATGACTGCAATGAGATACTGAAGTCAGTTAAAAACTTTAAGTCTCCTCAAACAGAAATCGAAGTTTAGACTTCCTAAATAGCAGAACGAATAGCTATGAAGTAAGATTGTCATTTTGTCTTTTACTCTAGGGTCCAATCACAACATTTCACTTAGACCTAAAAAGACACCTATTAAAAATAATTTAAATCACATCAGCTAACTAACGAGAAAATCCCACGAATTCCTGAATTTCTCATAATGTCCCCCGAAAATAATCATCATCAGAGCTTTAACTCATCTGCATAGATCTGTGCAGAGCTCCACGCCAGCTCCTTGTGTGTTGCAGCAATCAATTTCACGATATTATTTTGTCTTCCACGAGTTGTTTCTATCATAGATCTTTACGGCAAATAAAAAGACATTGTCTGTATCTGCATTTCGTCATTTCAATTTGCAAAGGCCTTCAGGCTACTCCAACCGCATACCAACTATTTATAAACGGCTTGTACTCAAACGTGGATAATCCAAGGCGGCGCCAACAAAGACGAATTTCAAGGTTTTTGCGCCAAAAGAAGCAAAAGTGGATTTTATGAATGTTGGAGGAGAACAACAAATATACATACAAACAAGCGGTAAATACGCAAGACAATAGCTGCTACTACTCACTCCCGGAAATGCTAAATGTCTGCGATTTTTCAACAACGCTGTGATTTTCAAATGCTTTTTGGCAGATTTCTACAATGGATTAAGGCGAATTCCCGAAAATCTATTATCCGTCACACGCACACATACACTACATAGGTATACAATATTTTCAATAGCTTGTTGTTACCACTGTAAGCTGGTTGCTGTTGTTATTTTTGGCGGTTGCTGTGTTTAGTTTGTATAGTTGCTGTTGCGCGTGATGGTGGATAACTTTGGCAGCTGAGAACCAATAAAGCAAAGCATGAAATTTATTACCTTCGCCGAAAGTTTGCTAGGCAAGCAAAGCTCTGCAGACACGTTCGATTCGCTTAGATTCTAAACTGCTGAAGCTGTATACCTACATGCTTACTTATGCAGCATAATCCCCGTGTTGAATGCACGTGTATCTGCCACATCCGCGGCTTTAATTGGCTTTCATTGTTCTCGTAATCGCGACAGTCATTAATCAAACAACAACAAAACCAAAGAAGACAGATAAGATGAGTAAAAGCAACTAGTACTGCTACGAGTAAGTTTGTTGCACGTTTGGAGCGCTTAATGGATGCTGATGAAGGCAGTTATGAGTTGCATTTGCGCTTATTTATGAGCTACCGATTAGGGTTTGCTGAATACTTCGCACATTCGGTGGCAATTGACATGCGGAAATGTTAAGGTTTAGAAGTGGAAGCTTGTAGGTAAGTAGCTTAAAGTAAGGGACTGCAAGAAATGGCGCTTTAGGAGTACTACAAAGGAAAGAATATGGCTACAGAACTGAAAAAATGTAACCTGGGTGCGAAGAAATGAGCTTTAAATGGCGAAGAAGCTGCATAATGAGTCTAGCAGACTAAGAATATATTTTAACTGTTCCAATCGAAGAATTCTAGTGTTGAGAAAACTGAAACTGAGAGCTTGCGAGGTATGAAAAAAAAACATTTGATTAAATGACAAGACCTCTCTGTAACTCGGATCTGTCAAGTTATGACGGTAGTCAATATACCGAACTCTTAGATAGGTTTAGAAGAGGGAGGTTGGCAATGCAATGAAGAAGTAATGTCAAACTTTAGAGCAATCAAATGAGCTTTAAATGGCGAACAGGCTATATGACGAGCCTAAAAGATTTTAGAACTTATTCTCGCAGTTAAAAAGTCGTTACATACAAAGGAAACATTCGAAGCTGGAGTTCATATATAGCATTATTAAGCCACATGTTGAGAAATACAAGGAAATTGAGAGTTCACGGTGTATGAGAAAAATAGTGGTTGAAAAGAGAGGAACTATCTACAATTTGGACCTCTGATGGTGCATACCTAACCTGTTATGTATTTAACTGGCTAGTATGGAGCAACCAAGATTATCATTCAACACTAAACCACGGTCAAGACTGAAACCCAATACTGACCCAAAGCAGTTGTCGTCGAATCGGCGTTATATCGTTGTATCGTTATATTAAGTCGGATGGTACTACAGCGACAAAACGAGGTGAATTAGTTGAGATCTAGATTTGATTTCCGAAATGCTTTAGAAAGAGTTTTAGAAGTAGTATTCTGCTTGAAGGCAAATAGCGCATTTCCATATAAGTTCGGTCGACATAAACGGAACTAAGAAGGATTTTTACACTACTAAGGACTGTTAACTCGACATTTCAAAAAGTTAATTGTGGAATCTTTTCTGCCGCCAATACAAAAACTTATGATCATCATTGGCTGTTCTAGGTAGTACAAGATCATGTCTGTATAGCAGCATGTGTGTCTAACCATGGCAAGGCTACAAAAACACTCATGGTGTGAAATCGACTTGTCGGGAAATATTGGGCCTGTAAGCCAAGAATTATCATATGAATATACACCATGGTCGTGAGACCGATTGTTATGTATGGAGCGTTGGCTTGGGCTTCAAAAGCATCGCAGACTTCAACTATCGAAACACTAGCCTATATCTGTGCATCGGATGCAATGCGTACATGTTCCACGGCAGCACTGGAGGTCATGTGGAATCTCACATCACTTCACTTAGTAATCAGTCAAATAACCAAACATTCAGTACTTCGAATGGCAGCGGAAGGGATTGGCAGAAGGAAGGTACCAATAAATTAAGATCTTAAGTGATGATAAGTTGAAGTTTTACCTGTTACAGTGTTTAGAACGAAGCTGCGCAAGGGGTATTCTCGATTCTCGCGACAACTCGAGCTCTTCGTCTGCCATGGGTGGTGGTTAGACTCAAAGTATGCCATTCATTGAGAGCGAGTCGATGAAGGATTTTATGGGTTTACTGTGAATGGACAGTGCTTGTACGAAGTTAGTTGTTTCGGAAGTCTGGTCGGCATATTGCCTTATGTCGTCGACGTAGTTGAGGAAGGACCTCTTGATGCTCTTAGGATGCGATTATGCTTCAAACAGATGACTGCAGATATGATTTCAACGAAAACACCCCAGCAGAAGCCGCTTGAACATGAGTTAATCATGCTCCTTAGATGGGAACATGCGGACCTCACTGTGCAGATGTTGGATAAGAGACATCAGTAGACATCCCAGAGTGTAGTGTTCTGACATGTCTGTGTTTCACTGCATCCAGGCGACCATATTACCGGCCGGCCGATTGCCTTGTATGTTGCCAACAACATTTCTTTGTGTTTTCCTCATGTCTGTTTAGCGACTTGAGGATTTTGTAGCGGCTCTGTACTTTGGCAATAATCGCGGTCGTGTGAGGAGTGAAGCAGCACAGCCTCGGGTATCACATATCAAACTTTAGTGTTATTGACAATCGAAATTTTAACCCCAGCTGCAAACGACTGCAATATTAGGGTCCAGTCGGTACTCCTTCGTCTAGTTTGTAAATACATATGGTCGCTGTGGATTCAGTGGGGGAGAGTGTTAGGTTCCGTGCAGTAGAAAGCGAGAAAGGTCGGTGAGGCAGCAAGGATTATAATCTAAGGCAGCGCTACTATTTCTGAATAAATTGTTCAGATCGAACTACTATAGCATACATATAGCTATCACATAAACTGTCTAATCAAAATCAAGTCCTTATAGGGAAAACTTTTTTATTTGAAAAGATATCTTCTTAAAATTAGGCACAAACTATTTTACAAAGAAACGCTGCCATCTCGGAAGAAATGGTCTAGATCGGGCCACTATAGCGTATAGCTGCCATACCAACTGGCCGATCGAAATAAAGGACTTGTATGGAAATTTCTTTTATTTCATAAGATATTTTCAAAAAATTTGGCAGGCACGATTGCTAAAGGCAACTCTGTAAACTCACAGAAAATTGTTCAGATTGGAACACTGTAGCATATAGCTGCCATACAGATTGACTGATCGAACTAGCGACCACTGTGAGAAACTTTTCTATTCCACAAGATATCTGCACGAAATTTGTCACGGAATATTATACAAAGCAAAGCTGCAATCTTCGAAGAAATCGTTCAGATCGGACCACTATAACATATAGCTGCCATAAAAACACTGCAATAAAAATTTTCCATTAAAACTATTTTATTATTTATTATTTTTTATGTGTGAAGTGTAGCAATAAGTTTACCTGTCACAAATATTAAACATTTTCCCATTATATTCAAAAAATCTACACAACATCTAGCCAATCTCTAAGCCAAGCGCGCAATCAGCGCTTCCCTCAAAACATTGCATGCAACGCAAACGTTTATTTTGTGATTTATCGGCGATTGCAATTTAAATAAATCAGCGATGCGCAATTATTGTAGCGAATGCACCCGGCAACTTGCATGCAAGCGGCGAATTTGATTGTGCCGCGCAATGGCATAACACATCACGTTAGATTGGCGTCGAGCCATAGCGGCCCACGTAAGGCCCGAAGCAGAGAAAACGCTGAACTCAACATTAAAGCGATTGTTCAAATGCGCCTCAGCACCTGAGTATTGCATTGAGCTGCTTTGCGCATATTTCATTTTCGCGCGTCATATTGTTGCATGTTGCAATTAAAATAAAAGCGAAAACGGCGAAGTCAATGACACAACGATTGCGGTGGCATGAATGAGAGGTGCAACATTAGAAGAAAAAGCGCATGTTGCATGTCAATGATGCATCCAGTGAGGGATGTGAGGGTTGGTTGATGGCTTGTTGCGGTGTGTTGAGTGCCACAAAGGTTAGTTGACTGACTCGTTGTTGCACTTACCCACGCATATGCCACACAGCAACGTGGCAAGCATAAATGCCAAGAGTTGTAGCAGCAACATGCATGTGTTGCACAAATAATACCACGAAATGTATGCTACAAGTATAATGTTGCATGTTCGCGCGTATGGGTGCAGTTGCAACACACTTGCGCACGAAAACAAAGTAATTGCATTAAATAAATATTTTAAAATAAAGTAAACACGAATTTTCGCAGCTTTTGGTATGCGCTGTGCCGCAGACATGTTGCAACAGCAACACGCACATTTTCTTGACTTTAAAATGGAATTCATCATCATCAGCGGCAGCATTTCCCTTTAAAATTTTCTCAACTCACTTTCATTGCAACGTCATTGTTGCAACGCCATTGTTGCAACATTGTTGTTGCTTTTTTATTGCTTTAATGAATTGTTGCCTTTGCGTTGCTTGAAAAAATATTATTGTTGTTATTATTATTATGCCACGCAAACTGACAGCTGTAAAGCGTTATTGTTGCCAGCGCCGGCGACTCAGAAAAAATCTCAAAAATTAAAAATAAATTTACACAAGCAACAAGAAAGTCAGGCGCTGCATTGCCGTCGATTTCGCGCGCAATTTGCCACTAAGGAAAGCAGTACGTGCTATGCGCGTTGCACTGTTGATGCCTCCGGCGCACGCGTGCAACACTTTTGCTTGCCACATTTCGCTCTCGATTGTATTGCCGTCATTTATTATTGTTATTTATGTTTATATTTACAAGCGCTTTTATTGTTGCTTGTATGCTTTGTTTCCCTACGCTGTCGGCATCTTCAATTGTTGCTGGTTTCCGTTGCCTCTCAGTGCCACTGATTATGATTTACATGCAACATGCGAATTAAACATTAGCAACCAGCCGCCATAACGCGCGCTTTTAATGGGCGGCAAGTTATGATATGTGAGGTTTTAAAATGTTTGTCATTGTTGTTGCTGTTGCATGTGATTAATGTCGCGTTTTAAGGAGTTTATTTGCTTGTAAATGGCGTACAAGACTTGAAGCAAGACGTGGCAAGAACTTGATTGCAATCGTTCAGTTTATATGGCAGCTATATGCTAAAGTGATCCGATCCGAAAATTTTTTTCGGAGAATGCATTGCTGCCTCAGACAATAACCCATGTCAAATTTCGCGCAGATATCTTGGAAAATGGGAAAGTTTCCCATGCAAGCACTTTTTTTCGATCGTTCAGTTTGTATGGCAGCTATATGTTAAAGTGGTCCGATGTGAAAGGTGTCTTGTTAGGTTATACCATTGCTTTGGGTAATAAGACATACCAAATTTCGTGAAGATACCTCTTCAAATAAAAGAGTTTCTCATACAAAGACTTGATCCAGATCGTGCGGTTTCTATGGCAGGAATGGTCCGAACTGGGCGGGTCCAACAAATAAGCAACGTTTTGAATAAAAAAAATATATGCGCAAAATTTCAGCTCGAAATCTCAAAAACTGAGAGAATAGTTGTCGTATGTACAAACGGATAAAAGGTTCGATGAGCGGATGGACGAACAAGGCTAAATCGACTCAGATCGTCGGGCTGCTCATATAAGGCGAACGCTAACTGTCAAAGTGGCCTGAAACAGTTTTGGTAGCAACATCCCAAGACAATTAAAATTGAATCACACTAAGATTACAACGTCTTGGAGGTCATACCTTCGATATGTTTGACTGGACGGATTGGTTGTATTATGCTCCTTTGATAAATGGGGGTCTCTTTATGCTTACCAAAGAGTTTGATGTATCACAGAGAGCAGAAGTATGTGTTTTCGTTCTCGAGATGTTCAAACTTCAGCTAGACTGAGATTAACTCGTCTTGGAGGTCATACCTTCGATATGTTTGACTGGACGGATTGGTTGTATTATGCTTCTTTGATAAATGGGGGTCTCTTGATCCTTACCAAAGAGTTTTCTGTATCACAAAGAGCAGAAGTATGTGATTTCTTTCTCGAGATGTTCAAACTTCAGCTAGACTGAGGTTAACTCGTCTTGGATGGTATATCTTCGATCGGTTTGACTGGACGGATTGGTTGGATTGTGGTTCTTTGATAAACTTGATGCTTCCTTGAAGGTCTCTTGATGCTTCCCAAAGAGTTTGGTGTATCACAAAGAACAGACGTATGTGTTTTCTTTCTCGAGGTGTTCATACTTCAGCTATACTGAGATTAACTCACACCTTCAGTCTATTCGACTGGACGGAATGGTTGGATTGTGGTTCTCTGATGAATGGATCCATCTTGATCCAAGTCTTGAAGCATTTTCGTATCACAAAAAACCGTCGTTTCAATTGCAACAATTCGATGTAGTTTCCCTCGCACTAATCAGGCCCGAAATATATTTTAAACTAATTAATCAGTTCACTCTCGACAAAATACCACACGAAATCTTTTGGCGTTACAGTAATTAGTACTCAGCAATCTATACAAAGTCTAGGAGTGTCCGATCGGACCGACCTCAAACAATGTGCAGGTTTAAATTTCAATAATCCAAGATGGCGTATTAGAGAGCAAGAGTTCTATGGGTAGTATAATGGCATTAATTCCACAAAAGCATGACTAGGAAGAAAGTGTTGTAATACTTCCAACTAAGGAGGAAAATTTCATAATGTGACCTTGACATCGTAACGCCAAATACTCAACCCTTTCAGAAGTTTACCAAAGAGCCTGATTTCGACGCTTCGTTTAAGAGACTTCTATAGGCAAACTTTAGCTTTTTATTCTCAATCGACCATAATCTGTACCGGAAAAAATGTTCTATTATCAATGTTAATGGTGGCGCATTGAAATAATATTTTTTCGGTACAGATTACGGTTGTTTGGGGCTAAAGTGAGGAAATCGTTAAGTTGAACCTTCTAGTACACCAAAAAACTGCTGCCATGAACCTGGTGATGAGTTCATCCAAGCGGAACATTCCTGGTGAAGCAGACAGTGATAATTTTGTTTGCTTAAGCAGTACACGTCTCTATCCAACTGATCTTCGTTGAGATGCCTACTTTCTCACTCGACCAGAGTAAAACCTTTTTTTATTGCCAAACAAAGGTTCTTTTATGAATTGAGGTTAGACTTAAGCTTTTAGACAACTTGAGACTTCAACAGAACTCGATGCGGAACTTTCTTAAGAAAATAAGATGCATCAATTTCGTACCCTTATCACTCTGAGGACGAGCTCGCACGAATTTTCTTGAGACTCATAGCGATTTCGTTCATACATTTAACTCATTACAATTCACTAAGCAGAAAATATATTTTTCTGAAGAATTGTGCAACATTTATTTCATTTCATTCTACGAAAATATTCGGCATCTTTCAAATGAAAAGAAGAAACCCAAAATAGCAGGGTCATAAATCTTTGGCAACGTAGAAACTAAATGAGTGTGCCATTAAAATTGGCAACAACGGAGAAGATTCCAAATAACTCAAACCCAAATCTATGCAAATACAAAAGTGTATATGTGTGTGCCACAGAATTTACTCATTGCTGCGATTTTCGCAACAACCGAAATAAATATTTTCTAGCGAATAATCAACGAATATTTCGCAGAATATTTTGGCGTAAACAAAGCGCAACTCAACATACTTGCAACACAATATGTTGCAGCGGCGCATGTTATTGAAGCAAAAGCGACGCAAATTGAAAATTTTAAGCTTTGAAATTGTTGGCTCGTCGTTAAAGAACAATCAATGTATGCCGAAAGCATGTACTATTTAAAGAATTGGCATAATGGTACCTTGGATATATGTAGCTGATGATGACCATGATGGTACCTTGGATATATGTAAGTATCAACTGTAGCATACACATATTTGTACCTGTAGAAGTATTTGCATCAAGTGGAGCCTTACAGTGGTAGTTGTCATTAAATTCCTGAAATAGAAAAAGTAATTCTGCTCTGAACTTTGTTATAGGCTACAGTAGTTAAGTCAAGGTGCAGTCTATGGTACAAGTTGCAACATTTTCTATATGATTACATGTGTTATAGCGAAGCAACCCTGTTGCGCATATCTGGACTAGTAGAGAAAATGCTTGTGTGCGTTCTGTATCCTACAGACAGCAATTTAAAAACCCGGGTTCTTCATAAAATTTTCTGATTTAGTCTAAAGTAACTGCGTTCTTTATATTTCCATGATGATTGGGGAAAATCCAGCTATTATTTTCTGGATCTGGGTCAATCTGAGTAAAAAAATGTTTCAATCTTTCATAGAATCGATCAACACAAATCATCTCCTTCAGAGTATCGGCCTGATATAGGTCAGATGAGGAAACAGACTCAATCAGAATGATGCGTAACTACACAAGACAACGTCTAATGGAAAATACAATCCACTTCAAAAGAATTTTGACACCTTACCGTATTCAGTGCTAAGCGAAAGTCAACTTCAGATGGAGCTAACTTAGTTCAGAGAAGAATAAAATATACTTTATCCGAGGAATTTCTTCCTCTCTCTTTTAACATGCATACATAAACTATATACTACCACGCTCAAAATGAGATCACTACATAGTTAAAGTTTTTGTACTCCTTTTAAGAATTCTACTCATCATACCACGCCAAAGATTTGAGAGTGCGCCTTGGCACCGCGGTATTCAGGTCTGGTCTGTTATGCCAACGAACGGATGGTCTCTTTGAATAAGGAATCGTTAGCTAGGGTTGGAAAGCTCTGGAAGGGAGCCAGACTAGAGGTTTTGAACAAAATGGATCCTTGACTTTTTGAAGTAGTTGAAGTTTCAACCATCTGTCTTTAGCTCTCTAATCTATTTATTAGTATTAGTATGTATTTATAGTCACCAAAGTTTTGCATAGCAACCAGAAATCGTCATGAAAAAGTCGAGAGATTGGTTTATTTTGTATGAGGAGAGAAAAAATTCGACCAGAATTTGATAGTAACGAAATTAGAAAACGGTATCCAAGTTCATTATGAGAGACTTTTGCTAGACCTAAGATTGACAGTGTTCAGGATATTTGTTCAAAAAGGTTCCGAGTTTATTATGGGCCACATTTTAGACCTTCGATGATATTTCTTTTTCATGAGTGTTCCAGCTAATAGCAAAATAATATAATAACCTATGATAGAGCTTCCAGCAAGAGCTAGGCCTGGTATAGTTAGAAAGACACAAGTATTATAAATTATTAGTAGGATAGGCCAGCAAAAGTCAGCTTCAAGGATGAATTACATTTCCACGATATTCGCTTCCAATGAGTGGGTCTCGATTACAATTTCGCAAGTGTTTAGAAAACAAACTCAGAAGATTAAATTTTTCCTAGAGGCAAACAATCCAGACAATTATATAAATAGTTTCAGACCACTACCACACTTTCTCAGCCACAAGACCATGCGAAAATGCCAACGCCACAAATACGAACGTCGCAAATGCCACTGCACAATTTCGAGGGTCATTTTGGTTTCGTGAGACAACCAATGCAACTTGTTCTGCGCATATTTTTCCTGCATACAATGTATGCAGATCACCACAAAGAGTCACCAATTTCGAGTAGCTGTTGGTGTTGTTGCAAATAACATTTGTTTCATGCCACTTAAGTAGCTGCGAAGCACAGCAAAGCGTTTGTGGCAAATAACTAAGGCGACTTGGTCGCAAACGATAGCGCAGACTATGCGAGTACACGACAATGAAAGTGACTGTACCTCGCGCGCTGCAAGTGAAGCGGTCGCTGTAAATGGCCCACGTGAAGATGCATGCAAAGGCTGCGAAGGTCTAAATGTGAAAGTACTTAGTTAGCTAGTTAGCGAACGTTTGTGCAACATCGTGCAATGCAGGGTTGTATATATGCTAGTGAAACTGTTTGTAAGAGAACTTCTGGTTATTCACTCGGAAAATGCTTAAAATGGTGTACGTGAATAGAAAATAAAGAGGTTATTGCTCTGGAAATTTAAATAAAGGTTACCACTGATATTTAGTCGTGCAAATGGAAATGTCAAATACCAACAAATAAGCTTTAGAAACTCAAAAAGGAACAGAATTTCATAACCGAATTCTAATCATTTCGAAGAGAACTATCGAAAAATCAGCCAACTTGATGGTTCTCGGAACGAAGGTCTATTTAAATCTTCAGTGTTCCACATTTTACATGAATTCGAACCCTGTGGTAAGGGGACCATCGGAACGTTTTGTCTAAACATTACTGAACCAATCGTTGTCAAACTCCTTTGGCCCTCGACATCTCACTTTTGATTTCATCAGTTTTTCGGCACAAATTCGGTACTGAGGAAAATTTCGTCCGATCATTACTGAACCGACCTTCGTAGTACCGACCTTTGATGTGGTTATAGTTAGTGTTGATCTAATTTGTAATGAACCCTGATCCCACATCGTCGCTTCATTTTTGGTTTCATCAGCTTTTCGGCAACACACTTGAAGCTTAGGAAGGTTTCGTCCGATCATAACAGAACCGACCTTCGTTAGAATATTTCGTGTTGAGCCCCGATCCTATATTGACGCCTCCTTTGGGCTTTGACGTCTCATTTTTGGCTTCATCAGTTTTTATACACTAAGAACTTACGAACGTTTCGTCCGATCACTACTAAACCGACGTTCGTAAGACTGTCCTTAAATGTGGTTACCTTTAGAGCTGATCTATTTCGTGATGAGCTCTGATACCACATCCTCGTCTCTCTTGGGCTTCGATTTTTAATTTTTGGCTTCATCAGCTTTTCGGCAGACTCCTGTACTTTTTATATGTCCTCGAACCCTCGGAATGGTTTTGTCCAATCATCACTGATATGATACTCGATAGCATGTCCTTATAATTCGTTACAGTTTATGTGGAACTATTTAGAGATGAGTCTTAATCTTATATCGTACCCATGGGGAACGCATTCCTCATTATAAGCTTATGTATTCACTCGGTAATAGCGTCAATACCGGCAGCTGGTGCAGAGAATGAGTCCTTTAAGTCTTCAAGGAACTTCATTGTGCTCCCCTACTTCTTAACCAATAAATCCTTGAACACAGGTCTTCAGACTTTATGACCAAATTCTCAGGCGAGCTTTTTTAATGGAATATGTTCCAAAAAATATATATTCAGGCATGGCAAGCATTCAGCAATATCATTTCAGTTTACGGGATCTGGAAAACTTTGGCTTAGACAATAGATTCCTGTGAACATTGGCAACACATTAAGGATGCAGTGTCCAAATTCAGAGCCCAAATTGTTAACATTTGGAAAAACAAGCTCCCAGATTTGATGTCTTAGACCTCAGGTATTATTTCATGGAACGCCTTTGATATAAAGAGATCTTTAGTAACAGAAAACCTTCAGCAATGAACTTTTCAATAATCGACCGTCTTTAATCATTCTCTCTTCCGCGACTTCGAGACTTCGTTTAAGGTTAGTTCATGCTCGTTAGGCTCATTGCACCTTTTATGTCAACACTTCAATTAACATACATTACTCGTATGAATCCTCAAGATATTTCTCAACTCAGCTGCAACATTTCAGCGCTCAAAAACATGCCTCAAATTCTTTACATTCAACACGTCAGCGGCGTTGCATACAACAAAGCTGTTTATCAACAATTAAACTTGACGCCAGGCGACGGGGAAATCGATGAGCCTCATCTTGACAGCACACCTCGAAATATTTCTAGACAAAAAGTCGAATCAAATGCCCTGATTTGCAGTTGTGGCAAGTAGGCGGCGCTGCAGGCATTTAATAAGAGCAAAAAATCAGAGATGAAGGCATAGAAAAACACGGATCACTCAACTTACAACATGTTTTAGAAAGAAAACAAACAACTACTTCTAACTGCGCCGGCACTTGGTGCACAGCGCACGCAAAGGCATACCAAAGCGTGTGATCTTGTGTTGCATATGTTGCATGTTTGGCTTGTTGTTTGCGGTTGCATTCTATGCATAATCGCCCCGCTCTACTCACCACTCCTCCACTTTGTTGTCTTTAATTGCATGCAGTCGAAAGAAAAATCACTTGTTCTGGCTACAAAACGCTCATTGTCGATCTTGTCTAACTGTCTGCTGTAGCATTCATCAGCACAAGTGCCTCAACTCACATTTTGAACTAATACAACAAATAACATGTGTGTTATATTTTCGTGTTGCACACACAGATACACCTTTTTTAATTGGATCATTGCTGATGCCAGCCAAAGCAATTTATTGCTTGCGTGTGGATCTTCAAGTGTGCCAGTGATCTTCGCTGGATATTTGGTTTTGAAATGTACTAAAATTGTATTTGTTTTTGGTTAAACGCGTAATTATTAATGAAGTGCGAAGAATATTACACGGCGTATAATTGTGGAATTTTCTTCTGAAAACCAAAATGTATGTGTTGAAGAAGATTGATTTAAACAATAACAAGTAATTTATAAGCTGTCGGCGTTTTTTGAAGAAAACAAGCAGCAAAGTCTGTTGTTTACAATACGAAGTATTTCGAGCCAAGTAATGCTTCTTATGGTTGTCCGGCGTCAATCAATAAGTAGATCAATCAGTTCTTTTTAGGGTTGTTTGTTTCAAAAAGGTTAATCAGCTTCTTGTTTTTAAGGCAGACGAACATTTTTCATACATCTTTCGGCGTATAACAGGTCTTTTAGACAATATAGTTTCAGGTCACTCGAGTTAAATCGATAAAATGATTGTTTGCAGTGAGGGAAACTGCAGGGTTGCCACATCGACTCTCATAAGAACTCGCTAGCTTACCTATTTCGATATATGTATATTAGGGTGATTCAAAAAGAATTTTTTTTTTCGATTGGTACTCGGAAAAATAAGTTCCTAGACACCTCTAAGAAAGCCTCTCCAAATATGAGTTTTTAATTGTAACGGGAAGGTCCTCCTATTGTTCCTTAGATTTTGTAGGAAATTAAGTGCCCTAAAAAAAAGGTCTCATATGACTTTTTCGTAAACCCAACCGTTTAAAAAATATTAATAGTTAAAGTTTGGTTATTTTTGGGACAATTTTTTATTTCTTATTGAATTTAATTTTCCCATTACAATTAAAAACTCATATTTGGAGAGGCTTTCCCAGAGGTGTCTAGGAACCTTTTTTCCAAGTACCAATCGAAAAGAAAAAAAATTTTTTTTTGAATCACCCTAATGTATATTGTAGTGAGCTGTCTTCAGACCTGTACCTTATTGACGAGTTCTTCAGGTTTCATAGGCAGCTCCACCTTACAGTGCTTGCTTAAGCTTGACTTTTAGACAATATGGCATAGTTTCAGGTCTACTCGAGTTGAATCTTTATATTATGCTCGTATGTGAGTTAAGAAATTATATCGGCTATCTTAAAAACTCGCTAGCTTATTGAATTTGATAAAACCATATTGTAATGATCAGTCCCCAGACAATAAAAAAATCGAGTTCTTCACTCTTCAAACGAAGCACGGCATACTTAAGTTTGACTTATGAAAATGAAGACAATTATTGACACAAAAACGACACCTGGAGCCACAACCTAAGCCAATTTGAAATCAATGATATACAAGTACGTAGCTGAGAACCCTTCACTCAACAAACTCCTCATTACTGGTGACAAGATGTGGGCCTATGAATTTGATACTGTCCGACAATCTATCGAATGACGGTTCAAAAATGAGTCAAAACCGAAAAAACCAAAATTCGTTGAGGGCACTGAAGGCCATCCCAGCTGAGCCTATAACAAGTGCGTTGATATAGGTTGATCTTGCTCTTCTATCTCCCTAAGTATGTTTTGTAGACCTTCTAAGAAGTAACTCTAGCAGACAGCATTAATCGAAGTTCAGCTCAGGGACAGTACAACCTTTCATCTTTACAAATACCTATTAAGACTCTCATCATATCGGTACACTTATTGAGACTCTCATCATATTGGTATCGGTGTTATGATGTCTTTATAATTTGTTTGGATATGCTGAAAGAACTCCTAAGGCATTTAGAACTAAGCTTAAGGAGTTACATGAGTTTACCGGTTTAAAAAAATCCATTTTTTATTGTGTTATCCGAGTAATAGTTTCGGAGATTCAGCCTTGAGAACTTGTGTCCTCGAGGCTAGCTAGGCTAAGTGCACCGTGGTTAAATGGGTTTTTGAAGTCGGTTTCAAAGATTTCTCGGGAACTACTCAACCGACATTCTTGAAATTTTATACAGATAAAAACAGAAATATATCGCATGACTATTTTAACTGCAGAAGCTTGGTTTCCCAAATAACTTTGAACCATGAAAGGTTATGTTGGGTTCGATTAAGTTTCATGATCGATCAAAAAATGAGATCACACTTGGACAGCTTACGATGCCGGTCCGTTGTGGTGCCTAGAACTCTAGACAAAGCGCTTTGAGTCGATCACAAATTTGTTGAGGCCGCCAATGTCAGGTTCCGCTATATAATGTATAGTCGCCGAAAGTATAGCCGCCGAAATGTGGTAGCCTCAGCATTAAAATGGATGAACAATGAAGGCGAAAGTGACTGGATGTTACCACTTTACCTTCTATGATACAACTTTGTCAATTTGCGTCCCATTGGATTGTTGGCTTCATAGCATACATGTTATTGGACCATGTAAAGTAAGAATTGCAACAATTGCTGCAAAATGAACTTTGCTAAAGGCAAGTAGTTCAACAGTTGTCTTACTTTGTACGCTAGGCCAGAAGTATCTCGCAGTCGCATTTTAACTGAACAAGCTTGACACAGGAGCTGGACAGCGCCTACTAAGCATACTCCAGATCCATGTGTCCAATTCTTGACTATAAAAAAAATGTTTTGAAAAAAAAAAAAAACGAGGTTAGACCCAAAATTCTTGGTCCCAACAGTCTCCAGGCCTTTGGAATATGGCCCAACCCTACGTACGTCGGCTAGAAACCTGATAAGGTTACATTAGGTTGGGTAAATCTGGTAGGCCAATAAGCCACGCATAGACAAGTTTTAGTCCTTTGCGTTACCTGATGGAGTTCAGTTACTAGGTCCATGAAGAGTAGTCGCCTTTTAGGATGCTTGCTCTCGACTCGAATTTTAACAGACTCTGTGGTCTTACTATCAATACCCCCTTATAGTGTATGATACCATGGCGACTCCAGAGGCTTACAGAACGATCTTGCTAATGCTGGACAAGAGCACAAGAGATGCTCCATTATTTCTCTTGTGCCTTGCTCTAAACAAATGTATTTAAGTGACTACAGAGTCGAAGACATCATATCCTATTTCGTTTAATGAACTTGATGCTATGATATTTGTTTCCAAAGAAATTTGTTATAGAAGCTCTAGTCAATATAAATACATATGTATATAACAAATTATCAATAAATATTTACCGCAAAATGGTCTACCAAGCAGCTCAGAATTCCAATTAAAATTTACATGTATACTCATCTACTGGTCAAAGCTAAGTTTATAACTGTAATAAGTCGCCAGAAACTACAACAAATGCTTACCTGAAATTAGAAAAACAGAAATAAAAGAATTATTAAGATTAGTTTCATAAATTTTCGATAAAACTTGCAAAATTGTTATAATCTCAGTTTAATATACTCATAAATTGCTATCAAAAAGTCGGCTTAACTCTAGACTAACACAGGAAATTGAATTATAGCCTAGACAAATGAGCGTAACGGACTCGAATGGACGCTGCAGATAGGTTGTGTATGGCAGATCGTTAGATGCTGAATTAGAACAAGCATTGCTGCCTATAAAATCACGACGATTTATGACGCGATGCCGACAAAGTGGCGAAGTTTTCAGCGGCACAATAAAGCGCAAACTAATTGCGTACAACCAGAAGCGGTAAATTTGGACGGCAACATGCTATGTTCCATATATAAACAGATGTACATACATATACTTATGGGTACCATATATAAAGCTAAATATATTATATGTAGTCCAAGTAGCCCGCCTTCAAACTCGACATGAGATGAACGCAAATGTGGCAGATACAACGATCGTGCCGCAACACGCAACAGGCGGAAGAGTACATACATACATGCATACAAAGGAAGAGCATAGACAAGATTAGTGCAAAAAATGGAGCCAAACGTCTGTAGCCACAAACAAGTCGCGAACCGCAGAGCCATTGCTAACGACGCGCCAATATGAGAGAGCTTACGTGTGATCGCGTGGCTTTTAATGAACTTCCAGCGTTGAGGCAGAACGGAATTTGTAAAAGAAATTGTATTAAGCGATAAAATCGCAAAAGATCAACAAAATACAAAACGCAACAGGCCGAAGTTCATTGAAAGCCGAAACACACAACAGAAAAATACACACAAAAACGACTATAACTTGATTAATGTGGCAGTGGCATCAATCAGCTTCGAAAAAAAGGCAACAACAAATTACAACAGCTGTGTACATTTATATATTGAAGACCACGCGAAAAAAGCAAATTAAATGAAGCTTACAAGCGACTGAACAAACGACCGAACAACGGGAAGCGCGCGAAGAGCTTTACAAGAACCGCAATAGAGCTAATGTGGCGAAACGGAAAGATCGAATGACGGAGCGAAAGCACAAAAAAACAAAAACAAAAAAGCATGGAAAACACCAGCCAACAGTACTGCCAGAACTTAAGCGAATACAAAACAAAGAACACAACGCCAGCACCACCCGCGCACAGCAGACCAACCGACACGTCAACGTAAGCGCACGAACATAAATTTCGTCTATGCTCGCCACGACACGCGTTCGCTGAGGTCAAATTGCAATGCAAAATAAATTGAAGAAGCTGAAAAAATTTGCTAGAAACTATACGAAAGCAACGTTTTTGATGATAGCTTGATATGTCGTTGACATTTTGATATGGCCGTGCAACCCTGTTTACTGTCAACTAACAGCAGTTAAAAAGAAACTGTGGAATTTTAAGGAGTTTAAGTTGAATTTGACTGCCTGGAAAAATTATAATAAATAAAATAATGTCAAAAATATAAAGATTCAGAAATTCTGAGCTTTTTTTGCTTTGAAAGCTCGATCATCTAACTGATAATTAATAAATTATACTCTGTGACCATTTTTAAAATATGAAGAGGTCTCGTAATTGACCTTTCCGAAACCTTTACTCTCATTAATGTAAACTTATCAAAAACCCAGGCCTAATTTATTTCCGGCGCTGCTGAAATTATCAAGTATCACATCCAAATCTTTTTGGTCACTTTTCTGAGCTAATCTGAACATTATTCCAGCTTTGAGAGCTCAATCCTCTAACTCATAATTAGTTAAATAAATTCTGTGATAAATTTGTGTTCAAAAGAAGTTTCGTTTCGACCCTTCTGGCATTTTTACACTATTTTATTACAAAGCCCCACACAAGCTGAGCTCTAGGTTATTCCTCACTTTGCTGAAATCATTAAGTAACGCATCCAAAACCATTGGGACTTTTTAAACAATGGGATTAGAAGGCTGAATCTTTGACGATATCGTTATAAAGTGTGTTCAGTCCTCCAACCGCGTCGTCCACTGTCTCTAACATCCAAAAATTTATAAATATGTCATAGAAGATTTCTCCCGATCATAGAAAACGACGCAGAGGCGGGTGTTGTCTTCGGTAGTGCTTTAGTACCGCCTATATTCGGCCGAGCAAGATAGAAAGACTTGCAATATGTCTATTTGGATCATCGTGAGAGGACTTTAAAGTGAAATTTCGTATTCTAAGGTAAATTAGTAGAACCCTTCATTGTACTTCTAATTTTCATACGGACAAAATGGCAATAAAAATTTCTTTTCGTCCTCGCTTGGTGCGGAATTCTATTATATGTAGGTATAAGATCCTCCTGACAGTTTTTAAGAGTGAATCTTTAAGATAAGAAAAAATAGTATATTTACGTTCTCATTCGCTACGGAATTCTAGTATAGTTATAAAGTTTTTTGGTATCTCCTCAGAATCATTTCATCGCAGTGCATTCCTCATGTATTTACCTCCTCAGAATGTATCCAAACTCGATGAAATAAATAACATCAAAGGTGAGTGGGATAAAGATTTATAACTTCAGAAATTAATACCGAAGATCTTGGGAATAGTAGGGCCCATGAGAAAAGAGGTAGGAGGATGGAGTCATGTGTAGAAGTTCACGCAAGTGAGGAAAGTTCTCTGATCGCCATTCACTTGGGAGTGGCCAGAAACGATTCTTTTACATATGACTCAAGCAGCTCACGACTTCCGGTCTTTGACCAAGTATCCTCTGGGTAGCCTAAGAACATCCGTTTGAAGGCGCGCTAAAGTGAGAAGGCGAAACACCCCCTGTATAGGGTTGTGCGCTGGGTTTGGGACCCGCTACGTAAAAAAACACCCCCAATGAAAAGAAAAAAATAAGAAAAGAGCTATATTAGACAAAAAATGTATTTTCTTCACAAACTCAGGGACTTATCAGACTGCCATCGTTTCAACTGCCAGTACGAAAAACAAGAACCAACGCGACAAGCCGCCCACTAATGCCACTAGAATGTACAATCGCAGTTTGTGTCTAAACAACAGCGGAGGCGGACGAATGCCGAAATCAAAGAGGACAAAGAATGTAGATGTTTTCTTTTTGGGTTTTCACCAACACCACGCAAGCAACACAACCGACCGATGTTGTTGTCAACAGCATGACCCCTGTTGATTGCATCAGTTTGCCACAAGAAATCAGTGTGCCACCCCAACCATAGTTAGATGCATCTTAGAGCTGGGTAAGTTAACGAAGGCGAAATGGACTTTTACGGTGCACGAGAAAATCACGATTTCATGCCTCACTGCCATGATTGTGACTCTTAATGGTTTGTTGTGAGTTTGATTTCGCCTCTTTTTTTTGCGCGCGCAGAATTTATTTATATAACCATGGCTACGCTGTTAGGGCTGCTTCCAAAGAATTAGATCAGCAAACTGTGTAGTTCAAGTTGGTCGGCTTGTAAGGAAGCGTATTTCCTATGTCGCTACGAGACGAGACAAGATTACACGAGCAAACGGTATCAGCGCGAACCATAAAAGGGGCCAAAGAGATGTACACATGTAGTTATATGGAGGGAGGTGGAGAGAGAGCGAGCTCAGCATCGCATGGAAATACAAATAATAGAGGAAGAAGTTAGAAGAAACAAAACTCCTTGACACGGGCAATGGAAGTAGCTACAGCAATGACCGTCCGTCCATCCGTCCGTTTGTCTGTCTGTCGGTTGCTGCTGTTGATCTACGTTGAGCGCATGCGAGTAGCAAACAACGGTCAGAAGTGTGGCCAGTTACATGGCATGCAACATGGGCGCAGAGATTGTGTTCGCCCGTGTAACGAAGTTGCGCATCACAATGTTGCATATATGGTCAAAATTTGAATAAACCCAAAAAGCAGCGAATATGCATTGTGTAGACGTATGTGGTAAAGAAGCAGAAAAGAACAGGGTGAATTAACAAAACGAAAAGCTGCTTGTTGCAACGCGACAAGCTTACAGGATTTTTCGTTTAGTTACAAGACATTGAAATGACTTTAACTACATTTTACCATATTCGTAAGCGCAGTCGGCAAGCGAATGTTTTATGGATTGCCCGGCAAGCGGCATAACGACGCGGATGTACGACGTATTACTTGTTACCTTTGGTTTGGCATAACGAGCTCCTGATGCGGTTTATGGAGGATAAGTTGGTGTTTTTTTTCGGTTTTATCTAAGAGGAATAGTAAACTAGAGATTGTGTAAATCGAATCGAATCGAATCGGCTAATCTGAATATCAGTTGGATCGAAACTGAATTGAAAAAAGTATCAAAAATAAAGGCATCCCCGTCAACCGATTTTCATTTGCCGTACCATTGCGTTGTATTTTAAGCTGAGGTCTTTACTATTGCAAAAGTCGTGGAACTGGCCCCTAAAGCACCTGCAGAGTCAGCAACTGCATAGACAGCTAAGCAACAATCAAGCCAGTAACCTCGTATCGCATATCGGCCGGAAGTGTCTTGGGAAGCAAGCCAGCAGTGAAAAGTGTAGCCAGAAGATCGGAATATTAACTGGTCATTGTCTGCTGGCGACACACGCCCTCAGAATGCAGCTGACAGATCGAGAAGACTGCGGAAAATGTCTAGAGCAAGGCATCAGAGAAACAATGGAGTATCTCTTGTGCACTTGTCCTGCATTGGCAAGAATACGCTTTAAGGATCTGGTGTTCCTACCGTAAGACACACTGGAGGAGGTAGTGAGGCCACAGAGTCCAGCGCAGGCATCATAAAGGATGACTACTCCTCATGGGCCTACTAACTAAACTCCGTCTGGCAAAGGCTAATGAAATTAATACCCGCTGTTAGACCAGGCGTTACTAAATGAAGAGAAAACATTTGTAGACTCCAAATCGAAGTAATATAAGCTTCTGTTCTTAGTAGAAGATGAAAGCCGGAGTATATTATCCTCAGCTCAGTCTGATTTTGCAAACTTTTTATTATTACTGAAATCGATGCTCTAACTTCAGAGTTCTCTAATCGGATAGAGAAAAATACGGACTTGAAGAACAAAAGACTTCAGTTGCCATTAAGCTGATAGCATCACTATCATCGCACTAAAAACACGCCGTTAGACCACTCAATACCTGAATGAATAAAAAATACTTGTGGAGTCCAAATCTAAGTAAAAAAAAAACTTCTTTTCATTAGTAGACTGTCAATATTCTTGCATTAAACCTCGATGAGGAACCAAACCTTTCATTAACTTCCGTAAAAATTTATTTATAGTTCAGA
Organism: Bactrocera correcta; assembly: GCA_027475135.1. NCBI lineage: Eukaryota > Metazoa > Arthropoda > Insecta > Diptera > Tephritidae > Bactrocera > Bactrocera correcta. The sequence goes on from CM050325.1 coordinate 26,477,206, forward strand.
GTCATGGTAACTGTACTCGTAGGCTTGGAACCAAACCTTTTTTACACTGCTTTAAAGATATCAGCAATCAATATTAAACAAGATAGCTTGGTAACTAGCTCGGGTCTTGTTGCATTGCGTTCTTATCCCCATCAGGTTTGCACTACAGCCGGCTGTCGGTCTTAGCCACGTCGAAAAGTTTTCGCCAATCGTCTTCGCATTGCACACGACGGCCCCAGTTGGAGATTTCAAGTTTCACCAGATCTGCATACACTTGATCCTTACGTCTGAGTTTGGGTCATGCTTTTCTTTGTCTGCCATCAGAAAGCAACGAATTGGTCATTTTGCGACCTGAAGTATTTTCTTCCCTTCCACATAAGTATATATCGCCTAAGAGCTTATCATTCTCTCGAATCGACTCCATTCCTGTAGGTCTTCAATATCTAACGAAGATCTTTCAGCTCGTTTGTTTCGATTTGTCCCTTATCTTTATTGTGATACCTCAGCTTTAGGAAAAAATATCATGAGCCACAACTTTATTTTGGTATAAACTTTGTTGGATAACTTTCCGAAGCTAAATTGCGTTAGAAATCTCTTGGAGACGAGTTGGCAGATATTTTAGAAGAATTCGTTTCACTTTTATGGTCTCTGAAATTTTTGTTTTGAAACAAAAACAAAAAAAATTACTAAGCACCTACTTTTGAACTCAGCTTGAAATCAGAGTCGGATTGGCAGCAACTGGTTCAATAAAACGCTTCAAAATATATTTAAAATCCGAGGTGGAAGTTTCCCACCTTTTGAGCTTCAACCGAGAAAGCCACGATAATCAGAAACGCTTTCCTAAAATCATCCGTATTGTTTGACAATCAGCGTAGAAAGCTCATCAACCTAAGCCAGCTGCAAATCTCTATTATTACATGGCTAATAGCGCTGGTTTTTCAAAACATCTATTGTCTCTTTTTATATGTCTGTTATGTCTCAATAGCTGTTTGCTCCTATTACTCAAATAAATGTGACGCTAAACGGCTTAAAACTCTGTCTGATTGCTTGTTTTCATAATTAAACATTTCAAGTTTTGTTAAATTTTTTAATTTCGACTTTTATTTTTCCAGAGCAGTCGCTTTATTTTCAAAATATTTTTATTTATTTTTTTATATCTATGAGAGATAAACGAAACCTGTTTCTAAGCGACAGCGTTTAAGAAAGCACGTTTCAACAAAAGCAATTAATGTTAATGCTCACATTCATATGCAAAAGTGTTTACAGCGCTTAATATGAAGCGTGTGGCGCGAAAATTATATAAAGGGTGACCAGAGAGGGATAATAGCTTTAATAATTTTTGTATTTTAGGAGCAGCCGAAGTCTTACCTCTTGCAGCTATCAAAATGATTAGTTAAATTCCCCTTTTGAGTATATATTCTATTTTCTTAGAGAACAAGAAGAAGAAGAAGAGTTTTTTTTTTATACCAAAGCTTAATTTTTCTCGATAGTAATGAAAACTTAACACTACATTTGAGCTTTAGTTCAACGAAACTGAAAATTGATGTCAATCCTGCTTTAGAAACCCCTAGATTAGGTTAGATTTTTTGAGGTTATTCTTCGTCGGGTTATTACTCTTGGAGATTCTCAGAAATTCATCGAAATGAAATACATAGATCTTCGACGAAACGTTCCGAGTCCGTATAAAATAAATTTCTTATACCGAAATTGGATTTTCAACACACAGAGACCAACAGGTCAGACTCGCTATCATTTCAATTAGAAAACGGTACATTCCGATCATCCATCGCTGGTGTAAAAAATGTCTTCATCATCATTGTTGTCTCATCACAGCCACTTGTAGACTTGTGGACATCTTCCGCTTATTACCGTTACAACTTCGCCTGAAACTGTATGGTATGCCGATACTAACCGCAAGGCAGCTGGATCCCTAATTTTAGGGCTTAACGTCGGTTATTATTTCTCAATGTTTTTGCCCATAATCCTGAAACATGTAGCAAGATCTCCAATGTTGTTCTATCCCCACGACAGTCGGGTCTACGTAACCGGAACGGAGCCGAATGTTTTTTTTTTTCCGGTCAAGGACTGTCAATTTGGCAGAATTCTGCCGGTACAACAACAATATTCAGTATAGGCGTCAACACAAACTTAGTTCTTTCCTGCATCGATCCCCCAATGTTAGCCATAAACCGGATAGGTAGAAATGTTGCTTTAGCAGCCTTCTCCGAGCCTTCAACGAGTTGAGTTTGCGTCTAGAAATTTTAGTAGTCTAATCCTACAGACAGGTAATTCACAACCTCCTGTGTTCTTAGAATCTCATGTTGTTCTCATGCCTATTATAGTCGGAATATGATTTTTTGTAAATAATTCCTGATCGTTTTTTAGTGGCATGTTTATTAGCTCGCGCATCGATCAGCCACGTTTGGTCTAAAACCAACACCTGGTTTAACTTCCTGCTCGTATCTCCAGTATTTTACGCAGTTTTTATCGCGGCTATGACGTCTGTTTAATCAACTAGGCTACGGTATGGATCGAGGGGCATTTCGAGGCTTTATATAACATCGTACCTGGCGTTTTAGAAGTCTGCATCTGGAGATTGGGTTCCGCGCAACTGCTGATGTAATCTTTAAGTTCGCAGCAAGAATCTATCTTGCTGTCTTGCTTTATTAAGCAAGAATCTACCTTCCAAGAAGGTCCTCATCATTAAAATGAGTTATCGAGTTATTTTAAAGTTTTGGTTCAAGTTTTATAATAGTCTTAGCAATAAAAGTTATGGTATAGATTGTGATTAATCCGCACATACCTACATACGTTGAACTCGAAAAATATCGTTCATCATTTCAAATCTTAGAATTTGTATGAGATCTTCAATCTATATAAGTATATCAATACTATGGAGTTTTTGGATTGTATCGAGACCAACCTCACACATAGTTATAAGCTTGAGTCGTCAAAACTTGTACCGGTTATTCGAAGCTCTACAGGAATAATTCAAGAATCAGTATGACTACCGAAAAATTTATTATAGTTTTATTCTTTCGCTATACAGCTCCAAACTGCTCACCCTTTGTTAACCAACTTAAGTGAATCTATGAATTATGTTCATAAGTTTTCTAAACAGCCATTGGATTTAGTTGATTTACTAATTTTTATTACACACAACCTGAATAGTTAGCTTGGCGCTCTTATAAAACTTTACTACTGTCATATAAACGTCAATTTATGAGAGGCAATCACGCTGGGAACTTAGCAAGCCACTATTGGGCAAAACGAGCCATATACTTGTATAAAGAGGGCAGTAAAGAACTAACTAGCGGCAATTTGCACAGGAAAAAATTGACAAAAATAAAAAAACAACAAACAGCTAACACTAATGATCAACCGTCGATGCTACAGTTAAAGAACTCAGCTTATATAATGTAAGAGCATGAGCAGAAACTGTATAATGAACTGTAAAGTATGAAGGTATTAAGTAGACAATGCGGTATTCTAGCGCAAGCGGAAGACAGCGGGGCAAACGGTTATTTAGCACACAATAGACATTGAATGGCTGGATTGTAGAACACATCAATCATTTTAAGAAGATAAAAATATTTATAGGTATATGTATATGTGCGCCATTTAACTGTATTTGCATAATAAAAGAAACCTATTTAATAGTCGCAGCGTTTCAGGCGTTTAACGTTGGCGCTTTTATGCGAAACTGACCAATAAACTTGGTTGGAAAGGCGACAGAGAGTCAGCTCTGGGCTACGAAAAATGGCATGGCAGTAAAAATATTTAATGTGCTAACTGTTTCTTAAGGTAAGTTTATGAATACATACACAATAAATTTTTAAATATTATTTTCATAAAAGAGTTTAATATAAAGACGCTTAAAAAGCTAGTAGGTATGCCAGTAAGTACTTAAAATAATTTACTATATTCATTATATATGAAATTTCGCCTTTTTCAGCAACATTCCAAGTCTCAGCAGTTGACTAGATATAAATCAAGCTGACTTGTGTCGTAAAGAGTGGACTCTCACATCGCTAATTTTTGGCGTTGCAACAAAACAAAAGTTTTACCATTTAAGGTATATACAGATAATTTTAGAAAAAAGTGCTAAAAGGCAAAGAGAACAGCATATGACGAATAAGCAAGTAAAATATGCAGGATAATGAGCTATTAATGGGAAATAACAGTTATGCAGCAAATTTGTGTTCGATGAAAATGGCAGCAAATTTATGATGTATTAAATCGAAAGATAAAAGGTGAGGTACAAATGATGAAGAATTTTAAGAAATCAAGTGAAAGAGAGATACGAAAAATAGCGTACTATATGAGCAGTTGAGAGAAAAACAGAGTGAGAGAAAAAAATTTACACTGATTGATGTATTAAATCGAAAGATAAAAGGTGAGGTACAAATGAGGAAGAATTTTAAGCAATCAAGTAAAAGAGAGAGACGGAAAATATCGTACTATATGAGCAGTTGAGAGAAAACCAGAGTGATAGAAAAAATCTGCACTGACCTAACTTTGAGTGAAACCATCTAGATTGGGTTGATTTTTCTGGGTTTATTCCAAATCAGAATATTATTCTTGCACATCTGTAGTCATAACCACTGAAATTCGTCGAAATGAAATATACGTTAGATTGTTTTTGGTTTGTTTTCGATCGGAATATAAATCTTCTTTGAAATTCGTCGAAACAAAACACATATACCATCGATGAAACGTTATGAGTCCGTCGAAAAAATTTCGACCCAGAAAGTTTCCGCCCGTAACCGAAAAAGCTGGTCAAGACCATAAATCAACAAGCATTGTTATTTCGGCGATCTATTCCTGCTTGGATCTATAAGCAGTAGTGTTTTAAGCTTAATTTCACAAAATTGGGATCGTCAAGGGGGTAAAAATATTGGCCTACCAACTCCAGTCTACATAACAAGAGTTATTATATAACTAGGGTTTTTTTTAGCCTTATAAAGGGTGGGCCATATAAAATTCCAAATTTAAAAAGTCAATAAAAAAACGGCTTGATATTTTTTAAAGGTCGAACATTTATTTAAAAGGTTGTTTTATGAAATTTATTTGTGGAAAACAATTTGGGACAAATGACCACCACGGCTGAGTTTACAGTAGCTTATCCGATCCACCCAATTTTGGAGTCCTCTCTCGATGGTTTCAGGCCTTATGGCAGCTACAGCAGCTTGAATTTCGTACTTTAGATCTTGAATTGTTTTTGGTTGGTTGGCGTAACATTTATCTTTAACCGCTCCCCACAGAAAATAATCCAACGGAGTTAAATCGCAGCTTCTGGGAGGCCAATTCACATCACCTTTTTTTTGCTGATTATGCGATTTTCTAAAATAGGGCGTAAAAGATTGAGCGAAGCGTTTGCTGTATGGCACGTAGCGCCGTCCTGTGCCCCAAATGCGACAATTCTGCTTGTTAACGTAACCATTGAGGTGGAAATGAGCCTCGTCCGAAAAGATGATTTTTTTTAAATTGAAATTAAATTTTTTTTTTAATATTTCCCAGTTTTCTTCTAGTGAATAGCGACCCATTTCGTAAATTTTAGACTTTTTACTGAATATCTGTCATTTTCCGAATAATATTTGTTGTCTCCAATGTCGAAATACAGATAATTCAAATTTAAAACGTACGATGGCCCACCCTTTATTTTCGTCATTACCGGTTCCGGTTGAAGCAAAAACTAAACTTACAAAAATTTTTCTTCACCTATTGACGAGGGCGACTTATTCAGACATGTTTAAAATAAAAAATCCTGGATTTCAGGAGTCGCAACTAGAACCTTTTAAAACTCTTAAAAGATTGGACGTTAGGTGTTTTGAGATTAGAAATCGTGTAATTACTAAATTTCAGCATTCTCCACCAACATTTTAATTTTCACTGGAATAAATAGTGAGGTTAGTCTTCATTCGAGTGAACGCTTTAAGTCTTCCCTTACCAATTTTCGAGCAGCACTGTTTATACTCTTGGAGAACCGAGCTGGAATTAATACTACTAGTCAAAGAATACATGACCTCCTTAGCAATAGCTTCAAGCATTTTTTCTCTTCAGACTTGTGTGGATGCCTGGTCACAGCGGAATCGCCGGAAGCTGCAAAACCGATGAGCTTCTCGGGAAGGCACGTTTATTCTAATTTCAGTCGAGAGAAAACGAGTCGGTTTTCCAATGCCCTCTTTCGTTCTGTACCTAATAGACCTCCAGTGAGGTCGGCAAACACTGGTCAATAACCAGAAACTGTACGATTGAGAAGCCTTCTGGCTTAAAGAGAATCTTAACAGGTTTTCCGAGCTACATATTTGGACTTAGTGAATTCAATCTCGCCGCAATTGTAAGTGTTCTGACTCGACACTGTCCAATAACTAGACATGCGGTATGTCTTAACATTTTGTCGGTCACTTATTGTCAAAACGGTATGAAGGCGCGATGGCATCAGACTGAGATTGAAATATCTTGGTAGACAGGTTTTGGAGAGCCTAGCAAAATAGCTGGCATTGATATTGACTGCTTATTTGTGGAGCGTTCAAAACGTTTTGTCAATCTATGAGGTGAAGTGCAAATTTGCCTAGGCGTTAAACTTCCACTCCCGCCAGTTCGATGGAATGACTGAAGGTATGCGCTCCCAAGTGTTTATGTCTTTGGCTACCAAACGCGGGACAGTCAAGAATGTAGTGTTGAGTTATTGCCAGCTCATCTTCTTCCATACATCTACTGCATATTGCGTGGGGTAGGATTCTCAGGTTTCTACGTCGGCAACAACAGGGTAATGGTCCCAGTAGTAGAACACAAGCGGATATGGAAGCTGTCCAAGTGAGATCCATGAATTTTTGTAACAACCCGACGACCTAATCTAACCTACCTTTCAAAGACCTGAATAATTGTAGATGCTTCCCGAAAGCCATAATTTCTGACCAGAGCTCTCGAAGGTAGGACTGTTTACAATATAAACTCCACAAATAATATTGAGTTTTGCTACGAAAAAACAATTTACTTGCATATATTGGCGCATAACTGAAAAATGCATTGAATTTGAACAAATCCGTGATCCCCAGGAAAAACTGTCGGCATGAGGTCATGCCCCTAAAGACGTTCGTGCAAAGAAAAATGATTGCTATTGCAAAAAATGAAAGTAATAAAAAGTAAAATAATACATTTCCTTGCCAGTCAACGTCTCCAACGTGCAACCACAACAACAATTACAACAAAAATAATTACAGACAAACCATTAACTGTCAGCTGAGACTAAGTGATATAATATTTTTGTACACAATCTGTCAGCCGCTTATGATGCGCATAATGACACCAACGACCCGTAGGACCCAACACAGCAACAGGCCATGTAAAAGCATAAACCACGAGTGGCGGAAATGCTATGCACAACAGACAACTTGTGGCAGCAACCGCAAAAACAGCCAACAACAAACAGCAAACATTTCGGCTAACGATGCTACAACTGCAATGAAGTGTGGATCTCCACAAAACCAGAAAGCATAGGAGGTATTATGATGAAATCGACAAAAACCACCGACAATGTTGGCAACACAAACGAAGCAACCAAAATGTGTTGCAGACTCGTGCGAAGATTACAGCGAAGTCAAGCGTACTTATAACAGGTTATACGAACACCATACGAGAGAGCGACACACACAACTAATATATGGATATGCGGTCGTTTGCAGAAGTTAGCAAAAACCGATAGCTCCCGCAACAATGTAGTCTGCGCTTTCTTATGCACGTTTGTGTGTTGTTGTTGCTGCTGCTGGCGACCCGCTGGCAGCGCGTAAAACACGCAAAACCACTAACTAAGCTGTTAAATTAATAGTCAACATAATAAGTGGAATTTTATGACAGTCCGCCGAAGCGGCAACGCAACCAACATTTCCGTGGCATGCCACATGTGTAGCCTAGTGTGTGTGCAGCTTGCGCCCATACGTAGTCACACCTTTTGACTTCGTACCTTGATGTGAGGTGTGCGACTTCGCAGCAAACTTGTGTTAGTTGTGCGGCCGTAGTTGCTGGCAGCGCGTGCAACATATTTAAATTACTTGCCACAAACTTCACAAACTTCGATGCGCACTTCAGCTCATCAGTTGTGAGTTTGTGTGTGTGTGTGTGTGTGTCGAAATTGCTTATAAACTTCGTTGATAGTCCATTGCGAGTGGCTTGGGTGCGCACACAGGCCAACTACCTAAGTACCTGGGTTTGTGTGCAGCGCATTCGCAGGGCACCTACGAAAAGTCGAAAAGTCATTAAATCGCGTAGCTTCATATGTCCAACACAAACACACTCTTTAGCGGCAACTCACCGCTCTTTGGTGTTCTTCTTAATGATGTTGCCGCTGCTGCTGCAAGGGTCTTCTAAATGGTTGCACTAACTTTGGCTGCCAAATGAGTTTCGAACTTTTGTGTTGCCGCTTTCAAGTGGCTGCCATCGGTATTCATATGGCATACTTAGTGGCAATATTAATCGTCTTTCATAATTAAAGCGGCCCTTTCGTTTCTTTTTGTTTGCGGCTGACAAGTGTTCGTGAGTGCCTATAAGTATCTAAATATACATATATGTGGCAAGTAACTTATGCGCGTGTCGTACACTTTTGTAGCAGTCTGCGCATACCTGTCGGCAATCCACATTAATTATAATCGGCTAATTGAGCTGATTATAGTTTTACGAGTGCCCGGCATTGAAGTGTCACATGGCTTATGAAATGTTAATTGACAAATTGAGGCCTCTGGTGGTGGTGGCACAATAAAAAGGGAAAGGATAATAGACACATATAGATGAACTAAGAGCGGTTGTAGTGCTTGGAAACTGCTCATTGTCGTGGGTAAGTAAGAGAAGATGTTCAAAAAATGAGTGCAACTATTGAGACCAATTCATTGTTCTACAGATAGAGGTCATCATAATTTTATGTGCCCAAAAATAAGGTGACATTGTATATATTATTCTTTATTTATTCTTCCAAATTAATTTCATCCCCTTCAAAGTAATCCCCTCCCGATGCAATGCACTTATGCCAACGGATTTTCCAATCTTCGAAACACTGGTTGTAGTCACTTGCCGGGATGGCCTTCAGTTCCGTCTTCGCTGCGGCTTGAATCTCCTCTATCGTATAAAAAGGGTGTCCCCGGAGCGGTCTTTTGAGTTTGGTGAAGAGCCGGAAGTCTCACGGCGCCAGATCAGGTGAATATGGTGGTTGCGGAACGATATGGATTGAGTTTTTGGCGAAATGATCACGAAATACGAGGGCAGATGGTGCAAACCCTTTCCACAATTCCGGCCTTTTTAGGCGGATAGCGTTACGCAAACGACGCATAACATTCAAATAATATTCCTTGTTGACTGTTTGACCGGTTGGAAGGAATTCATAATGCACAACACCACGAACTTCGAAGAAAACAGTCAACATGACCTTGATTTTTGAGCGACTTTTGCTCGATTTTTTTGGTCTCGGCTCTCTTTTGGTACGATATTCGCTCGATAGACCGGTTGTTGCGGGGTCGTAACATAGATTCAAGTCTCATCGCCAGTTATAATGCGTTTCATGACACCTTGGTAGTCGGAAAGCATCGTTTTACACACTTCAACGCGACGCATTTTTTCCAAAAAATTTAATGTTTACGGTACCAGTCGCGCTAGAGGCCCAAAAGATCCTTCAAAATGGTATTGGCTGAACCTTTCGATATGCCAACTACATCAGCAAGGTCTCGAATTGTTAATCGATGGTTTTTCAACACCAAATTATTGATTTGTTGAACGTGAGCTTCGTTGGTTGAGGTTGATGGTCGCCCTGGACGCTCTTCGCCTTCGACACGTTCACGGTCGGCTTGGAACTCACTATACCACTTGTAAGCATTTTCTTTTTAGACATAGCCTCATCACCAAAGGCTTTCTGCACCATCCTCAACGTATTCGCAGCAGAAAATTGATTCCGAAAACAAAATTTAATGCAAATTCTTTGCTCAACAAATTTCGACATCGCAAAAAACGAAAAACTCACTTTCAGCAGCATGAAATTTGACATAAATGTGACTGACAGTACTACCAACCTACAAAAAAAGAATTCTCAAAATTCTTCGACGTGTGCAGTTTAAATTCACATGTCACTTTATTTTTTGGACACAATAGTATATTATTTTCTAGTGCTGGCAGTCATAACTTCGAAGTTTTAGATAATATAGTAAAGTAAGGAGAGACAAACCAGTCTTTGTGGTTCTCTAGCAACTCTATAATTTAATACTTAAGGCTTTCGATCTATTTTAATGATTTTAATGCAACTTATAAATATGAAGGGTATTCAGACCAGCTTTGTTAATTCATTAGTCGTTACTCGGTAGTTTCTAACGTGGGTTTTGTTTTTGTAAAATGAACAGATTATCGTTTTAAAAAGCAACGAAGTACCAGGCTGGCAAGCATGATCGTTTTTTCGTCTAACATCACTCAGCTGTTTTGTTTGCTTTGTTGCCTCAAAAGTTAACTTAATTCATTGCGAAAAATTTCATTTCCTGTTTACTACAAATCAGTCTCTGAGAAATTTTTCAAAAGTAAGTATTTAATATAATTGAATCAGCTGTTTTGAAACAAAATATACACCCACTACTGATGTACAGCAAAAAGTACGTTCACACTTATGTAAGTGTTTTAAAGAAGTATCAACTAACGAACTACCAGATTAACAAGTTCGGTCTGAGTACCGCTATAGAGTTGTTGAGGAGAGTTCTCAGAGCGGCCCAGAACGATCCTATTCTGGCAGAGACAAAAAATTATTAGATGAAATACACTTATGCCAATGATTATTCCAGTCCTCGAAATAAATTTTTATAAGCACTTTTTAGGATGGCCTTCAGCGAATTATGTTTTATCTCTTCGATTGACTGAAAACAGGTTCCGCGGCACGGCAATTTCAGTTTGGGAAACAAGAAAAAATCATATGGAGCTAAATCTGGTGATTACGGTGGCGGACTGATGGCATTCATTGTGTTTTTGGCTTGAATTCGGTGACATTCGTGGCTCGATGCAATGGTGCGTTGTTATCGCGTACAATCCATGAACTGTTCTTTCAATATTCCGCCAATTTTCGACGGATGTTCTCACCCAAACACCTCAATACGGCCAAATAGAACTCCTTATTGACCGTTTGTCCCTCCGAAACTAATTCATGATGCACCAAACCTGGAATATGGAAAAACAAAATGAGCGTCACTTTGCTTTCAAACGGCTTTGGCATAGTTTTTTTGGTTTCTGCTCGGCTTTTTTCTTCCATTCCGATAACTGTTGACTTGTTTGCATGTCAAACTTGGAAACCGATTTCTCATCGGTAGTTATAATGCTCTCTTTGAATGTGGGATCGAAATTCACACGATTAGGCATGTCCAAAGTGACCTGTTTACGGTATTATTTTTGAAAAAAAAAAAAAACAGTTTTATCGGGATGAGTCGAACAAGAACGCGTTGCAAGAACGAGGCATGTTTTCAACGATCTCGCAATTCTTTTTGAAAAGTATCATTGAGTAGACTTGAAGCTTCAGACTAAATGCTTCTTCTTCAAATAAAATCATTGAGTTTTTGATATGGTCGGCACTTGGATAATTTGTTAGGATCATATGTCTCTTCCTACGGAAACTGGTTCAAACATATAATATTACACCAAGCGAAATGTTGGAGTGAGTTTAGTTATGAGTCGCAGTACGAAATGAAATGTACCATTACGAGCCGCCATTTACTTTCTGCTCTTAACTTGGTTTGATACTGAGGTCAGTTTTCCTGCACTAAACTCAAATATTAAAGACAAAAGCTGTTACTAAGTGTCATTTTGTCATTAAATCGTTTATAATTGCTCCTGTAGCGCCAGCTGAAAGTTGTTTGAAATCCAATCTAAGCTTTCCGTTTTCAGAGCTGAGATGCTGAGTGGCTGATATGTTCTAGGTGTGCTGTAACACAATTTTTAATCGCGCAATTTGTCTTACTTTATGCCACACAAATAATTGGTTGCGATTAATCGCTAAACGCTCAAGTCAGGCTAGATAGATATGTACGTAGATTTATATATATATATATATATATAATATATAATACATACTTGTATGTATATCTTATACATACAACATAAATATTATATATATATCTATATAAATAAGCTTATTTTTGCACATTTTCTCGCACGACATTTAATTGAAACGTTTTGATGAATTTCTTATCGCCAACATGACCCGACTCAGACACAAATAGACGCAATCGCGCCTGAAACAACAACAACCCGCGCAAGCACCGGTTCCACGGCTGTCTGATGGTGGTAAACAAGTAAACCAATTAATTCGCTACGACATTTTCTTGCGCCTTACAATTTGATTACTTATCAGTTTGAATAAATATTAATTTTAAACTTTGTTTTGCACTTTTTTCAAGAGTTAAGCATTTTTATTTATTTTTTTTTTTATTTTTCTCGATAATCATTATTTTTTAAATATATCTTTTAGTATCTTTTCTTTGTGACTATAAGTGGCCGGAGCAAGATTTTATAGCGTGTTGTACATACATACTTTAATTACACATATATATGTAAGTTAACAGACAGTATGTATGTGTATATGTACATACAGGTGTAGTATATACACATTGTAAAACACCAGAGCGATACTTTTTAATTAGACACTTTGAAAAATATCAAACAAAATAGAGCCGCTTGCAAGGCTTAAAAAAATAAAAAATAAATAAAATTTAAAACAAATATGTCTAAAAAAATAAAAAATGTGTCTCAAAATATATAAGAAATTTTCAAAAAATATACAAAAAAGTTAAAAAATATAAAAATAAAAATTTAGAAAAAAATATAAAAAATATTTTAAAAAAATTTAAAAAATCTTCAAAAAAGTGTTTAAAATATGAAAAAAAGTTAAAAAAACTATGTTTAAAAAAATATTTAAAAAAAGCTCAATAAAATAAGTTCAAAAAATATTTTTTAATTCTAAAAAAAATAAAAGATATACCAAAAATTAAAAATAAAATAAGTTCCAAAAAATATTAAAAAAATATGTTTAAAACGAAATAATATAAAAAAAACAATCTCAAAAAATATGTTAAAAAAATACAAAAACTCGCTTTTTTTATAGGTGTTATAAAAAATCTCAAACATATATGTTTCAAAAAAATTAGAAAGAAAACTCAGAAAAAAATATATGTTTAAAAATAATATAAAAAGCAACCTTATAAAAATATGTTTTATAAATATAAAAAAATTCAAAACAATATGATTCAAAATATAATAAAAAATTTCAAAAAAAATATATTTAAAAAAATCATAAGTTCAAAAAGTATTTTATAAATTCCAAAAAATATTAAAAAAATATGTTTAAGTCAAAATAATATAAAAAAAAATCAATCTCAAAAAAAATCTCAAAAAATATGTTTAAAAAAATACAAAACAACGCCATGCTTATAGGTGTTAAAATATCTCAAACGTAAATGTTTCAAAAAAATTACAAAAAAAATAAGTTTAAAATAAAATTATATAAAAGGCAAGCTTATAAAAATATGTTTCACAAATATAAAAAAAATGAACAAAATGATATATATATATGATATGATATAATATATTTTATATTAAAAAAATATATTTAAAACAAAATAATATTATAAAATAAAAAAAAAACTTTCAAAAAATTAGTTTAAACAAATAAAAAAAAAATAGTTTGAAAAGTAAACAAATCTCAAAAAAAACTATGTCAAAAAATCTCATACAAAATGTTTAAAAAATAAAAAAAAAAATATCTTAAACAGTATGTTTCGAAAGATGAAAAATAATTTCAAAAAAATATGTTTCAAAAAACACTAAAATAATCTCAAATTTAAAACAAAAATAAAAAAAAAATACTTTTGGAAATAGGTTTGTTTAAAATAATAACAGAAGAAAAAATTCTCAAAAAAATCTGTTCTTAAAAAAATTAATTGAACTTTAAAAATACTTCACAAGTGTTAATAGAAAAAATTTACAAGTATTCATTAAATTAAATGGTGCGAGACGCTGTTAAACGGCAAGCACGCTGACGGCGCTTAAAGCTTTGCAAGTGTTTATGAAGCTTGGGAAACAAAAAAAAAAATATTACAAACACTGTACAAAATTTCATATTACAAGAAAAAATAAACAAGAAAACTCAAAACAGCGCCACCTAACCTCACTTTACCGCACCGCATAAGCACCAACAACATCAAGCAATTAAAAACTACACGCTTGTAACGATGTTTTCTTTTCATTTTTTTTCTCTACGAGTAATTTATATAACTAAAAGCTTTTGGCAAAATTTATGTGCCACAAAAACATGTGTATAAATATATATAATTATTAACACGCAAGAAATCGCTCTCATATATGGCCAGGCGAGCGAACTAGTGGTAAGCTATGGCCGTTGAGGCAACTGTCACGCATGCGCCAAATTTTATTGAGCGAATACTGTCAACAACTCGGCCAATTGACTGGCGCTTTTGCGCTTAGTAAAGACCGACAAACACTAGTTGCCTTATAAGCGCTGGAGTGTTGAAAGGCAAAACGGAAAAAATTATAAAATAAATTGCTTGCAGAAATTGGCTGTTTGTATAGCCAATCAGCGTAAATAATATTGGTCAAAATTATTTATTAAAAAAAATTGCTATCAGTGTTTTTCAATTTGGTATATCGTATGTTGTGAGTTGGAAAATATTAAAAATTATTATTATTTTATTCCAGGTACAGTACTTTTTCACTTTAATAAAGTTACAGTAAAGCTGTCGTAAAGCAGGAAAAAACGTTAACCCTTCGGTAGTACATTACTTATAAAAAAGATGGCGAATCCGATTCCCAAAGATGACGATGGAATAATGTTTCATTTCCCGACTAGGAATAGCAATTATCCACTTGAAGAACAATAAAGCGGCAGTGGCTAATGGATTACCGGCCGAGCTATTTAAATACGGCGGCAAAGAACTGATAAGGAGCATGCATCAGCTTCTGTGTAGAATATGGTCGGATTAGCCTCCTTAAGGTCGTATATAAGGTCTCATCGAGTATGGGAAAGACTGTAGGCCACCGTCAACAAACTCATTGGACTTTTTCAGTGTGGCTTTAGGCCTGGAAAATCTGCAATTTTCACCAAATCTATTAGATAAAATCTTAGAATCATAAAATAATCTATTAGACAATTCCTACAAACATTGTTTTCACCGCTGACTCAATAAGTTGGGGACTTAGGATGTATGCTTTTCATGATACGAACTGCTAATGTAAAATTTTTTGGGCAAAGATCTGTTTCGCTTTATCACTATACACAATTTCGTAGACTATATCATAACAGTGGAATCAATACATTTTCTGAAAATTTTTGTGATTTTTTGAGTTCGAAAATCACGCGATACCATATGGAAAAAGTTTCTTAAAAGATTTATACACTTTTTAAGGCCCATGATTTTAAAAATATATTCTTTAAAAGATTTCTACACTTTTCTATGTTCATGATTTCATAATAGCGAGATTTCCTCTCAAAAAAATTCCTAAAAAGGTTCCTGCACTTTTCTATGTTCATGATTACAAAACCGTGAGATTTCCTCTCGAACAAAATGTTCCTAAAAAGATTTCTACACTTCTCAAGATCCATGATCAAAATAATGACTTGCTCTGTAAAGACCTAAGTCAAAATAATTCGAAAATCAATTTACTTATATAAAAAACTTTTGAAATAAATTAACTATTCTGTTGAGAAATAAACACAAAATCGCCTTTATTTTTTCACCACAACATTCATGAAGGCCTTCAACGACAGCTCGATTTCAAATCGGAGTCAAATGTCAATTTCGTATGATTTACAACGTCAAATGGCGGCTTGCAGTTGACAGATCGACAGCCGCCAACAGCAGGCGAATTGACAGAATGGCGCGGAAAAATGAGAAGGCAAACGAAAACATGAAAACAAAACGAAATAAAATGAAATAAATGTCAAAAAATCGGGGTAATTAAAAATGACGTTTGTCGTGCTGCAACAACAAAACAAGCAAATCAAATAATTACAAAAACAATACGTGCAATTGAAAGCCCAGCAACGTTTCACGCGACAAATGTGTAAGTTAGATAAAAATCGTGTTTCCACTCAATATTTGTAAGTCTTATTTAGCGATGTATATAAATATATATATTTTTTTTGCAATAAACTTTCAACCACTTGTCTTGCCACAACGTTTGGGCGTTTGCTGGCAAATAATAGCAACTGCCGCGAAAACTGCAACAATTATGACAAACTTGCTACACTTGCAACAATTAATGTCTTAATTCATTTGTGGCATAATATGTTGCGTTGTTGCTGTTGTTTATATTGGTTTTGATGTTGCAGGAGTTGTTGTGTAGCAAGTGCAAGTGATATACAGGCATTAACATGCAGCAACTCTCCAACAGTTTGTAAACGTGCGCCAATTTTGGGTGTTTACTTAGTGTCAGAAATAACAGTTAGCTGATTGGGAAATGTTTATTGGCGTGGAAACAGAAATTATTTGCTGTTATGATGTTAAAAAAAGCATAAACAAGAAAAAACGTTAGCTGCGGTTGCGTCGATGCTATAGGGTGATTTTTTAAGAGCTTGATAACTTTTTTAAAAAAAAAAACGCATAAAATTTGCAAAATCTCATCGGTTCTTTATTTGAAACGTTAGATTGGTTCATGACATTTACTTTTTGAAGATAATTTCATTTAAATGTTGACCGCGGCTGCGTCTTAGGTGGTCCATTCGGAAAGTCCAATTTTGGGCAACTTTTTCGAGCATTTCGGCCGGAATAGCCCGAATTTCTTCGGAAATGTTGTCTTCCAAAGCTGGAATAGTTGCTGGCTTATTTCTGTAGACTTTAGACTTGACGTAGCCCCACAAAAAATAGTCTAAAGGCGTTAAATCGCATGATCTTGGTGGCCAACTTACGGGTCCATTTCTTGAGATGAATTGTTGTCCGAAGTTTTCCCTCAAAATGGCCATAGAATCGCGAGCTGTGTGGCATGTAGCGCCATCTTGTTGAAACCACATGTCAACCAAGTTCAGTTCTTCCATTTTTGGCAACAAAAAGTTTGTTAGCATCGAACGATAGCGATCGCCATTCACCGTAACGTTGCGTCCAACAGCATCTTTGAAAAAATACGGTCCAATGATTCCACCAGCGTACAAACCACACCAAACAGTGCATTTTTCGGGATGCATGGGCAGTTCTTGAACGGCTTCTGGTTGCTCTTCACCCCAAATGCGGCAATTTTGCTTATTTACGTAGCCATTCAACCAGAAATGAGCCTCATCGCTCATCGGACACGGACGCGAAACACATTTCGAACCGAACACTGATTTTGGTAATAAAATTCAATGATTTGCAAGCGTTGCTCGTTAGTAAGTCTATTCATGATGAAATGTCAAAGCATACTGAGCATCTTTCTCTTTGACACCATGTCTGACATCCCACGTGATCTGTCAAATACTACTGCATGAAAATCCTAACCTCAAAAAAATCACCCGTTATAATGAGCTCTACAAATAAATAAGTTTTCCTAACAAGGAGTGGATTCTGTTCAGTCAGTTTGTTTGGCAGCTATATGCTATAGTGGATCAATCTGAGTGATTTTTTCAGAAAATTTAGATTATATTAGACAATAATCCACGCAAAATTTCCTTGAATTATCATTACAAATAGAAACGTTATCCATACCAGGACTGAATTTAGATCAATCAGTTTGTTTGGCAGCTATATGCTATAGTGGTTCGATCTCAACAATTTGTTCTGAGATTGAAGGTTTGCCTCGTACAAAAACTTATATTAAATTTCGTGAAAATATCTCGTTAATCAAAGAAGTTTTTCATACAAGGACCTGCCTTTGATTGGTCAGTTTGTATGACAGCTATATGTTATAGTGATCCGATCTGAACAATTTGTTCGGAGATTGAAGGTTTGCCTCATACAATAGCTTATATTAAATTTCGTGAAAATATCTCGTTAATCAAAGAAGTTTTTCATACAAGGACCTGCCTTTGATTGGTCAGTTTGTATGACAGCTATATGCTATAGTTGTCCGATCTAAACAATTTCTTCGGAGATTGAAGGTTTGCCTCGTACAATAACTTATATTAAATTTCGTGAAAATATCTCTTTTACTAAAGAAGTTTTTCATACAAGGACATGCCTTTGATTGGTCAGTTTGTATGACAGCTACATGCTATAGTGGTCCGATCTCAACAATTTGTTCTGAGATTGAAGGTTTGCCTTGTACAATAACTCATATTAAATTTCGTAAAAATATCTCGTTAAATAAAGAAGTTTTTCATACAAGGACATGCCTTTGATTGGTCAGTTTGTATGACAGCTATATGCTATAGTGGTCCTATTTGAACAATTTGTTCGGAGATTGAAGGTTCGCCTCGTACAATAACTTATATTAAATTTCGTGAAAATTTCTCGTTAAATAAAGAAGTTTTTCATACAAGGACCTGCCTTTGATTGGTCAGTTTGTATGACAGCTATATGCTATAGTGGTCCGATCTCAACAATTTGTTCTGAGATTGAAGGTTTGCCTTGTACAATAACTCATATTAAATTTCGTAAAAATATCTCGTTAAATAAAGAAGTTTTTCATACAAGGACATGCCTTTGATTGGTCAGTTTGTATGACAGCTATATGCTATAGTGGTCCGATTTGAACAATTTGTTCGGAGATTGAAGGTTCGCCTCATACAATAGCTTATATTAAATTTCGTGAAAATAACTCGTTAATCAAAGAAGTTTTTCATACAAGGACCTGCCTTTGATTGGTCAGTTTGTATGACAGCTATATGCTATAGTTGTCCGATCTGAACGATTTCATGGGAGTTTGTAGTGATACCTTGTACAATAATTTATGTCAAATTTTGTGGCAATATCTCGTCAAAGAAAAAAGTTTTCTATATAAGAACTAGATTTTAATCGGTCAGTTTATATGACAGCTATATGCTATAGTGGTCCGATTTCGGCAGTTTCAGCAAATGTGCAGCTGCTTATGAAGAAAAGAATGTGTGCAATATTTTAAAACGATATCTTAAGAACTTAGTGCACAGTTCGCGATATAGAGACGAACATGGTTAAGTCGAATCAGCTGATCGCGCTGACTATATACTACTTATATTAGTATATAGTTAAGTATTGACCGCGCCATGATCTACTACTGTGAGAAATATAGACAAAATTACTACTACTTTTACTAATATCTGATTTATACAATTATACAATTTGATTTGTATAAATACAGCTACTTGTCATTGCAGTGTCAGTATTACTGACATTAATTTGAATTTAAAACTCAATGACATTTCTGATGTTTCTAAAATTGTTATTCTGAATGCTAAACGCAAGAAATAATCTTTTAAATATTCATATTGTCTATAGAAATGTACCTTTTGGGACACATTCTTTATTGTGAGCACTTTCCACTATGTCAAATTCACTGACTGTTTTAACTCAAATTCAATGACAGTCTTAATTCCAGCATTATAGTAACAATTTATAATTTGTGCAAACCAAATTAGCAAACTAAGCACAAAAAGGAAATTTCCTGCTTGCTTCCTATTCAATTATTACCTATCGTCAACGAAAATGTATTGTCAATTTAGCGTCAGTGATTTTGACATAACAAAAAAGAAGCTCTAAGATGAAAATTATAATGACATGTGATTAGAAAAAAAACAATCGTTATTTATAATTTTTATAGAAAATAGAATTTGAGAGGTATTTCGACACCAGCGCCATCTGTGAGAGATACTTATGAACCGAGATCGATGATATGTACAGATTTTGACAATATTTTGACACTGCGACTGTTCGACGGGTGAAATTTTATTTATGAGCTACAAATATGATCAAATATATATTATTATTTAATCATAAATCGAATAATAAATCTGAGTTTAAAAAATATTTTATCTTTAGCGCCAATGAACAGAAGAAATTAATTTCGGCTTAATTTATTTCATGCGGTAAATACATAATCCTCAGTAAAGTCGTGTAAAAAAGTTTCTTAAATTCTCAACAAATCATATAATTGTAGCAAAAAAATTATAAAATTATTTCCCATACTTTTTTCACAATTATTCGCATTAGAGCTCAGATTAACCCAACTTTACCACTACTAAAAGCTTCACCACTACTATTAGTGTTTACACCGACGTTGGTCTGTAATTATGAAAATGAATTATTTTTTGCAGCTGTTTTTGTGCATATTTGTTTGCATTTATTTCTCTATTTTATGAATTTTATGATAGCGATCATATTTTCGCAATTATTGGCGCATAGCTACCGCATTGAGCGAGTTTTCGAGTTTTAACCTGCGCTGATTGTGTTTTTCCCTGTTTTTTTATATTTGTTGTAATTTGACTTAAGTGCCAACATGTGTTGGCAATATGACAATATGATAATATGAATAAAAAAAATCACCGCCAGACATTGCATATTTGTCATTTCGGTTGCAGCTAATTAAAGCAAAAACGAATGCGCGTGGTTTAACAAAACGTTGCTGCAATTTGAGCGCCGCCTAATAGGCGACGCACACGCGCGCTGTCGGATGTGATGGATCAGATTATGGAGGGTTATGGAAATTATGCAAGAAATTACAGAGTTTATCATATTTTATATACTTTGAGGCAGGATACTGCTTTAAGCAGTATTTTTGAAGATGTTGTGCTTCATTTTGATTAAAACAAGAAAATATTATTAAAAAATATTTGAATAAATTTATAGAGAAATTAGAAAATACGCTAACAACAACAGTACTGAAGCTATAAAAACCTTTGGCGGAGCATTTTTGTGGCATAAAAGCGTATAAATAAATCTTTATCTTGATTTTGCGATTTAAGTTTGTATGGCAGCTATATGCTATAGTAGTCCGATCTGAACAATTTTTTCGCAGATTATACTGTTTTAATGGAAAATATTCTGTGCAAAATTTTGAGAAGATATCTCTTCAAATAAACAAGTTGTTCATAGAAGCATTTAACTGCCATCGTTCAGTGTGTATGACAGCTATATGCTATAGTAGCCCGATCTGAACAATTTCTTCTGAGATTATATCATACCGTTTGAAAATATTCTGTGCAAAATTTTGAGAAAACAACTCTTCAAATAAACAAGTTGTTCATAGAAGCATTTGATTTTAAACGTTCAGTTTGTATGGCAGCTATAGGCTATAGTAGTCCGATCTTAACAATTTCTTCAAGGATGACACGGCTTTTTTAGATAATAATTCATGCCAAGTTAAGTGAAGATATCTCGTCAAATAAAAAAGTTTTCCATATGAGGACTTGAGTTTTAGCGGTTAATTTGTATGGCAGCTATAGGCTATAGTCATCCGATTTCAATAATTTGCTCTGAGATTGCACTGTTGGCTGGGACAGTAATCCATACCAAATTTTGTAAAGGTACTGTGACAAAAAAAAAGTTTCCCATACAAGGAATGGATTTTCAGCGAACAAAGACCCTGTAAGATATCAGAACGATAACTCAAAAACTGTGGCAATAGTTCGCAAATATAAAGACAGACAACTCTCGCTGTATCCGTGGCATACATATATGTAAATGACTTTATATACGTGTTTATTTATATCTCTGTGTGTATATACATGCATCTACAGCGGATGATTTATCACTTGTCTGCAGTACCACAATTACCAGACACATAAAAAGGACATTAATATTGTCAGGCGCCAGGCAACAAAACAAAAAACAACAATTGTACAAATTTCCTCAGTTTCGTATATTTACCTACTCTACCCTCTTCTTGCACACAATGTGACTTACACATATAGCTATGTACTGTAACTCCAATTTATTTCCACTTTCAACCAACTCACAGCTTAGCGCTGTCGTGTGCCATGATTTCAAGCGCAAAAAAAGCGAAAAAGAGAATTATAATCAAATCGCAATCTGTCGCAATGATAACCTTACACATTTAATATCAATTTCCCCTCACCCGAAGGAAGGGGTTGAGCGCGAGTTCTATTGAAAGCAGCTTTGATTTGCATTTGTATGAAAATAATGGCGCGAATTTGCATATAAAATAAGTAAGAATGATAAAAAAGAATGAGGAAGTAGTGAAAAGATGTACAAAAATAAAGCTTTAAATTGATTTTGACAAAGACAACCCTCAGTTTGAGCGGATTGTGTTGCCACAAAGCGCATTAGTGGAAGTGTAAGCGTGTCAGCGAAGCGCGCATAATAGTGAAGAGGGTTGATTTAAGACATGTGCTGAGGTGGGATTTAAGAAATACAGCGCTACGAATTTATATGCTTGGCAGCGAGACGTATTTTTGAAGGATTTTCGAGATTTTTGAGTGCAAAAAATATTAAATGTAGATAAATAAGGATGAAATGAAGTTGTGGAAATCTCTTCACAAGAGCGTTTGATTGGTCGATGGCTGTAGTGCGCGCTGTTGTCGAAATATTAAAAAGTAGTGGCTACTAAAACATTCAAAATTTGCTTCAGATCATTCATTCATTGGCATCAGATTAAATAGTTAGAAAACGTTGCGCATTTCAATGACCGCAGTAAACAGAGCTTTAGCGTTGAAGACAGAGACAGCTACCATTCGAGCACCAATTGACTTAACTGTGGTCCAATCATGAAGCTATGATTATCCTCTTCCCGATAGTAAAAAAAAAATTATGTGTTTTAAGAAATATGTACCTGAAAAAATTTCCAAAAATAGTTTGTCACAATGCGAAAAAAGTGCCGAAAACAAAGTTTATAGTATAACTGATGACATTGATAACGAGAGGTTCACTATAGAATTCTCTTCTCTAATAAATAACGACTTTCTATAATTTCAGTCACACTACGAAAGCTGCTCAATATATGTACTTGACAGAGAGGTCTTGTAATCTCTTTGTCTTCAGCAAGGCTAACCTCTCCCTAGTTGTGGGGCTTTTAACAGGCCATTACCCTATTGGTGGCCATGCTGTAAGGCTGTGAATCTCACCGAACGCTATTTGTAGAATCTGTATGGAAGATTATGAGGTGAAAACAACTTAACATTTCCGTTTTGACTGTCCAGCATTTGGGAGGTCAAAACTTAAACACTTGAAACCACATATCTTCAGACATATCACCGAACAGGTGGGAATGGAAATTAGGCGCCTGTAAAAATCTATCTACCAAGCCTTTTGCTATTGTATAAGTACGAACAAAAGAGTTCTTCTTTTCTAGGGCTTCACTACATATAGCAGTTCACATGCGATCTCTCTAGTTCAGCCATGTAACCTAACCAAATCTAATTGATATATCATCTGTTGCAGAACAAGCCGATGAGTTTTCATACATTTCTAGAGCCAAGAAGACAGACAAGATAGAATTGAGTTAATTTCACGGATTAACGGCCGCTTGCACGGGATGAGAGACAAATTGAATAAGGAAGATAGATGAAGACATGAAAAAATTGAAAGAGTGAGGCAGAAGCAAAGATAAGGTATGAGAAAGGATGGAAAAAGAGAGAGAGAGAGCGGCGGTGGGAAAGAGAGACGAGAGAAAGATAGAGAGCAAAAAACAAAGAAAGAGAAATAGGTGTTTTGATTTTAGAATATATAGCACATATTTCTATTTCAACAACGTTTTACGTTGGACCAATGAACGAGTTCATGTCCTAACAACTTAAATACTTAAAAATATTAATAACTTGCTAAAAAATATTTGGTCTATCTTGTAGTTTGAAAGAAGCAAGAGTGTAATCTGTTTTCCTTAGAAAGTTAATCATTATTTAGGTTCCAGATTGCGACCAAACCTTATAGCACTGCATCGACCCGACTTTTTGAATCTCACTTTGGCAACAACAATCACTTTTTGCCATAAATTATATTAGTAGTTGATATTTTGTTTCACAAGAAGACAATTTTGTTGTTACTAAGCTTTGCTGCGTTACTTATCACATTATTTACTTACTATTTTTAAGATAATTTTAATGAAAATTGATTTGTGGCAACTGTGGCATATCAATTAGTATACCACAGACAGAAATTCTGCGATAATCATGCATATTAATTGAATGTTGTATAATTAAATATTCAGAAATACATAATAACTTTATAACTGGACTTAGTTTACATGCTTATTAGGGTGGTACTTATAAAAATTTTTTTAAAAATTTTCTTTATCCTCAACTTCACTTACTTCAATTGGAAATGTCATAACATTTATGTCTAATACTTTCGACTTTATATTAGTATTATTATTATTAGTATCAATTTTTTTTATAAGTTACAATAAACTTTATTTTTTTTGTATGCATAAGAAACTTGAACCAACAACTTACGATTTCTCAAGCACATCCAATATGAGCCGAACATCTTCCAAATATGTGACCTGGTCTACGAAAAGGGGGCTTAGGTGTCAAAAAATCAATTTTTTTTATTTTTTTTTTCAATTTATTTTTTATTTTTTTTTTTATATATATATGTATATATTTTTTTTTTATATATATTTTTTTTTGTTTTTTTATTTTTTTATTATTTATTTTTTTTATTTTTTGTTTTTTATTTTTTTTTTTATTTTTTTTTTATTTTATTTTTTTTTTTTTGTTTTTTAATGTTTTTTTTTTATTATTATTATTTTGTTTTTTAATGTTTTTTTATTATTATTATTTTTTTTTTTTTATTTTTTTTTTTTCTTTGACACCCAAGCCCCCTTTTCGTAGACCAGCTCACATTTAGTAAATTCGCTTATAACAGCATATTATATACACACACAGTATTTCTGCTCTCAAAGCTTTGCTATATAATTTTTTAAGTACCACCCTAATGTATACTATATTTCCACACTTGCATCCAATTCATCACTGAGACGCCTCAATTTAGTTTTTTGTGTACACAACAAATTGCCTAAAGCCTATAAACATATTTTTACAACCCTACAGGGCTAGAGTTCATACCCACATATCTGCATATACATACCACATATACAAACATCTTCACATATGTATACAATCGCATACTAAACAATGGTCATAGTTTGCCTAGTGATAGTCCAAATAATACCCGCTTATTAGTATAAATAATTCCCCTCCCCTTGCTTTATTGGTTACCTCCTGGTGTGCTCTGTCAATATAAATTTTCGGCTCAATTCCTTAGCAAATATTATTGTGGGCTTAGGGAGTCATGTGACTATTGGGTAATGAGAAAGTCAACTTCGTAATTTATACCAGTGTGAATCCAACAGTATATATGTGTCGATATATATTCGTTAATATGTTAATTTTCTTTCATAACAAAAGTCACATATTGTTGTTGTTTTCGCATATAATTCTCTATATACGAGTACTACATATGTATGTTGCCTCCCAATTAATTTGTTGGCTTAATTTGCCTGATTCTTAATTGAGTGATTGATTTGTAAGCAAATGATGGAGGGAGAAAGCGATGGCGAGAAGGAGAATGAGCCGGAGTGATATTGACACTGAATGAAAAGAATATAGACAGAAAGAGAGAAAGTTAATGCGAAAGAAAGACAGCAGGAGAAACAAAGATAAAGAAAATCAGACGGAATTGAAGCTGAATCACAAAAATATTGTGAAAGTTCTGCCGTAAACAAAGATAGAGTTTAGCTAAAACCGGAGGATATTTGGCTGAAAGACTCAGGGTAGATTTTTGCTGTAATTTAAGGCATCTTCTCTAGGTTAGGAAAATAAAATAAGTAGGAGCAAGAGATAGTTCGAAAGAAAACAAGATTAGCTGCTCTCTCTGAGTAGTTCGGGAGAATGTTGCCGAATTTACAATTCTTTGTCGCATAAAAATCCGGATCTTTGTCAGTTACATAGACCCGACTATCGTGGGACTTTTGTTGTTTAAAAATATATGTGACCTGGTCTTAGGTGACAAAAAAAAAAAAATAAAATAAAATAAAAAAAAAATAAAATAAAAAAAATAAAAAAATAAAAATTGAAAAAAAAAATTGATTTTCTGACACCTAAGCCCCCTTTTCGTAGACCAGATCACATATGGTAACTATCTAGAGCTATACTAATATTTCAACTCACGGAAATTTGACAGCATAGTGTCCCAACTACAGTCTCTACTCTAAAACTATGAACTCTTTAAGAATTTCTGAAACTCAAAGTCTATGATACAAGAGCAGAATGAGAGAGCAGGTGAGATAAGTAGTAAATACTTAGTAGAAGCAAGTTAGGTTAGATAGCTGTTCTAGAGAGATTGCACGTGGATTGCTATATGTTGTGCTCTATGAAGCCATAGAAAAGAGGAGCTCCTGAGTTCGAACATATAAATTGGCAAGCCCGGGCATCCAATCTAAATATACACAGGCGTTTAGTTCCATTTCCGCCAGTTCCGCCATTCCGAAAGTTGTAGTTATCGAACATATAAAAAATAGCAAAGCGTTTTTACTAAAAATAAAACATAGTACATATTGTATATTATATATATCCGATTGACAAATCTACAATAAAATTGGGTCATGATTTTTTGTAGAAGAGCAAGACCAATTCCTTTAAGGATTAATTGCGGAATGAATATTAACCATTCAGGAGGGCCAACAAGATTCTAACCTATGCTAAGTAGAAGCTCATGGTGTCACAAGCAGGCAAGAGTTAATACATCGCAAACATTCCCAGTGATACTCAAAAAGCAATGATTTAAGAGCAGAAGGAGCGAGTAAAAATTAGAGCAGTTAAGCTAAGTTTTCAATAACCAGTACTCTAGAGTCTAGCACAGAGAGAGTTACCTTCCGAAATCCATTTCTAACACTAATATCTAAAAAAGTACTATAGAAAAATGGACATATTTTGGCGCAAAAATATATAATTCATTGACAATTTTCCAAAATAAAATCGGACCAATATTTCTGGTTCGAGAATAGACCCAATAAAACGATATTTTTAAGGTTTAATTATGTAAGGGATTAATCTGAACCATTGAGGGAAGTAAATGGCTTACTTAGTGGGAACTTATAGTCTTTCAGGTATTGAAATCCAAGTTCGCATACATCTTAAATGTTCCTAGTACTGCATAAAACTTTGAGTTCAATAAATTTATTGGCGGTGTGGCCTACATTAGAGTTGTGCCCTATCGCTTCACAGGACTTAAGGGCGAGAGGGTTTTAAACTCAAATTTTTGCATATTCGGACTTATCAAATATTATGAAGTTAAGCAGTGTTTAGAAAGTTATAAATCTTATATTATCCGCCATACTAGAACCAGAAATATGCACAAGTGAAGAAATTATGGAATTTTCAAGCAATACTTACTTATAACTAAATGGTTGAGAATTACAGGGCGTTAGACCACTATTAACGAAAAAGTAAACTTCTTGCGCTTTTTAAATTCTCTAAAGTCCTACTTTTGTCTCTGCCGGCAGTTGAAATCTCAGCTGATTGATTATGATAAATATTTTTTTCTAAGAATACAGCCGGTTTGACCCCTCGGTTTCAAGCTGATATGCTTTCAGAAAAACTAGAAAACTGTGCTCACAGGTTTAATTTTTATACAGTAAGGAAATACATGGAGGTGTTCAGGACTATAAAAATTTATAAAAATGGCGTTTCAGGGAGTGTTGCATGGCAAAATCGGTAAATTATGAAAAAGCTAAAATTTAGCAAGAAGAAATAAAGAAAATTGTAGGCATACATATTTAGAGGCTTGTATGTAAATATGTCTTATATTTTTGTATGGCATATTCACATGTGAAAAACAAATCTATTTTTTGCTCTTGTTGTCAACTTGCCACATTTTATTAGATTTCCCCACTCTGCAGTGACTGCTGATGAGCAAATGAGCAACTTAACGACAGCCAAAATATTTTTCTTTCACCCAAACACAAACGAACACACATACATATGTACACATATGCCTGTGGCAAGAAAATGCATACAAAATTTTATTACTTTCGTCTCCTAGTAAAATGATTAGAAAATATTTGTGGCATATTGTGTTGTGTGTTAACATGCCGCAGGCTGGGTAATGTTGAGTCAACACGGCTGTTTTTGAGGCATTAATGTAAATATACTTGTATATACATTTTATACTACATACAAATAGGCATAGGCGCACACGAGCCGCTGTGGTGCTGTCGAAAATATGAGGAAGAAAAATCCATTTTACTTTTGGTCGTAAAAAATTGTGGTTTTCTTTTTTGTGGACGCTTTGAAATATTGCCGCGGGCAAAGTGAAAAACGGCAGTCAAGAAAAAATTACCAATCCATATATGTATGTGTGTATGTATGTAGTAAATAAATGAATACAGTAGCAGAGGGATATAAATATTACTTTTTTCTCGAAGATATATATATGGTGCATACCATATATCCGTATTTGGAATACAAACAACGGAAGAGTACATACCTTACACGTTCAAGAAATACAAATATTTAGTACAAATCATGGAGTCACAGCGGAAATGCCGTAAGACTCATTGGCACCACTGAATCTCGACAGAGAAGCAGCTGTGAGTTAAAGTGTAGAATATACACAGTGGACTCAGTGTGAACGGAATTCACTTCACTTTCTCTGAAAGCAAATAGTCGCGCAGCAAAAAGATGTAACTTGGATAGATAATGAAGATTTTGCTCTAGGATGGTAAGTGGATAGAAGTGCTGCCATCAAGGGTTTATTAAACGCTGGAAGCATAATTTTGATGCACTATCGTAGGACCTTATAATCTTGCGATCCTTTTTCCATTGGGATCCGAGAAATACTTGAAGGAAAGATTAAGTTAAAGGTCTTACACGTGCAAATTCCGGTTTACCCCTAGTTCTTTGTTCGCAGTTCATAGTTATAAGCTTTGTTAGACTCTTACATAATCTCACTGACTGTTGAGTGAAGCCTTTCTGATACCATCAACACTATATCGTCTGCAAATACTACCGTTTTCATTCCTCCTCCATTGAGTTGTAGTAGCATTTCATTCAGCGCCACCACCGGCGGTGAAAGGACACCTCTTTGAGGAGTGCCACTGTTTACGAGTCTATTTCGTGTCCGCTGAGCCATTTGTTCTGTTCATAAGTCGATCCTGCGATGGTCTTGAAATCAAGTTCACATTGTTGAGCTATTCAAAGTTCCCTTAACATCAATCTCACCCGAAGTGGAAATTATTCTCAGCAATATTGTTCCAAAATAAGTATCTCGAGTTAGACTGCAGTTCAGCGCCACTCAAAGACAGGTAGCGGTCATCTCATGAGGAATATTCTTCTGCCGCTTTGAATATATCATTTAATTGTTTTCAGTGTTTTAAAAAAGATTTTAAATTCCGACTATATGCCGTTATATTTATATAAAGTTTTATTCACCCAAGCAAAAACAAAATATCAAAGGAAATTTATGCGCAAATCAAATGAATTACTTCCTCATTAACTTTGCACAATTTACGACTTTGCTCATATTTACTATACAATTTTTATTATATTCTTGTTGCTGCCCGAATTTCCTTCATTCAGCAATGCTGCTACCCTTTTCGAGTCTAATTTACATTCGGAAATTTCTGCTGCTGCTTTCATAAACATTTCCTGTGCGCTGCGTGTTTGCTTTGATTTTTCGTTTACAATTTACGCGTAAAAATAAATTTGAATATTTGTGTGCTTTCTACTTTTGGTGTGGAGAAAACTGCTCTGATGTGGTTTCCAAAATTTGCTTTCTTACCGTGAAATAGCCAACAACAACCCGACGTTGCATGAGATTGATGAGCCTGTTGAGGTTAAGCATATCCGAGCGGCAGTATATGTATGAAATAGGACCACACAGCCTACTTTAGAATCACTATTAGACGGAATACTTTTAGAAGCTTTCAGCAACATGTTAAAGAAGCGAGGGTTTTAAACTCAGTTTTTTAATCATTAATTCATATTCAGACTTATATGACCGTCATTAGAAAGTCAGGCAGTGTTTAGAAAGTTATAAATTTTGTATGATCCGTTATGTTTTACACAGATATATGCAAATTTGAAAAAATCATACAGTTTTGAAGCCACGCTCCATCAATAACGAAATGGTGGAGAATTACAGCGCATTAGATCACTGTGAACGAAAAAGTAAGCAGCTTGTAAATTCTTACATTGCAAATGTTATTTAAATACTACTAAATTTTGCTTTTAAAAATTCCAGTTTTATCATCACTTATGATTTTCTTAAGTATCAGTAAACAGATGGTTACAGTAACAGGTAAATTAACTGTTAACTTAACTGATACCTCCACTTCTAGCAGTTAACTTAACTGTTAACTTAACTGGTACCTCTTTGCTATTTTTCATAATTTTTTCCTGACATCAAAATTTCGTCATTCCCTGCCTATTTCTCACAACTCACTTATTGCTGTGTAATTTTGCTGCGAGTATGAAAAATATTTTTCAAGTAAAACTAAAATTGGTAGCGAATTGATTTTCGTTTCTACATATTTTTCTTTTGACGCTCTGAAAGGCAGTTAATTTGAAGTTGAAGCAAAGGCAGCAACCTCCAGGAAGCAATTTCTATAAAGTGCAGAAGACTGTAGAAATTATTAAGGCGTGGGCCACAAAGTGTACGAAGTTGCAAGCAATAAATGGGAAATGGTAGGAAAGAGCTAAAAATTCAGAAAAAAATATTTCTTATTAACAAAAGTATATTATGACGCTGAAGCTGGGTAGACAAAAGGAAACAGGGTAAAATGTAAAATTATACCAAAGAAAATGTGGTGGAATGTAAAAAGGAATGCGTAAAAGAAAGTAGAAAGAGTATGTTGTACTATGTTGTAAGAGTTAAGTAATGGAAATAAATTTACGTGGTATGAGACAAGGGTTTGTAAAGGATAGTAACAATAAAGGAAGACGATTTTAGGATCAGTGTTTAAATGAATGGAACTTGAATAGTTTGAACGGTGAAGTATAGGTATATAGTATAGTATATATAACACTTGGGGCTGATATACAAATGTATTTTATTTTTATTCGTTTCAACAATTTTTTTGTAACAGAAACCTATTACTTTAGTTATAAGCCACCAAGCTTACACAACTTTTGTTACTCAAATTTATTCATGCTTCCTAGAAAAATGATATTTCTTTCTTTCTTAGCGCTCAATTTCCGCAGAAACAATGCTGCTGCTTGTGATTTGCCGCATTCACCCTTTTCTTAAGACAATATCCGCCGCTTGAAAGGCCTTTGAAGACCACAAAAGGGCAATTGTAAAGGAAGACGGTCGGCGCTGCAGCTGACAGGCGCTTACAATAGATATTTTTGCACGGATGTAGCACAAAATATTTATTGATTTGCACTTGTAAATGGATTTTATGCGAAATTTCCGGGTTGAAATCACTTTCGAGCGACAAGCGTAAGACAAACGAATCAATTGTGGGGCGGACTGTGGCAAAGGCATGGACGCAAGCGCCAGCCGCAAAACAACTGGGAAGAAGAAATCAAACAAATAGTCAGTGTAGCGGGAAGCGAGGGGGAAGTTTGAAATAAAATAAATGAAATAAAAAGAAAAAATTTGTGCAGTAAGCGCAAATCGTCCATTTGTCTATGCTGACCGCCGCCCACCACCCATCGATTACTAAGCGAGTGCCTTAGAAAACTAGCAAGATTTAAGCTGGGGCGCTAAGACAGCTGAGACGAATTGTGAGCATATATTAACTCCAACCAGCGTGTGCCTGTGGCCTGTAACTACTTGATTGTTGGAAACAAAAGTAAAGAAGAATACGCCTGCACTTCGAAACCAGGGTGCATTTATATGGCACGTGGCTGCTGCTGATGACGAGCGCTGTCTGCGCTAAAATAACTATACAAATTTATTGCCAGCTTCACTATATTTTGTATCTTCCGACACCCTACTCTCTCAGTACTTTCAAACGCATGTTGATGAGTCACTGCATTTGCTGCCACCGTAAAAGGGGGGCGAAAAGGCGTCTAACGCATCATCATCATTATTCGCGCAAATAAAATTTTCCATTATTTTCTGTCTTAAGTTAGGGAGCGCACTTGTCGTGTATTTTAAGGGTAGATAAATCATTTTCTTAGCTTTTCACTTAAATATTTCGATGAGAAACAACTTATTTGCCACCCTCGGTAAGCAGTTTGGATTGTAGTGTGACCGCACAGGCGGATTTGTAATTTATATATACATATTTCTCTATTTTGGTTTTCATAACCTCACATTGTGCCTCTACACTTTTCATTCTCATAAGCTCAAATTGTCTGCCTACGGTTTTCTATTTTTCAATTCCATTCACATGCCGGTCTGCTTTACTTTCTCCCTTCATTGCGTGGGAGTTATATTTTTTCTGCACACATGGCATAATTACATTTCAATTTTATTGTCTTCCTTTCCTCCCTTACGCCCTTGGTAAAATTTCTTGTGTAGTGACGAGCTGTCACTGACTTCTAAATTTTATTCTTACAAATCTATTTGGCACAATTTTCAAACGAAATTGTAAAGCAAATAGCCTAATGTATGGGATGATAGACACGCATTTACGGGGTGGTGAAATTACGGGTGATATGAGGCTTTTAATCTGAGGGTAGAATTTGAGCAAAATATTTATTGATAATTAAAGAAAATTAATTTACTGTTTCGTAAATATTTGTGTATATCTTTTCTCTTCGTTAATCTATTCATGCTTGAGAAATCTGTGCTGTGGAAGGTCCAAGGAAAAGTTCTGTGAATAGCACCTCATCCAGGAATGAAAATCTGTCAAGATACACTTTCTGTAATTCGACATACAATAGCTTTTTATTTTTGCGTTCCATTAAGGACCATCGGAATCTGTCGTTTATACAAAATCAATTTCGACTCACTCATATTAGTATTGTAGCAATTTTATCATCATCATCTTTTGACTACAGCTCCTTGTGAGCTTTGGCCTGCTGCATATGTGACCTCCAGACATCTCCGTCATTTGCTGTTCGTTTTCAGTTCCATGTGGTTTCATGCCTTTCTTGAGCTCGTCCACCCATCTCGATCATGGTTTTATCAATTTGTATGCGAAGTTCCTTCATGTCTTAATCGAGTTCGTTAATCCATCTCGTTCACGGTATTTCCCTTGCTTTAGTACTGAAAGTGGTGGCCTCTACAATTTTCTTCTCCGATCGGTTGTCCATTCTCGTTACATGGCCGATTGTTTTGCTGCACTTTGAGCTGCTGGTCCCATCTAATACGTCTCGTCATTATCTTTTATTGCTGGAAAGATTTTTCTTAGGATCTTTCTTTCATGATTTTTTGGTTTGTCTTCTTCGTACACAAGACTGGCCGAAAGATGATTTTGTATAGAGCCAGCTTACATTGCTTTTTGGATAGTTTTGATTTGAAAAGTGTAGCCTATTGGCGGCTTGTAACAATACATTTTTCAAAATTGCAGAGCTCTTCTTACAAAACTGTCGTTCTGTTGATTCAAACTCTAAATAAAACTTGCTTTACTCAAGACTGTTAGATTTTAAATGGTGTAGACTAATCGGCTGTACTTAAAGACCTCTCATTCTGCATTCAGCCGATCTTAAAATAACCGCCTTGAAAGGTCCAGTAGAAGAATATAGTTTTGGGGGTCTGATTTCTCAACTCTTTATAGACTCATGTAGAATATTCGTCTAAAGTAGGTCTTAAAGTAGTTTAAGCGATATCCGAATTTATAGTATTTCCGACTATTTAATATTTCGCTTCAGAATGGTATTGTCTTTATTTATTCCTTACTTTTCGAAATGTAATCACTTTAGATCTGAAATGTTTCAAGGCTTAGGCCAGACCTTTCAAAATAATGTTACCTCCTAACATCCTGAACCTGAGATACTTCTTAGCTATAAAATATCTCTTATAGTATTTTATGGTAACAGCTTTGGTGCAATTTTTTTCTAAAATAGTCACATTAAAGAGTTGGAAGCCGATAGTATTCTCCAAGAAGATGGTCTGCTAAGAGAAAATGTTGTTCTAACCACAGCTAAGGGTTTCTTGAGGTAAGTAATTATGGTTGATATCTTCCAGTTTATTTTTTTGCCACAAAAAGTGAAACCTTTTAAATATCAGCTTCGATACGAAAGGCATTTTGGGAACATGAGGGTTTTGAGCGGCCTCAGCGACCATCAAGGTACACGAAGGGTTAATTTTGGAAATTTTAAACAGAACTGGCAACGCTTTCGTTTCAACTTAAGGCGCAACAATTCGCCATACATTTTTTCATATGCATTGCCGTCTCTACACAATTTCACCCTAACCTAAAATGTATAAATTGAATAGATTTAAAGGGTGGCACTTCTCAGTACTCTCAAATATCACTTCTTAATACTTGCAATTATTATCAATTTTCGTTGCATGCAACAGCAATTTTCGCCTCATCAATCATACACAAAGAGACTGTTGCAATGAAAACGATGATATTAATGAGTGGCAACAACAAAGGCCAAATTGTGGCAAGCAGACCAAATAAGAGGAGAGGCAGATTATATGACAATTGTTCAAGCCAAAGTAGGAAGGAGAAGAAAGAGAAGAGAGAGAAAAGAGTGCAGAAGCAGTGTAAGCAGCAAAGAAGTATATACAATGTGTTATTGCAGTTGTGTTGCAAGTTGTATAAATGTTGCAAGTACGAGTAAAGTGAATGCGAAATGTAAAAGGAAAATAAAGTACTAATGGAAAATACAGCAAACAAATATATTTTCGACAAAAAATTGTTTTGAGCATAAAAAATTGCAAAAACAACAACACAAAGTTTTTTAGCAACAAAACTATGAAAATTTTCCACAAAGAAATTAAAAAATAATAAAAAAAAATTTTTAAATACCAACAAACTGCTGCAAAGCTTTACAAAAATTTGAGAAATCACAACAACAACAGGTGCCTTGCCGAAATGTTGCAAGACCGTCTATGCAACAAGCATATCTGCAATAATGGCAAGTTTGTGTTTGAAATGAGGAAACTTTTTTAATAGCGTAAACTTGCCAAGGCTTGACATGAGCTAGGCATAACAATAAAAACAACAACAGCAACAACAGTTTCCGCACAATTGCTGACGTTATGCCATGCAACAGCAGGCGTTCCAGACGCACGCGTGCGGCATGAACAAAAATTGAAGATGCTCTTAAGCACACACACACACACACACAGACGCCGTGACACGCACGCAATAACAACAAGCGCGCATAATAACTGTGCTTCGTCTCGCAAAGTGCTGCTGTCTGCCCTGCAACTTGCCCGTCTACCGCGCGCTGTTGGCAACGGCCTGCATTAGCAACGAGAAAATGTACTCTCTTTAGGCATTTGTGGCATGTGAAGACGTGCCACAACGCGCAAGAATTCGTCAGCGCCAAGGCTGAAGATGCTGCAGCCGGCAGCTCAAGCCGAAGTCCACAGCAGGTGGTGAGGCGATGTGAAGCGTTGGAAGACGTTGCAACACTTGCATATATGCGAGGCCACGGCTGCTGGTTCAATAACTGCTTGAGTGCTTCCAAGGCTGACTAACTGACTGGCTGCTTGGATGGCTGGTGCGCTGTTGCTAGCGTACGGAAACAGTTATATACTATAAAGCTTGTAATAACAACAAACAACGCAAACAAATTTACTAATAACAACCGCAACTTTAATGCAGCAATGCAAGAACCTTACATGTGCCTCAGCCTTAAGTAGTGTGCCAAAGCCGCGCTGCAGCCGGTCTGCGGTTGGCACACTACTGGCTGGCTGTCTGGGCTCTCTTCGTTTTGATAGCGCCGCTTATGTGTTTGTTGTGGCACGTTGTTGTAACGCTGTGCTCACGTCGCGCTGCTGCATGCTAGTTTCGTCCAACTCCACATCGACTTCCTTGTCTGCCAGACAAACAATCTGTACGCTCTACCGCAGTTCCTTATAGTTCGTGTCTACTTCGAGCAACGCTTCCCGGCTCCAACAGTCTCTGCGACGCCAACCGCAGCGCATGCAAACTGTGCGTAATTCCAGCAGCTGTTACAGGTGTCTACTGTATTCTTTATGCTCTTGGCCGTCAGGCACTACGGAA
This sequence comes from Bactrocera correcta, assembly GCA_027475135.1. Taxonomy (NCBI): domain Eukaryota; kingdom Metazoa; phylum Arthropoda; class Insecta; order Diptera; family Tephritidae; genus Bactrocera; species Bactrocera correcta. The sequence continues at coordinate 26,513,131 of CM050325.1, forward strand.
TACAGAGCTCAGGCACGAGCTTATGGGTTGTTACGTGAAATTTACTGCACTCCTCATTAGTAAGCGGTACTGAATATATGCTTCCTATAAGTAAAGCTTTTAGTTGGAACTCAAGAGCACAATCAACGGTCACGAGTCGGTTACAGGGATGAAATATATGGAAGATTCGATAAGAAGTTCGTCTTAACAACTGTGGATCCACACAATTTTCGTTGTGGATTGCCAAACTAGTATGCCTTTGTACAATGGACATGGTAGAGTCATGCTTCCAATGGTTCACTAATTTCAGCTGTTTTGTCTATCGCACGAGTCAGTCATAACCTCTAAGTTATTCTAAGATGAGTTTTTTTTTAAATGTTGGCTGAGTTTTTCAGTTACTGCTTCCCAGCAACATGTGTTACCAGCGCACTTAATAAAGACATGAGCTCATCTCTCAGCTCGACTATATGAACCGCACATGATACCAAAAGCTCGAATGTTGCGTTCGCGTGGTCGGAATGAAGCTGAATGATGGATTCCTCGGAGTTTTCCAAAGGATATTTCCGGACTCTAGCTAACTTGACTTTTGACAACACTGAATACCGAAATCTTTAATGTTGCATTCATGTAGACCTAGTGGACCTGACTGGTCTAGTACCCAAGATTTTCCAATGAATATTTTCGACTTCTAGTGAACTAAATAAAGGCGCGTGATCAACGCTCGGCTCGTCCTTAATTGCAGCATCAAATACCGGATGATCGAATAGAGCATTCATGCAGTTCGAGTGGACCTGAATGATTAGTTTCTCAAGATTTGCAGAGGAATATTTTCAGACTCCAGCGAACTTAATAAAAGCATGAATTTAATCCTCGACGGTACAGACAGCGCCGGATACTGGTAGCTCTTATGCTGTATTCATGCGGTATGAATGGACTTTTATGATTGATTTCTCGAAATTCTCTGGGGAGCTAAATAAAGTCATGAATGCAACACTTGCTTCAACCGAATTGACAATATCGTATAGCGGAAGTTCGAACGCTGCATTCATGCGGTCTGAATGGACCTAGATGATAGATTTTCAAGGAATAATTTCGGCCTCCAAGCGAAATAAATAAAGGCATGAACGCAACTTTTGTCTCAACCGTTTTGATAGTGCCGAATATCCGAAGCTCAAATGCTACATTCATGTGTTCCGAGTGGACTTGAATGATCTGTTCTTCGAGATTTTTCAAAGGTCGTATAGACCTGACTTAACCGTTTTGATAGCGCCGAATACCCGAAGCTCAAATGCTGCATTCATGGGTTCCGAGTGGACTTGAATGATCCGTTCTTCGAGATTTTTCAAAGGTCGTATAGATGACCACTCTGTCTTGAACAGTAATTACGTTGAGACTTGATTTCACTTAGAAAATTTCTAGGTTCGACTTTAAATATGTTCATGGAAGAAATGTGCTTTTCATATATCATAGATTGATTGAGGAGAGGTAGGGAGCAGCAATAAGACAATGAAGCTTATTTTCGGTTATATGGAATATATTATGCTTATTGGGATAACACCAAATGAATCAAGGATTTCTTCTCCCCACTCTTGTCAACATTAGAAAGTAACTTTTAGCTATCACTTGAAGGGGTTAAGAACCGCTAGACACTAAAGGCATAACTATGATAAAATCAGAATATATACGCTATATTTTTTCATGAATAGACATACAAAGGGATTATCAGTTTAAATTTAAATATTTTTCTATGTAAATGTACCACATTTAATAAAAACTATTAAATTTTACGACTTTGGAATTACCATCCACTCATATATCATTCGACTTTCAATAAATGTAAAGCCACGTTTTTCGAATGGATGCCAAAATCCATAAAAAATTTAGCCTATCGTCACATTTGATTAATTTTTATTGTTCACTCTTTAGCATCGCATTTCCGATGCCCACAGCAACGTCAATAAAAATATAAAAACCAGAAATATAAAATGCCTAAGCCGCAAATTGTTTTTGTAATCGCTGCGATGAGCGCTTTAATCGCATTGGCCTCCCAGTCGTGGGCTAATTAGTTGTGTATTTAATTAGAAAAAAATTGCGTGCAATAAAAACAAATTGAAGATTCTTGTGGTATACTTTTAGCTACATATATAGACAGTGCCGTTGTGTGTGTCGTGATGCCAGATGTGTAAAAAAATAACGCCGCTAATAAAATTATAAATATGTGTGAAATGCAGAGATTGGTTTACTGAAGCGTAAAAATTATTGAATAAAAAAATTTAAGCGATAAAATTTATAAATAAATAAACGAATATACATACTTAACATGACGAGGATCGACAAAATTGTATTCTAATAAATTTATTATTTATTTATGAAGTTCTGAGGATTATAGGCTTTGTAATTATTGATAACGTCGAACATATCAGGCTGACTGTTCCCTCGAACCAAATATTAATTTAATAATATTTTTATAATAGTCTGTAAAGCTTTCTATGAGCTTAAAATCTCGTTCTGTAGCGACAAAAAGCTTCCTTGATTCACTATACCAAGCGAGTGACATTCCGCAAAGCTTTAAGTTTCTTAAAAGCAGTTTTGGTTTTATAATAATATTAATAATATGGTCTGTAAAGCTTTTTATGAGCTTTTAACTTCGTTTTATAGCGACAAAAAGCCTTTTAGTCTAGTGAATCAGACTAGGCTAGCGACATTCCGCAAAGCTTTAAGCATTTTATAAGCTTTTAATTTTTTTCTGTAGCGACGAAAAACTCCCTTGATCTATTAAAGTAAGTAAACAACATCCCGCAGAGCTTTAAGCTATTTGGCTGGCATTTTCATACACATTAACAAAAAGCTTAACCAATTTTACTCCGGTCGCTTGTTCTATTAAAGTAAGTAAGCAACATCCCGCAGAGCTTTAAGCTTCTTGGCTACTATTTTAGACACATTAACTGAAAGCTTAACCAATTTTACTCCGCTCGCTTGATCTATTAAAGTAAGTGAGCAACATCCCGCAGAGCTTTAAGCTTCTTGGCAACTATTTTCAGACACATTAACAAAAAGCTTCACCAATTTTACTCCGCTCGCTTGATCTGTTAAAGTAAGTAAGCAACATCCCGCAGAGCTTTAAGCTTCTTGGCTACCATTTTCAGACACATTAACAAAAAGCTTAACCAATTTTACTCCGCTCGCTTGATCTATTAAAGTAAGTAAGCAACATCCCGCAGAGCTTTAAGCTTTTTGGCTACCATTTTCAGACACATTAACAAAAAGCTTAACCAATTTTACTCCGCTCGCTTGATCTGTTAAAGTAAGTAAGCAACATCCCGCAGAGCTTTAAGATTCTTGGCAACCATTTTCAGACTCATTAGCGAAAAGCTTGACAAATTTTACCCCGTTTCTTCATTACTTTAGATTGGTAATGAACTCCTGACATCTTTGAAACAGTTAGAAGTACTGGAAACTTTAATTTGATCAATTAGTTTCTCGGTAGGATATCTGTTAGTGACTTTAAGCTTCTTATGTGCTTTTAGCTTCGTTCTGTAGCGCAGACAAGTAAAGTAAGTAAGCAACATCCCGCAGAGCTTTAAGCTATTTGGCTAGCATTTTCATACAAATTAGTGAGAAGCTCATTATTTAAGATGGGTAATGAACTTCTGACATCTGAAACAGTTCGATATACTGTGAACTATCATATGATCAGTTAGCGTCTCGGTAGAGTATCTGTGAGGGATTTCTTTGTACGAGTATATAATCTTGCCAAGCTGACCAAGGCTCTTGATTCAGGTATCTTTTTCTGCAGCTCATAATTTGGTCAGACTTTTTATTTCAAAAAATCGCTTAGGCTATAAATTTCTCGTTCTTCGAGCTAACTAAATAATTCTGAAATAATAATGGATATTTGCTCTCACAGATTCACTTTGGAGTCTTATCTCTTATATATAACATTGTTTGAATATTTCTCCCTCGGCTTAAGTAATTCCAAAATGAATTTCTTAACTTTATTCCAGACTATTTCTGCTTTTTCTTCCAGTCAGTGTCCACTGTAGGTTCAATATTGAGTCTCATAGTTCATGCTTATAACTTGAGTAGTGCTAGGATAAGTTTTTGGTGCTAAACGCTATGATATGTGTAACAAATGGAGGCTTCTGCAAGCTTTAAGTTTACAAATAAAAAAAAAAGTGTCCACGGTTTTTTCAGGTCGATAACCTCGAGATAGAATTTCTAAGTTTTTGAGAGTGCCGAAATGTGGAAAAATTAACCTTAAACTTCTAAAGCTCTCAATAATAGACTGCATCAATATTCTATATTCCGAAAAGCGAGTGCCGGATATCAGAAATCCTTGAAGCTGTAATTTTCTGAAATCTTGTGTTCACTTTTCGGGACTCAGATTCTGTTATACGAGTACCTGTGGGTAAAATCGAAAATGTATAGCAGACGGCAGACCACCTGAGAATCTTAATGGCTTCACTGTTTCCACCATCTTTAGTCCAATTACCGCTCCACCAAGCATTTATCATCTTCTTTTTATTATTTTCATTTCCTTTATTAACTTGTCAGACTATTTTTTTTATTATTTGATCAAAGCCATCGCTGACTTTTGCTATTATTATCAACAAACATTATTGTTGTTGCACTCGCTACGCCGGGCTTGTGTGTGTGCGTGTGGCATTAACGCGTGCGTGTCGAAATATGCAAATTTACAAATTAACAATTCGTCATGCTCACGGCTCGGCGTGCTGCGGTCCCCACCTTAGCCTCAGCCTGTCAGCTGAAATATGCTTCAATTGCTGTCGCTCCTGCTGCGGCTTCATCAATATTTTCTGCGTGTTTTCGTTTCCTACTTATTTCTCTTTTTCATTTCATTTTCTTGGCTTTATTACATTGTTTTTTTATATACTTTTTTCATTAGAAGCGGTGTATTAGAATGCGCCACACAGCGGCGATACGCTGAAGAATTCCGCAGAATTCGTCAATGGCGTTGGGCTGATTGGACGAGCAGATAAAATGCGCCTACAAACGTATGTACGTAATGTACGTAGTGTCTAACGTTTTGCGTATAATTTTTGCAAGGAAAAAATATTTACATATATATATGGTTTGTACCAACAACCAGCAGTTCCTGCGAATTTTCGTGTGCAGTCATTTGCTTTAGAAGTTGTTGAAGTCTTCTAGGTATTGTCAAACGTTCGTTGAATTTTAAGGCGTAGATTGCATAAAACTGCTTCTTCTTTACCATATGCAACACTGGCAATTACGTCTAATATTTCCGGAATTTTCAATGCAAAACTTTCAACTTTTCTATACACAAACTTTGCTTTAAATTAACAAATTTTGCAATTCACGGAAAAAGTTTACCAAAATTTTTTAATTTTTAATTAATAATAAATTTTAACATGCGAAGTTTCTGCTAAAAAAGTATGCAGTGCGCTCAATTAGCCATTTTAAAACGAGAAAATGTATAAATTTTGTAATTTTTAGCAAAGTAATTAACAAAAAATTGAAAATTAGAAGCATACTTTAAGGCGCTTAGGCAATTCAGTGTCCATGAAGCAGAGCAGACATGCTGGAATAGAAAAAAATACAAAACTAACATCAAAACGAGGCAAAAGGCTTTTAAATACGGAGGTATCTGCTGTTAGATTTTTTTCGAAGTAGGCAACCCTAAGCGAAAAATTATTTTATTTACAACCATTTCTGCACAACTTTGAGAAAAATACGCAAAATTTCACATTTTGACTTAGAAAATAATGTCTTATAAAATAATATGGTTGCCAATAGTGTTCAATTATAAAAAATATTAAAAATGTGGCAACTTTATCAAAGTCTTTACTGTTCTAAATAATGTTTTTGAAGTGATTTTTGGTAAAAATTTCACATTTTGACTTAGAAAATAATGTCTTATAAAATAATATGGTTGCCAATAGTGCTCAATTATAAAAAAAAAATAAAAATGTGGCAACTCTATCAAAGCCTTTAATGCTCTAAATAATGTTTTTGAAGTGATTTTTGGTAAAAATTTCACATTTTGACTTAGAAAATAATGTCTTATAAAATAATATGGTTGCCAATAGTGTTCAATTATAAAAAAATTAAAAATGTGGCAACTTTATCAAAGCCTACAATCCTCTAAACAATGTTTTTGGAGTGATTTTTGGTGAAAAGACTAAAAAAAAATTTAAAATTGAAGACTAAGCTGTTGTAATTTTTTTGCAGTTGGCAACACTATTTGAAAAATGTACTTGAAGAAAGTTTCATTCAGAACTTGATAGTTAAAAGATATACAGGATTAATTTTTGAATAATGCCAAAAAAAATATGGCAACTCTGTTTAGAAATAAAAAGAACAAAAAAAAAATAAATTTTGGGAATAAAATGTAAAATCATGAAATCTGAAATATGTAGCTCAAAGAAATTTTTGAAAGTTTCGCGAAAATATATCAACCTTGTTTCGAAATAAAGTGAATAATAAGAAATAAATTTTGATGACAAACTCTAAAATTATGCTGAAATAGCTCAAAGAAAACTTTGAAATTTTTCTAAAAATGTGACAACGCTGTTTCGAAATAAAAATAATGAGAACCAATAAATGTTGAACACAAAATGTAAAATCATGCTGAAATAGAACAAAGAAAAGGCTATTATTCCTAAAAAAAAATAAAGTGGCAACTCTTTTCGAAAAAAAATTTATAAACCGTTTTCTTCAACATGTTCTATACAGATTAAAAAATTATTCAATATCTTACTTATATAAATAACGACAACATATCTTCAAAAAGTACCTAATTGGCAACCCTATCCCGAAATGAAAATACAAATGAGCCATGTTACGGAACAAAAAATTAAAACAAGTAAATTTTGGACACAAAAAAAAAAAAATCGTATGGAAGTAGGACAAAGAAAAGGCTTGGGTTTCTAAAAAAGTAAGGTCGCAACCCCTGTTCTTAATGAATTTTGGACACAATTTAAAAAAAAAATAAACTAACCTGTTCGAAAACGATTCATAAAAAGTTTTCTTCAAAAATTTCTACATGCATTAAAAAATCGTTCAATTTTCACATATTTAAATGCTGAAAACTAAAAAAAAAAAAATAAGTGGCAACCCTGTTCGATAAAAAATATGCGTAAGCAGTTTTTCGACAAGTTCTAAACACATTTAAAAAATGCATTAAATAATTATTCAATTCTCACATATTTAAATGCTGAAAATTAAAAAAAAAAAATAAGTGACAACCCTGTTCGAAAAAAATATGCGTAAGCAGTTTTTCGATATAAGAATTTTCAATTCTCTTATATTTAAATGCCGCAAATTTTTCTTAAAAAATTACCTAATTGGCAACACTATCACGAAATGAAAATATGAAAAGAGGTGGCAACATTATTTAAGCATACAAAATATTTACGGATATCTAGATGATGGTATAAGTTAAAAGAGGTTAAGCTCAGAGCCTTCAACGACATTTATTTTGTATGCATTTTTGGAGATATTGGACGAGTTGCGGGTCTCCTACTTTGTACCTTTAACCTAAAATCGATTTGTTTATATCAAAATGTTATAACTTAAGGGGGTATTCTAGTCTAGAAATAGAACTTTGGGCAGTTTTTTGAATTTTATTTAAAAAAAGAACCAAAAATATTTTTGCTATCCATTTTTTATGGTGTTTTCTTAAGAATACAGAAAAAAAATTTACAAAAAAATATTAAAAAATTAAAATAATTAGAGGGGGGAGACCGGTGTAAAAAAAAATTTCGCATCTTGGTGACATTGATCCTGACTCTCCCGGTGGTCTGTAAAAAAAAAAATCAAAAGAAATTCTTAATCAGTAAGGATGCTGTTATAGTCCCTACCTCAGGGAACACGAATTTTTTTTTTTTTTTTAAATGGCGACTGCCTGAAAATAAAAATAATTTTTTACGCTTTTTTTGAAATTTCTGAATTCTTTTAAAATATTGAAAACAAAAACACGATGCTGGTAGGAACGTTAATGGATTATATAAAGAAGGTTCACACAAAATTTCAAGTAAATCGGTTGTATAGAACTTGAGATAATGCCGTTACCGTGTGGAAAAACGTAGTTTCGCGAAAAAGCGTTGAAAAAAGTGAGTCTACCTACCTACAGGGCTGGGTACTGCGTCGCTAAAGTAACTGCGGCTCTTAAAATAATTTTAATTTAATTTTAAATCAAAATTCTACCCCCTTAAAGGTTCATAAGTTTCGAATTGTAAAAGAAAATAATTGTTAGTGCAATTATGAAAAAATCTAGATCACTGGGTTGCCATCTATAAATTTTTTACCCCAATTAACTTAATTTCTCAAAAATATCTAGCTGAATTGCTTGAGTGATACGAGTGACAGAAAAACATAAGCATTTTATTAAGCACTTTAATGACATCAACAGCTCTGCTACTTGTGTCGCTCACAAATATCTATGTGGAAGTATTCCAAAAGAGTTCCGCTTAGTAAATAAACACTAAAATAATGTTTTCGATTCAATGCAGCCTGAAATTGCCAGGAAATTCATCATTTTTGCACTCGACAAAGCAAATGGTTGGAGAGTAAATTATCTCTCGACTGTATTCGGCAATTTTTACTTTCAACCCTCGACAAAACAAATATTTTCTCGCAAACCAGTAGAGCCATTAAAATCTCTACGCGACCACTTGACGACACAGCACAAAGTCAGGTCTACCCCATTGAGACGGCAATAAAGCCAAATTATGTATTATGAAGGGAACAAATGCAGACAAACTTTCATGTCTTTGGCTGTGTGTTTGTATGAGCAACCCTGCAGCATAAACATTTTCGTCTGCATTGCCAAAAATTAAATTTGGAATGAAATAGAAATTTCGCGCAGTCACTAACCCCAGAGGAAGCTGCTGAAGGAAGAGGAGCAGCAGTGGGGGAGTAGGCGGCATTGTAGCGCAAATATAAGTTTTTGAGCGCAGCATTAAAGCAGGCACATTATGTATAACTTTATTTAGTATTTCTTTGTATAAATGTTGAGCTTTTGCTGCCGAGTCTCATTGCTTGCCACATCTACTTGCAACTTGCCTACAAGCGTTATTAAAACTCAAGCCTGTTGTAGTGAAATTTTCCAAATCTAGGCAACTCTCATAAAATGTGCATTTCACTTTCAGTATGCCTCTAACTGCTTGTATGTGTGTGTGTGTGTTGAAGAAAATGTGAAATGTGAAAACTGAAATCTGATATTTGTTGTGCGAAAATTTCACCAAAGTGGAGCAGGTAAATAGAATTAGAAGCTGTGAGGGAGTTATGTGCAACACAACCAGCTGCCGAAAAGTTTTATGGCGCACACACGTTGCTGACGAGCCAAAGTTTTAGAGGGTTGCTTTTCGTGCGCGCCGGAGTGATGGCGAAGTGGTTCGACTCACAGCTGACGTCTGCTGATTTACGCCGCAAATTTGAAAGGAGTGTGTATATGGAAGTTGCTATTTTATTTTTGGCAACTAATAAATGCTGGCACTTTCAAACTTTTACGAGAGTTTGTCTACATTTAGGAATCTTGTAACACATACGAGGAGCTGGAGCGACACTTTAAAGGTTAGGCATGAGTTTTACAGCAATCTCTTTGATATACTATGAATGAAGCTGCTGCTTGCCAGTTTACTGAGTAGGAACAAGAAATAAGCTCTCTATTCGAAGTAGAAGATTTTAAAGTGATAAGCATACTAGAACTCTATGGCTGTTAAATAGACCATCATTCTAGAAAATATTACTGAAATATATATGTATGTATGTAGTTTCTTAAAAGTAAATTTTCGTTAGGTATGTTTATTCCGTTCGAACTGCTTCGAAACTGAAAGCAGAAGCCTTACATAAAAACAATCGACAGGAATGTTATGGAAAGCCTATCAACTAATCAAGTGTAGCCAAAAAACATGCGTTTGAAGGAGAGCTAAACTGAGAAGGCGAAACATTCCCTCCCCAAGGTTGACAACCAAATAATAAATAGTTAACACAAATATGCTTGGAAAGAACACTCGTTAGGGGCAATTAGAATCGATTCCACAAAGAAAATAAAAGACAAAATATATCGGGTTTGGGATACCTGAGTAGACACAAGGCTTTTAATGGCATCGAAGTCGATATGGAATGACCGTTGGAAATCATACTTATTCCATTTTACTACTGTGGCCAAAAAAGGAGACATTGTATTTATTTTGAAAACTCTTTATTTATTTTTCCAAATTACACAATTTCATTCCCTTCAAAGTAATCCCCTGCCGATGTAATGTACTTGTGCCAACGAATTTTCCAATCTTCGAAACACTGGTTGTAGTCACTTTCCGGGATGGCCTTCAGTTCCGTCTTCGCTGCGGCTTGAATCTCCTCTATGGTATGAAAACCGTGTCCCCGGACCGGTCTTTTGAGCTTGGTGAACAGCCGGAAGTCGCACGGCGCCAGATCAGGTGAATATGGTGGTTGCGGAACGGTAGTGTTGTGTTTTTGGCGAAATGATCACGAATTACGAGGGCAGTATGCGGTGGTGCATTATCGTGGTGTAAAAACCAGAATTGTCTTTCCACAATTCCGGCCTTTTTAGGGGGATAGCGTTACGCAAACGACGCATAACGTTCAAATAATATTCCTTGTTGACTGTTTGACCGGTTGGAAGGAATTCACAATGCACAACACCACGATAATCGAAGAAAACAGTCAACATGACCTTGATTTTTGAGCGACTTTGGCGCGACTTTTTTGGTCTCGGCTCTCTTTTGGCACGATATTCGCTCGATTGATCGGTTGTTTCGGGGTCGTAAGCATAGATCCAAGTCTCATCGCCAGTTATAATGCGTTTTAAGACACCCTGGTAGTCGGAAAACATCGTTTCACACACTTCAACGCGACGCCTTTTTTCCAAAAAATTCAATGTTTTCGGTACCAGTCGAGAGTTGACGCGCTTGACGCGGTCCAAAACATCCTTCAAAATGGTATTGGCTGAGCCTTTCGATATGCCAACTTCATCAGCAAGGTCTTTTATTGTTAATCGACGGTTTTTCAACACCAAATCTTTGATTTGTTGAACGTGAGCTTCGTCGGTTGAGGTTGATGGTCGCCCTGGACGATCTTCGTCTTCGACACATTCACGGCCGGCTTGGAACTCACTATACCACTTGTAAACATTTTTTTTAGACATATCCTCATCACCAAAGGCTTTCTGCACCATACGCAACGTATCTGAAGCAGAAAATTGATTCCGTAAACAAAATTTAATGCAAATTCGTTGCTCAACAAATTTCGACGTCGCAAAAAACGAAAAACTCACTTTCAGCAGCTAACAAAACGACACGTATCTCAAACACTAATGAATATTTTGACATGAAATTTGACATAAATGTGATTGACAGTACTACCAGCCTAAAAAAAAAAAGAATTCTCCAAATTCTTCGACGCGCGCAATTTAAAGTCAAGTTTTTGGGCACAGGACCCGTGATACCTGTAGCTGTATGGAAATTGGAGTCGATCCGATGTGTAACGACCGGCGGTTGTCATATTTCTCTCATGTTGTGTTTGAGACCACCAATCTTAACTTTATGTGGAAGAAACTTTCTCTAACCGAATATCATCCTTAGTGATTTTCTATATTTTCTCTTAGTACCATAATGAGTTCAATAAATCTTACAAAGTGTATATCACTCAAACAAAACCAATGATCCATTGGGATCTATTTGCAGTATTTCTAGTGACATTGCAGGTGTTCAATATCCATATTTGGTTATTGATGCAACAGTTAATGGTTATCCCAACTTGGGTGATAAGGTTCCGGTGAGTTATTATCTACATATCTAACGATAAGCCTAGGAAATTGTTGTTTCGTCGGGGTCGGCGTGCAATGACGTGCAAAGAGGCGGTTAAAGCCATGCGGGGATTCGTTGCATGCTGGAAATAAGAATATATCGACGACATGTTTTTCGCAGAAACTAACCCTGCACATAAAGAGGTTTTTCATTGACAACCAACTAGACTTCGGCGCAACTGAGTTCAGACGCACATCGACCGCCATTCAGAGTGGCGCTTTAACATTTTCAGCGACTCTCTCTTAGAGAATGGCAGACTACAGACGACGAGCTCAGTTGAAGCGAAAATGTTGAAAGACCCTATCGCATCTTTGTTTCGGATACTTTGGCATGTTAACCATCTACCTGTACTTATCAAGAATCGACATCGACATACTATTCGTGGTAATAGTCTCATACATCTCGTTTCGATATCGTTTACAGACTTCGACCCGGTCTACTACTGCTAAGTGTTTAGTCATTTAGTCAACAAGGGACGTCAATTCCCACATATTAAGCTCCCACTTTTTGGGACAACAAGATAATTCGGTTATTACCGGGTTATAGGCAGTATCTAAGTCAGTAAAGAAGGCGAAAGCATCAGGATTGGAAATTCTCGTAGAGGTAATAGTTAAGGGATTTGGAGGTGCGAAATTAATGTGATCTTAAAACAAGTTCTACAGCAGAAAGCAGAAAACCCACAGGAAATGATGATGATGCAACGCGCTACATTTTCATTATGGCTATCAGTCTTAGGAATTATTAAAAAAAAAAACTGTAAGAGTACTGGAACATATTAATACATCAGTGATAGATATAAATTCGTATCTAACAGTGTATTTGGAAAATGGCATCCGTATGGTATCGTCATTCTTTTTTAAGCTACTTTTCATAGAGAACGCGGTTAGTTATATACTTCGACCGAAGAATGTATAAGATTATCACCTCTTTCAAGGCGAGAGTATCGGAATTCCATTTTAAACTCTTTTTCATAGAGGCCGCGGTTGGTTAGGTCCTACAACCCAAGCGGGTATAAAACCATGAGAGTGTTAAAATAAAACCTTTCAAAATTTCGTTAGGAGGAAGTTTAAATCACGTCCAACTTCTACTCCAACCAACTGCAGGATGACTCACTTTGACAGCGCCTTTTCGCAAAGCCTTCAATTTACACCACGCTTGTCTGCATTTAAATTCTGTCAACAATTAAACGTCGTGTGTATACAAAAAAATACAAAGAAACGTCCAGCTGTATTTAAACTAAAATAAGAAGCGATGAACTAAACGCAAAACGTGTCAAAATTATAAATTCCTATCACGTACAGCGCGTACTTAAATGTTTATTTACACGCGAAGAGTACGCAGTTCATGTGGATGGTAGTCTTTTTTTAATTTTTTTTTTTTTACCTTACAGCAACATCACATTTAACATAGCTTGTCTATATGTATGCGAGAACTTGAAAGCTCCGACAGAGCTCCAACAGAGCCGCGACAAACGCGCTTCGACTGCTGCGTTCGCTTTTCGCATGCGTAAGTGTGAAGTGTGCGATGGCGAGTCATGGTAATTACTACCAAAAAATATTTCCAAAATTAATGATACTTAAGCACATAAATATATACACATATATCTTCAAAAAGTACGAAAAATTGCCGAAGCATAAACAAATGAGATTAAATGAACGCTAAATGCCGGCGTCGCCTGTGGAGTTGGGTGCTCGAGGCTATGAACGATAATGCCAATTGACGGCCGGCTTAAGAGATTTACAGGCAGCGCGTTGTCAAGTGATGAGCACTTAGCTAAACTAGTTTAGTTTGCCAGTATGTTGGCTTCTTTTACCGTGGCATATGTTCTTCGCTAAGTATGCTGAATTCCATCCATCTTCGGATGGAGTTGTGATTTTCGGTTATTAGTGGCGGCAAGTCTGAGGAACTGTAGTTGTTGTTTAATGTGTTTCCAACCATTCTTCAGCTTTTTAATTACACTTTAAACCATAATCGTGGATTTAAATATTATGAAAATCATTTAGCTCTTACACTTCTTTCGCTCTTTCGCTATTTACATGTTCGCCTAAAGTGTTTAGCAAATTGTGGCTCATTAATCGTAGCCTGTCATTACGTGCTGAGGAAATTGAAATTTTTCTTTTACTCAAAATTATAGTCGGCGTTTATTCACAGGAAGAAAGTAATTGATTAATAGCCAGAGCTGAAGGCGAAAAATGAATGGCATAAAAGAAAAAAGTTTAAGTGAGAAGGAACTAAGAAGTAAGTAAAAATTGTCGCATTTGAAGTTTTAAAGACACTTCAAGAGAAGTAAAACTATTTAAGATTTGTGTAAACAAAGAATCTGAGAAACTTAGGATATATCCTCTAGAAGCAGAAACTCATAAGAATTTGAACTCAGCATCAAGGAAAACTTCTGTTCACACTTTTCTCTGAAGATTTTGAAACTGTATTTTAAACTGTAACTACGAATGTAATCCAACGCTGTCTTTAGAACTTTGCTTTACAATTTGTTGTGACCTCTTATAGGTACTAGAGTGCCTATTCAGAGCACTGCAGGCTCAGAAGGAACTTGTCCAACACGGGCATAATCTCGTGCGCAAACTGCCGGTTCTACGACATGGAGCAGAAAACTACAAAACACCTGTTTCTGGATTACCCAGCAATTAGCAGAAACAGGCTCACGGCACTAGGTTCCCTCTAAGTGAACAAGAATCACATCACCTCAGCCGCGTCCAGCAAGCTCCTGGAATTGTTCAGAATGCTAGACGTTTGTGACCATATGTGATGTAATGGAGGGCGCAATAGACCCTCGCAGTGCAAAGCCTCAATTTGAAACGGTACTCTAAGATGGTTGGTTTTCTGCCACTTGAAACTTTGTCAAATATCTCGCTTCCGCTTTTTTGATCTTTATTCAATGCTTTAAAATAGTCTTACAGTGATCGGATTTAATTCAAATATGCGTCGATTCGTTCGATAAGCTGTTTTTAACTAGACGACAACTTCACAATACTCCCCGCGCAGAAGCCCCCGTCTTATTTGCGAAGAACTCGGACAGCCACTTTTCTCACGCTTTTTTTTGAATTCAACTTTACTTCAATCATGGACAGGAGCAGGTGGTAGTCACTTGGCGCTTTGTCCGGGCTATATGGTGGATGCGTTAAAACTTACCATCCATCGAGCTCTCGTAGCTTCTGACGAGTCATCAAGCAAGTGTGTACTCTGGCGTTGTCGTGGTGGAACACTACACCCTTTCTGTTGGCCAATTCTGGACGCTTCTGATTGATCGCCTGCTTCAAGCGGTCCAGGAATTTCGCAGTAGATGGTAGAATTAAGCGTCTGGCCATATGGCAGCAGCTCATAGTGGATGATTCCCTTCCAATCCCACCAAAAACACAGAAAAACTTTCTGGCCGTCAATTCCGGCTTGGCCACTGTTTGGGACGTTTTACCGGCCTTCGACAACGACCCTTTTCGCTTGAAATTGTCGTATGTGATCCATTTATCGTCGCCAGTCACTATCCGTTTCAAAAATGGGTCGAGTTCGATCCGTTTCAGCAGCATATCGCAGGCTTTGATTCGGTCCAGAAGGTTTTTTCCGTCAAATCATGTGGCACCTAAACATGAACCTTTTTTTTTGTATCCAAAAAATTATTGAGGTTAGCTTATATTATGCTGACTGGCTGTTAGGTCAGGTACTCTATAGTTCCTTTCTAATGACAGATGAAGGTTCAGTTTAAAATGCTTTCGGCGAAGTATATTAGATGCAGGCGATTGTTCGACTGAAAAATTATGTATTTCGTTGGACTGAAAAATTGTCTTTTTCTTTTGGCGAAGATTATTAGAGGCAGCCGATTGTTGGACTTAAAATTTTTTATTTCGTTCAAGCGTGTGCGGAATTCTCAAGAGGTTTATATGAATAAAATTATAATTATATGAGTTACTTTTCCTCTCATATTATATATATTTCTTCAAGAATATTATTTGTTAAATAAAAAATACAAAAGCCATATTTAAATGCTAAACAAAGAACCGTTAATTAAAATTATAATAATACACTGCTTAACACAGAATTTCCGCGCTTTAAAGGCTTTCTAACACAGCCTGCTCCTTTTTTACTTGTCACTCCATGCGAGCGCCTACTTTTACGCACTGGCGCTCTTCACATCCCTTTACATACACATTAACGCTGAACCTTTAGCCAGTCTTTAGACCATATTAAGCTCATTTAAACCACATTAAACAATTTATAATGTGGTGGCGCGGAGCCCAACGCGTTGCGGTAATTTAATGACTTTTGCCTTTTGGCCTACAAAACGCAGAGCGCAGAAAAAAAAAAAACGATAAAACAAGAATAAAACCACAACAAAGCTTACAGCAACAAAAACAATATCTTTGCAAAAAAGCAACGCGCCTAAACAACAACAAAAAGCATTTCAGCCAGAACAGCTTACGGAAGGCGTAACCAACGCAGAAAAAAAAAATGTTGAAGCTCATAAAAATAGACTCAGATTACAACGCGCCCGACGCCAGTTAGAATGAAAAATAAAAATACCGTAAAATGATAAAATTTTCATGGCGTATTCAGGTATTAAATTACAGCAACAACGTGGCAACACGCTATAAAAATTTAAAGCTAGAACAAGAACAATGAAATGGCAAACAAACGAAAAAATAAAATTAAAAATTAAATAAAAACAAGCAACAAAAAATAAAGTATATTTTTCACAGCGCAAAAAATGCCTAGCGTGTAATCACAGTCGCCACCACCGCCGCCAAAATGCTTCTATAATTATAATCAACATTACAACGCGGCGCGCTGATAGCTGACTGGCTTTGGTTTCGGCTTCGGCTTTTGGGTTGGCCTTAAAGGCCAACGCATGCAAAGCTGGTCAATAAGCTATAAATGGTTTTCGTACACTCTACTGTTGTAATTGTTGTTGTAACTCAACTCAATGCCTCAATGAGTCTTTTGTCTATATTTGAGCATGCGAGTTCAACTATTCAACAGCCACACATACATACGTGTAACCAGCACTAGGTACGCTCGTGATCTAGGTAGGCTCGTGCAAGCACATTACTTATAATGACGGTCAAAAGATTACTTTTTTATGATAATTGAGTCGACGAGGTGATGGCAACAAATGTCAATATTTAATGACTCAATTGTTGCCATGATTGTTGGCAGAAATTTGAGCGTCCATATTATGCGCAGGTGGGAAGCCGCTGTGGTTTTCGACACGCACGACGAAATGGCGAATGGCGAATGGTTATAAAAGCTTGAACGTTAACTGCTCTGCACTAAAATTTGAAACTTGAAGAGTTCAACAAACTTATATTAAGATTACAGGTCAAACTGTTGGCTCGCTGTAGCATCAAACCCACCTAACTGAACACCATAGATTACGAAGCTATGCGGTGTGCAAGCCATTGTATATACTTTCCAAAGAAATACTACAACATACTATTACTTGAAACACAATGGGAAGCTAAAAGATCCAATAACCTAGGCTTAGGTCTCAACAGAGCGCGAGTCTCGGAGTTCCCACTCAATTTTATCTTATAGTATCCGAATTCTGGTCTTAGAGAGAGCGATAAAGTTAGTCCCTTAGATGTGTCATTGTAAAACCAATGGGACTAAAATTGGCTCACTCTATTATGCCATCTTATGAAATTCATAAATACAAAAAGTTGTGACATCGCCAAGAAACCTTCGGCTGATAGTTCCGTTTGTTTTAATAAATATAAAAAGCCTAGCACTCCCTCAGAAATTAATTAGAACTACCTGGTGCCTGTTCTGGGTTGTTCATCTACTTCACAATTACCACAAATAACACTATGTCCTGGAGCCAATTGCAGGTTTGTCGTGAAATAGAATGCTCGATCCACTAATGGCATTTTTTCATTTGATGACCCCTTTCGGGATATTATTGATATCAAAGTCTGTTGGATATCTATATATGTAAATATAGTATATTACTTCTTGTGAGCACACTCTTTCTTAGATCAAAAGGCTTTCTATAATTGCTGTGCTCTCTTCTTGGAAGCAACTATAGCAATCTCCTAGTCGGAAGGCGATTATGGTATCTAATTTTGCTGAAAAGATAGCATCTCCTCGATTATCCAAATTAGGATCTATCCGTATAGATGATTATCCCTGTCTGTCGCACCTCTTTCCTGTTCTGGTCTTAGGAGATTTTTTCATGGTCCTCGCCCCTCATCTTATGTACCCATGAGTTTCGAACCGCAAATCGAGCCAATTAAGACACTGCATAATTACTTGTCACTCGTAGGAAGCTTAAGTTGGGACAAGTTTTCTAAAAGAGATCAGTCAAATATTTTGACAAGGAGAGTGATAAAAAAGTTGAGAATAAATATTCAAATCAATCATCCACTATGAGCAGCATTTTTACGCCCATAACCTTAATTCGAAGATGTACGATTTGACCGTCTGTGGGAAAAAATCATTCAAAGGCGGTCAACTTTGATCAATAGGAGAGGAATTTGGTTCCATTCGGGTTGAAAAATTCTCAAAAATATATATCGCTGCGGAGTCCCAACAAAGTCGGTCCATTTCTGAAGCGAATTGTGACTGCTGTTGAAAAATGGTTCACTTACGCGCAAACGGTCGTGGTCGAACCGTGGTGAGCCGACATAAACGGTGGCCAAGCCATGACTAACTGTGAGGAAGATATTGCTATATGTTTGGTGATTTTAGCAGGATATCAACTACCATGAGCTGTATTCTTACGGCCAAACTCTTAATTTGAAGATTGTACGATTTGATCCCGTCTGAGGGCAAAAATTGTTCAGAGGCAGCCAGCTTTGATCAATAGGAAAGGATTTGTATTTCATCAGGACAACATGTGACCCACACATCGATAGAGACTCGTCATCCACCTTATAGTTTGGAATTGGCAAGAAGTGACCTATGATCTGTTCCCGTCTGTTGTGAATGAATTCGCTTCAAGAGAAGCTTGTGAAATCGACTGTTCGACCTTTTTGCCGATATGGATGAGGGTTTTTGTAAGAGTGGCATTGTAAAATGACCTTCAAATTAGTAACAAGTTAACGAAGAAAGCGGTGATTTAAATTAAAGTCAAAACCATTTTGAAAGATCATTTGGGTCTGAGAAAAAGGAAAGCAGGATATGTTCCAAAATCACTAAATTTTTTTTCGAAAAACAGCGTCGCGTTAACTTCTGTGAAATAATTCTTTCGACTACCAGGATGTCACGAAACGTATTATTGCTAGCTATGAGTCTTAGATCTATGCTTACGACTTGGAAACAGACGTTCAATCAGAGGAATATCGTGACAAAGGTAAGCCGAAGACGAAAAAACACTTCAAAGCAGGTCAAAACAGTTGACAGTTTTTTTTTTGATTATCGAGGTCTGGTACACTCTACATTCCTAACGACCAGCCAAACTGGCGACAAGTAATATTACTTGAGTATTATGAGTCGTTTGCACTTAGCTCTTCGTCAAAAGAGGCTGGTATTATAGACCGACAACTGGTTTTGCACCGTCGCATACCGCTTTTATTCTTCCTAATCAGCAAACTGAAACGACCGCTCCGGGGAAACCATTTTGAGTCAAGAACATTAAACGTGAATCGCTACTCGCATTGAAGGCTACTCTGGAAATTGACTTTAACAACTGTTTCAAGGATTGGAAAAAACGTTGGCACAGGTGTATTGGGGACAAGGGGAGCTACTTTTAGGCGTTTGACATATGTTTTAAAGAATAAATTAAGGAATTTTTAAATCATGAACACAGTTTTACTATTTTTTGCACACAGTACGCAACACTCGCTTTAAATAAATAAAATTATTTTCATTCACAAAAGAGCAAATAATTGTTAGCTCACTTATGTATTGCCATCAAACGCGTATAAAAGTATTTCCAAAAATTACGCAGCACTTAATTTCGACACAAATAAAGCCATTTGGCAAATGATTTCCATAAATTTTTTGTTTACACAAAATGCTTTTCCATTTAATTTCGCGTTGCATGCCAACAGTGTAGTTGCTCTTAGTTATTGCACGCTTTTCCATGCTTTTGTTGTGATTTTATTTTATGTAAATACAAGCTTTCATACAAAATTGCCCTCATACTACCCCCGCCAACGTCGCGTAAAATGCGGAATAAAATTATATGTGCTTATATAAGTAAATGGTATTTGTTGGTTGCACTCACCTTCAACTTTGGCCAATGCCAGCACCGAAATTGTCTGCAACGCCGGTATGGCCCAGGCGACCAAATGAAATAAATGCGATTTATTTTCGATCGCCTCGTGACCCCATTTGAGGCCGGCGGCCAAAAACCAGGCGAACGCCAAGCACGACCACCAAGCAAAGGCGGCCATGCAACAAAAGTACAGCGCCATAAATAAAACCGTGCAAGCGGTGGTTTGGCGATGACCCTGCGGGTGCAAAAACAGAAAACACGAAACAGTTATATTGTATGTTTGTATGTATTTGTGTTGTAATAAAATTGCTTTAATTATGGTAAGTGATGAAATATTATGCAAAAATGCTTATTAATAGTAAATATTTTGAACGGCAATATTTCAGATATTAATCATTTGAGTGATTGGTTAATGGTTTTCGAGTTTGCTGTAATGCAAAAAAGGTAACCAATTACATAACTGTAATGTATTGGAAATTGTTACCACTTTTTTTGTAGGTTAATACAAAATATTTTTGATATTTTATTTTATGTATTATTAAAAAAAAAATTATTTTTTATTATTATTATTATATTTTGCGAAAAAGGAAGAATAAAAATCTAATAAAAATTTTTGAAAATTATTATATTATCTCAATTTTAAACATTTTATTAAAAAATATTCCTAATTGATATTTAATATTTATATCAATATTAAAAAAAAAAAATAGGATTTTTTTTAGTTCAAATAATAATAAATTTATATTTAATTTTATTTTTTTTTTAATTTACCTTCTGTTTCCATTTCAAAATATATTACGTTTATTGAAAATTCCAATACAAATTTTTGTAAAATAATTTTAATTTATTGCCAAATCAATTTTAAACATTTTATTAAAAAATATTTCTAAATTATATTTAATATTTATATCAATATTAAAAACAAAAAATTCAGGATTTTTTTTAGTTGAAATAATAATAAATTTATGTATAATTTTATTTTTTTTTTTAATTTACCTTCTGTTTCCATTTCAAAATATATTAATTTGATTGAAAATTTTAATACAAATTTTTGTAAAATATTTTTAATATTTTTCATTTATTGCCAAATCAATTTTAAACATTTTATTACGAAATATTCCTAAATGATATGTAATATTTATATCAATATTTAAAAAAAAAATTCAAGATTTTTTTTTAGTTCAAATAATTATAAATCATTTTGTTTTTTTTTTTTTTTAATTTACCTTCTGTTTCCATTTCAAAATATATTAATTTTATTGAAAATTCCAATACAAATTTTTGTAAAATATTTGCTATTCCAAATCAATTTTAAACATTTTATTAAAAAATATTCCTAAATGATATTTAATATTTATATCAACATTAAAAAAAAATCAAGAATTTTTTTAGTTCAAATAATAATAAATTTAAATATCATTTTTTTTTTAATTTACCTTCTGTTTCCATTTCAAAATATATTAGTTTGATCGAAAATTCAAATATAAATTTTTGGAAAATATTTTTCATTTTTTGCCAAATCAATTTTAAAAAATTTATTGAAAAAAAATTCTGAATGATATTTAATATTTATATCAATATTAAAAAAAAAAAAACAATTGAAGAATTTATTTTTAGAATTTTTTTTAGTTCAAATAATAATAAATTTATATATCATTTTATTTATTTGTTTTTTAATTTACCTTCTGTTTCCATTTCAAAATATATTAGTGTGATTGAAAACTCTAATACAAATTTTTGGAAAATAATTTTAATTTTTTGCCAAACCAATTTTAAGCATTCTATTAAAAAATATTTCTTAATGATATTTAATATTTTCATTACCAATATTTTTTTAATAAAAATTCAAGAATTGTTTTAGTTAAAATTATAATAAATTTACGCATCATTTTAGTTTATTTATTTTTTTTTTTTTTGTCTTCCACAATTCAAATAAAATATTTTTCACACTTCTTACTCACCTGCGTTATGGTCGACATCATCTGCAACCGCCCTAGCCGCACCGGTGGCGGGAAAGGTTCACGGCACGCCACCGAATCGCCCGCGCCCAAACCGGCCACATACGCGCAACCCACGACGAGATAACAAACGGCGAGAAAAACAATGGCACGCTCCGGATAGCGAAAACGCGACGAGTCAATGAGAAAGGTCAGCACCTATACGCCGTTGTGGGAGAAAAAAAGAAAGAGTGTGAGAAGAAAAGATTAATTAATTTATTAGAATTACATGCATGTTTTGTTATACAATTAAAATAAACTATGGTACATGAGCATGGGTAATAATTCTAATAAATTAAATCATATTTGTTGGCAGTTAGACAAGTTAATGACTAACGACTACAGCTGTAGCGTATCAAATCTCAGTTGCGGAGTTGAAGGCACGCATGACTTGTAAATTATTTAATAATTCCTATATGAATAATTATTTGAGATTTTTGTTGCATTCTGCCTTATGATACAAAACTGCTAATATTTTATGCGTTAGATAAGACTAAATTGTTTAGAATACATCAAATAGAATTAAATAGTTGATTAATCGGCATTAGTTAATATATTAATTAATCGGATTAGTTTCGATTCGATTAAAAAGCAAAACGAATATGTTTGGAATTTATTAAATCGAAAATTAGAATAAATTAGTTCTAAAAATATTAGAAAATAAATTTTAATTTGTATTTCGGTAGTGACCAGATTAAATTAGTTGCGATTAAACCTCATTAGCTGTAATCAAAACGTGGTATGTCAAAATTCATTTGATGAGTTTAAGCAATAATTTAAGTTAGTGGAAAAAACTATATCCGACTAAATCGACTAGATTCCTCAAGCTGTTAATTTATACTAATTTGAGCTCATAATTAGATTATTAAACCTTTAATCGCTTAAAAGGCTAAGCAAAATCTAACTGATTAAGCCTTTTTTAAATAATTCCTTGAGTTACTTGAAAAATATTGCGATCTATTTTTCCAACATTCTTTTTCCAATAAGCAGACACAATCGTAGAAGATAAACAATAGTTAGAAGATTGGGCAGTACGGAAAAATTCACAGATCGATCTTTGGCAATCGAACTCGGAACCAAAAGATTGCCTGTGTATATCCGATTTCAGATCAGAACCTGTGTATCCGATTGCTTATACACCAATGTGCTCTGCTCAATAATGAAGTAAACTCCGAAGTACTGGAGTTCAAGTCGTAGCAAGGGCATATGATTAAGAACGAAAATATTGGCCTTCCCAGGCAGAAAGTTTAATTCAGTCACTCGAAGTCAATATTTATGGATCCACTTAGGAAGGAGAAAACGTTCCCATGTAAATTGTTAAGTGTCCTACGGAACAGGTCCAAACTTGTATCTGACTACGGAGCGTCTAATCGGCACTGCTTCTCCAAATTATTTGGGAAATGTTTGCTGTTGCCACTATAACAAGGAAGAAGCATATATAATATTTGCAAGCTGCTATTCCAAAAAAAAGCATTATGTATTTAATATATACTGAAATATTCCAATTCCAATTGGATAGTCGCATTAAAACCGAGATCTTTTAACTTACTAGAAAATATACATCCGTCTGCAAGCGGCGGATACAGTAAAATTTCTAGGGCTCATCCTGGAAAGGAGGATTTCATAGAAGCCGAATATCGAAGAGAGAGAAAAAGAGGCAACGATTGCCTTACAGTGCTGGGGAGGAGCCATTATCACCAGATATCTCACCAAAAATGATCCTCTGGCTGTACGACACCACAGTCAATCCCATTATGTTCTATATATTGAGTCTTTATGTAGTGGTAGGCTCTAGAAAAGACCAATTGCAAAGAAACTCGAATGCGTTTAACGGGCGGGGCACATCCGAATGTATGGTGCAGTAAGTTCCACTCCAACCATGGCACTTAACGTTATCTGGCACATAGTGTCCGAAGACATCGTCGGAAGTTGTAAGGCTGCGAAAGTTGCTATTATTCTCAGAGAACCTAGGTTTTTAAAAGAACCATACGAGGGAGTACACTCTAAAGCTTAGAGAAGCTGGCCATATGAGGGGGTCCGAACGAGAACATGGGAACCGGAATTGTCTCATCCTTTAGCTGATTTCCTAAAAAATCGGAACACTGCGTCGCAAAATTTATTCATTGTCAGCAGAGAATGGCATACCGACGATGGAGTTCTCAAAGCAAGTCAAGAAGAGTCTGCTCTCACTAAAAATCGCATCAAGCTACTGCATCATTACACTAGTTTGGGTGCCTGATCATGGGATGAGAGTGAGGCGGAAACATCCAGGCCCTTTCTTTCTCAATGTCTACCCTTTGCAATACTGAAGTCGGCGAACCAGGAGACGTAGCAAAGTCTGACATTTGAAGACTCAACAAATTTGTTATAGACTCTGAGCGTTTTTTCGATTTGTAAGGGTATTACGAGTATAATCTATAAAGCGTTTTAGGCAGCACAACGGACCGTCGTTCCAAGCTGTTTAAGTGAGTTCCTTGTTAGGTTCGATCACATAATCTAATTTAACCTCTCCCAACCTAAGCCAAGGGCTTTTAAATTAATGCGGAAGCAAAATGAAGTAAACTGGCCAACATAAACACCGCATTTCTTGTGGCAAAAAAACACAAAGAAACATGAAGTTGCCGAAGTTAACGGCTTTTTACCTTTACCTTAACAAATATAGGCTCTAATTTATCGTCTCGTCTTCCTGTATCTACTAAATTATTAACGTGAAATGACTTAGGAAACATAGATCTTTATATTATACACTCCCAATCAACGTGGTGACATGCTCTTCAAGTTTTTTAATTAAGTTTGCAATTAAGAAATCTCGTTAAGTGTCGAATTTCACGCATACATATAGACATAGGCTTCGGCTTGTAATTTTTTACGCCTGTCATTTTCATCTTACTGATATTACACGGCAGGCAGGTTCAACGGAGGACAACGCACCAGCCTCGCCAGCGTGTAGCGCCTTTACAAAAGCAGAAAATTGCATAGAAACACACACATATATATTTTTACGAGTATGTGGCGTAAGTGTGTGTAAGCTGCTTGCAACACAAGCTGTTGGCAGTGAGCGTTAGCAATCAGCGTTGCAGTCAGAGTTGTCATTCAGAGTCATTTCACTGATTGGTGACGGAGTTGACATTTGTTGCATGCAACGTGCACACACTTAAACCCTACATAGTGTATGAAATTATATGCTTGCTTGCCACTTTGTATGTTGAGGTGTTGCTGCTGAAGTTTCAGCTGCGGATAATGTATGTAAACATGCCGGTGTTTGTGGTTCAAATAGTTCCTCGTTCTTTGCCAGTCGTTGTTGCTGTGTTACAGGATTTCATGCCACAAGATAACATTATCCACATAATAATCAACGGTAGTTAATGATGTTGTTGCACCCTATGAAGTTGCCAACTTTGCATTTGTTGTCGTTGTCGCTGTCGCAGTCGCTTTTGTGTCGCCAACAGCGCTTATCTCGGAGTTGGCGGCGCTGTCACCCATGGCGCAATGGTTTTGTGGGGATCACATCACCACTGTCGTAAAGTCGCTATTCTCTATCTGCGGTTGATAAATGCAAAAACACTATTTCGCTGGCGGTTTTACTGCAATTCGTTGCTGTAATGGTTTGCCATGGCAATGGTGTAACATTTCTGGTGATGACTTTTCTTAATTACAAAACTAACCTCAAAGTTGCTTGTGTTTTGTGTGAGAGTCAGTTTGGCTGCTTTCTTTGTAACAAAATATTTATGGAATCTAATGCTGAGGACAAGTGTCAAAAGGTGAAGGGAATTAAGGAATAGGCTTGGTCACATGAGACATAAGTCCGGGAATATTAATGAAGGGTCAATCTGTTTATCAATTTTGGTCCACACATCTCTGGAGCTCCTTAAGAGCCGAGCCATGTTCAAGTTCTGGGTTCTGCAACACATCCTAGGCCATGTTTATTAGAATACATGTAACCTTATCTGTTAGAAGTGTTCCTTTGCAATTAGAGATCATACATATATCAGAGCTTGTGAACTAGCCAAAGACCTTCAATGACATCATTAAGACAGTATCAGCAATTCTACCAAATTTTTGTCTAACAAGCGATGTCTACTAGCAGGCACAAGACTACACAAACGAAAAAGACACATCAAATACAATCCAGTACCCGAAAATATAAGATCGATGGGAAAGCAATTACTTCGACTCGGTTATGAATCGAACATCGGACCCTTAAAACAAGTGTAAAAGGAGGATCCAGGATATGAATATAGCAAAGCAATTATTACGACTCCGACAGGAATAAAACTTCGGACAAAGGAATGAATATAGAAAAGCAATTTGACTCCGACAACAATTAAATTTCGGGCCCATAAAGCTAATGTATATAAGGGATATATCTTTCAAGAAATTTCTTTTTACTTTAATTTCAAATTTCGTATGATTGAAAGAGGAACCGAAGATATAACAGCATTTTTTTCGACTCCGAAAAGACTTAGACTTCGTATCCTTAAAACATGTGGAAATGGAGGCTCTAAATAACGGGTGTTAAAAGTTGAGTATAACCTGCTGAAGAGCGGTATCCATTATTAGAAACTTCTGTTAAACACAACTTCAAATTTAGTCTCGATCGAAAATCGAACCGATTATAGGAAGACAATTAGTTCAAACTCGGAAAGACTTCGAATCCTCAAAGCAAATCGAAAAACAGCAAGGATTTAAAGAACGAGTATTGAAGGACTAAGGTTACCTGCCGAAAGAAAAAAAGAAAGCCGTTTTTTGGACTGCAATTAGTTCCAATTCCGATAAGACTCCGTCTTCGGAAAGAGACGATTTAAAGAACAGAAAGGTTTAATGTTACTCGCTGAAGGAAGAGCGAAAGTCGCACTGATTATAGGACAGCAATTAATTCGATCCAGATATCGAATCTTTAAGGCATTTGCAAATGGAGAGTCCAAAGAACCGCTATTGGAGGAGCAATGTTACTTGCCGAGGAGAGAAAGTCGAATAATCTTCTTTGTAATTTTAATTCAAATTTTTTTCTCGACTGAAAGTCAAACCTACAAGGCAAGCAGACAGTCTGATATAAGCTCTACCACTAATGGATTACTTAAAGGATGAGCTTGCCTGAAGAGGCACTCTCGAAATATTGCCTCCTAGATGCAGGCACTTTACAGTAGCTATGATTTAACGCAGTAAATGTAAGAAAATACCAATTCGCGCTGGGGTTTAGTGTAATTTCAAATTGCAGCTCGACAAACTGAGCTCGCAGTTTCCAAAGCTGACGGAACCCCGGCGTTTCTTGCGGGTGTCGGGAGTACTTTGGAGTAACTATGGCTCAGTTCACACAATGCAGAACAATCTCGATAAATTAGGATTTCACAGTCTCTCTCACCACGAACATGCCAGCGACTGTCATTAAACACATAAAACTGATAAAAGGGTCTGCTTGCGTGCTTCCATTGTTATTGCGGCAAATACTATTGCTGAAGTAATTTGAAGGATTGCTTCCAGTTTATCAGCCGCTGGGAAGTTAAAATTCCAGGTACATACGGAGTACACAGACATGACTGTCGCAGTAACGGTAAGCTACCCTGAATACGTCTCGATTCAAGAGACAATCATTTTAAAGGAACATTACAGAAAATAGATCTATACTTGAAATTACCGAGGATGGATATTAACATTGAGAAGGCTTAACTCTGTTTTCAACTGGATCCAATGAGCAGATATCCAGAATGACAGTATTTTGGGAGAATAAAAACGTAAGTACAAACCAACTCTAAGGTTACTCTGCTCACAGGATTTATGTCTCGAACCTTTGCCTTAATATATGGTTATAGAGATATCATATATGTATAATTCTCAAGAAAAGCACCTATGTCATGCGGTACGATCCAGCGCCAAGTCAAACCGCCACAAACTCAGCCGCCACAAACTCAGCCGTCAGTTGGCTCAGCATTACCAGCGTGTTTCTGCTGTTGAAAGTGGAATGACTTGTATAATATTGTTGAGGCTGAAGTTGAAGGAGTGACTATTCATCAAATAAAGCAACAACAAGAGTATGAGCATCAACGGCAACAACACCAACTGCATACAACAACAACAGCATACACTAACGAAGTGAAGTCATCAAATAAAGCTTTTGTATGTGACTTATGCCCCTTGTTACTTGGTTTGTTGCACAGAAACACTTACACACACTCACAAATATTTACATTATATACATATACAAATATATATATGTATATCCAACTATATTATATATACCTCTACATACAGCATTAATTCAAAGAAAATGACATCGTTAGTATGCGTAACTTCGAGCTTGTTAGTTGTTCATTTTTCAATTTGTTAGTTTGACAACGCATTTGACTTTTGCAAGTGTTATTCGTATATACACACACAAGCATACATATATGTACATATATGTGTATGTGGACAAAAACTGACAAGGATTAATGATGGCTTGGCTAGAATGATCGCAGCAAACTATACCACTCACCAATTTTCGTTTGCTGAAGTGCCACTTGAGTCTTTTCAGTTTGCATTAATTTTTGTTATATTTTTTATTGCAAGTTTGCTGGTAAAGTTGTCACAGTTGACATTTCGCTTTTTTGACAATTGATATGTTGTGATATATTTGTGACAACGGAAGTGCGCTAATTATGCGATTTTTCTTGCTTTCGGTTGCTTTCCGTGCGCGTCATTGCCAATTTTCACATGCAAATTGACAGCTGTCATTGTTGCAGCCATTCACCTATGACAGCTGTCATTTTTCATTTGTCTAAAAGTCAACAATTCACAGTCACTTTATGCAAATTTTTATGTGAAAGTTATACAAGTATTGTGGGGTACAGTGGTGTTGAGGGATGTGGCACAATTGTGGTATTAGAAAAAAAATAAACAAAAAAGTGATTTCGTTGAGGAGGTTAGGAACATCTTACAACATAGAGACCTTCTGGGATATTTCTGTTGCTTTATATACATTATAAAAGTTTTCAAAATTACCCTAACAACTTTTATGACACTCACCCTATTTAGAGCCTATGCATCAATAAGACTGTTGCAATATAAAAACTGAACATTTCGGCAGTAAAAAATACTATTGACTCGAAGCTGAAGGTAACTCTAAGCGTCCACCTTCAGGATAGATAAATAATCAAAGAATGCGTCGCGACTATCACAATATTTAGGAGCCTAAATGGAAGCAAGGTTGAATATTAACTTGAGAGATTTTGAAATACCTAAGAATGTAAAAAACAGTATGAAAGAACCATCATTTTTGAAATAAAACTCAATTCACTCGTCCACCTTTCTTTGCAAGCACAAGTTCCTTTCGAAGGACGAAAATTTTGAACTATATATTACCGAGATAACTAAAAGTTCTTCACTTTCTTTAGCGAAATGGTCACTATCAAGGAAACCAATATATGATCTAAGTGAGCTACAATTGTGTTTGGAATATAAGTAGTTACAAAACATTTAAAGATAGCTCTCTTAGTAAGTCCTAATATCTAAATAGCTTCAGATTGTGTCTAGTTGGAACTGATAACAAAACTGGATACTCAAAATTTAACTCATTTGAAGGAAAGATAATTGTTTTGGACTAAAGTGGTTATGGAAATTCTTTCATGGGCTTTTTGCTAAGGTTAGGAGGACTGTAAATGCTTAATTGCACCAAAATATAGCTTTCGAAGTTTTGTCGTTAGAATAGATTTGAAGAAAAGAGTTAATGATAAATGGAAGTACATGGATGTTCCTTCGTGGTATTCTTTCTAAATTAATTTTTCGCCAGCCGGGAATAAGGAATAATAGTTTAGTAACTTTAGGTTTCGTGGGAAGCCCTAAAGTTTTAATGCTGACCGATAAGAGCTTTAGGTTAGGTTAAATTCGTTCCGATCCGATCGATTCTGATAGTAACCTTACTAACACAGCATATAATGCCGGTCCTGCATTGTACCTAGAACTCCTTTAAAAGTGATCGTTAAGACCATGTCATGGCCAATATCAATTTCGGCTATGTCTTCTGGATCTTCAAGGGTATGACTGCTGAGATGTTTAAACCTCAGTCGAAGGACCGTAATTTGCGTCCGACTGTATTTTTATCTTTACAGAAAGCATATCTATTAGACAATGCCCAGCTAGAACTCCTATAATTGCGACAAGATGAACTTAATAGCAAGAATTGCAGTAGATCGCCTATGGTCTATTCAAGGTCAGACGGATTTCGCAATCGCACAGGAGCTGGTCGTCGACCTACACTTGCTCAATGTCAACTTGACTACCTTTGAACATACATTTACCGAGCTCTCAGCGCTAGTATTACTGCTCTGATGTCGGAAAGAATATCCACCTCCCTGAAAGAAGCTTCACTTTGCAGCAGTAAGTCTACTTACACCTTAATAGCAGACACTTCTGCTTGATGAACTCAAGCCTCGGTAGCCTAAAGCTAAGATTGCCGGAGAGCTACTCTCAGAAAAATCACCCTCCAATCTATCAGAGCTTCGAAACATTTGTGAAAAAGCTTACTGCAGCTCTTTTCCAGCGACTTCTCTCCGTCCATATATATCTCGTTGGTATGTGAGCAGAAAATCAGCCGCCAGAGTAAACTCTGTGAATCAGTGATGCAAGTTTTCAGGTTTGCATTTGAAGGAGGCGAGAATTTCAGTGGTTTTAGAAGGAAAAATTACTAAACTGCTACGGTTTAAGTACTAAAAACAGCTTTCTTTGAATAGTGTTGAGCTTTTTTTTTACCAATTTTTGAAATATTTACTGAAACAACTGCCATTTTACTGCGCTCAACTGTTTGCTGGCTTATCGCAAAACGACTAAATGGTGTACAAATTCACGCCTCATGCTTCAATAGCAATGAAAGGCTGAAAATAAATAGAAATACAGCAGAAAAAGGTAAATGTAACGATTTTAGAATAATTTTTTAATTTTTTTGCCATTTGTATGTTAATTTTGTATTTTCTGTTCTATTTCTTCCCGTCACACCGTTTACCTACCACACGCCAACACATTTGTACTCCAACAGCCGATATGACAATTAAATTTAATTTATGTGCTGGCTTGGCGGCGGACATGCGTGCACTCACCTATGTATATACACATACATACATGTATAGTATATATAACCATATATACTATATACAACAATATTTTTCAAACAATGCGCGGGCGTTACCGGCATTAGTAAAAAATAAATCTATTAAACCTGTTCAGCCTGCCATTAGGCACTTTGGTTTCGTACAAAATAATTTCATTTCAGAAATATTACTGAATTCGCCCCTTTAATTGCAGACTATAGCTGCTTGCCACCGCCTGTGGCAAGTAGTACATTAAGCATAGAGTTTAACAATTTGGCCGCCACATAATTTAACATTTTTCAAAAATTCTCAAAGTAAGCACGAAACCAAGCCATCCTTGAATTCTCACACAAAAATGGCATAAAAAATGTTTGTTTATTTGCTTCGACTCCCCAGTGTATAGCGTCGGTATTTGAAAAAAAAAAGTTACGAGCAACAAATTGAAATGACAAAACAATGCAACAAACTGTTATGCCACAACTTGTGGCGTGTGTAGAATAACAAATTGATTTCTTTGTAAGCAACTCTTTGGGTGCCATGAAAATCGAGCGAGCAACAATGGTGGCATGAGGCAAAATAGCTATTGTGCGAGTATATGAAGACGAGGAGGCATTTACTTACATAGATACTTAAATTTCAAGAGTTTTTGAACTTTTTGTGTGAAGAAAGAAGCAGTTACGTTTATACTGCAGCGGACATAAGAATAGAATTGTAAGACAACTTGTATGTATCTTTATTTAAGACTCGGGTAGGGTGTGTTCTACTATAAGGTATGGAAGTCCGAAGATCCACTTGTAATCTTAAATTGTCGATTTTTTCTTGGAAATCAATGAAAATTTGTTTAAAAACCCGATATTGAGATAAAAACAACGAGTTGAGTATACCTCGCAGAACCCCTAATGAAGATATGTAGTACCATGGAAGCTCAGTTCCCTAACACTCGATTATGGGTTTTTTTATGGAGCCTTAGCAAAACTCCAAGAAAATTAGAATCACAAATGCACAGTTAATCCTTAAGAATGAGTTGAGTGTTGAAATAAAAGAGAATATCCAAGACACTTACTCTAAATCTTATAAATCAGACTAAATTATAAGTTGAACATCGATAAAAAGATTCGAGGCAATACAGAAAACAAAAAAAAACGAGACCTAAACTACTATGGTTCGATCTATAGTGGAATGGCGATTCCTTATCGTGAAAAAAATTCCCTCTAAAATAAATTACTTCGAAAAATCCCCCATATATCACTAAAATCGTTAACTGTATAGCAACCTAATATATTTTTAAAGTTAAGACTACCTTAAAAGTCTCTTTAGACAGCTGGAGGAGTAGAAGTAGGTAGAAATTTTGGTAGAGAAAAGTAGTTCAGCCACATGAAAAAAATATTGAAAAGCCTTAAAGTAATAAATCCGAACGGAAGACAGACAGCATTTAGATTTGGTACTTCTCTTAAGTTCTTAACCTATCTGTTAGTTCAGTTGACTTCAACCGAATTTTAAACCCTTTGTTCGTCACGGACTCTGGTTAAGGTTTTTAGGTGAATTGATTGAACCATGAGCTAGTAGTCGCGGTATTCTATGCAGATATAATTTCGCCGAAAAGACTGATGGCTTAATGCTACGGCTGTGGCCGTGCCGTTAAAAGCCTGGCAGGTCTTAGAGTACATTTACTTCCCGTCATCATTAAGTTGGTGTGGTAGGTGTAGGTTGATATGAGTGCCTCTTTGCACTGGTCGGCTTTAAAAGCATTGCTTCATAAGGTCGTACGATAACTTTCGCCTAGGCCTCGTAACAGAGACAACTTTGGAACCATATAAAGCGATTACCCACATATATAGAGTCTCTTGGGTGGGATGACATTACCCAGGGTGACGAAACCTCCGCCAAAAAGGGTGATGACAAAACCGGTAGAACATGGCTTATCGCCACTAGGGGTGCCTACCTCTACTGTGGGATTGCTAGATCCTTTAGGATTAGAATAAAACGCAGGAGATCTACTGAACTACGAAGAAAACTTAGCTGAAGCTGACATTAGTTAACAAATTTGTGGTAGACTGTTGTGGGGTCTTATGATCAATTGTAGGAGTTTTGGGTTCCACAACTAACCGGATTTCTAAGCTGTTCAAGTGAGATCGGTGTTAGGGGATATTAACTTAATTTCTTTCTTTTTGATGGAACAGCTCTTTTCGAAATCTAGGAGTGATACGACTTACAATATAGATATTTGTTTAGCTCTATATACATAGTATATATACTACATTGAGCAAAACTATTGTGAGTCACTTCACTAAACATCGATGGAATTGCTAACAATAAACAATTCAATTTAAGAGTCCAGAGTAAAAAATACTAAAGAGTGTGTGTAGTTGCTGTGATGGATATTCAAAGAGAAAAAGAGAGGGAGTAAGACAGAAAGTTGGAGGAAATAGTAGAAAAGATAATAAAATCGATGAATGAGCGATACCACCAGCTGTCATAACGGTTTTGCGTGAGATGCATGCTCCTATAATGAGAAGCATGGGAACAATTTAAAGCAAGCGGAGCAGAATTGAAAAAACAAAATGTGAAGAAAATTTAAAAAAATAATCCGAATCATAACAATTGAATGCAATGGCAAGACAATACAAATGAAAGAAACCCCCAGTAATCTTCCTAAACTGCCAAAAATGCAAATCATTTTTTGTATTAATATAATTCATGCAGCTAAAAGTCGTTGCTAAGCTATAATTTTACAAATTATCTCGACACAAATCGTTTTTGAGGTGTGTCTATCAAACGCTCAACTGTCTTCGCCGGCATTGTTTCGGTCAACGCTCGCCTTATAGCAACAAAAGACGAAATGTCTCGCTTTGTTCGTTGGCTGTCAGTGGAAATTTAGTCGCATTAAAATGCTGTAAATTACAGTTTGAAGATTTTCCAAGCGGAAAGCCGTCGTCGCAACGATTTTCGAATGTGGGTAGGTGGCATTTCCGTGAATAATTATTTAGGGAGTGTTGAATTTTTAGCATAAATAGTAGCTATTAGTTGGGGAAGGTGTGTTAATTTGTTGTGGCAGTTATTAGTAGATGTCAGTCGGTTGATAGGGCCGGAAGTTGTAAGCTGGATGTATAAACATATGTTGGCCTCTATACCCCGGATTTGAGTAATGCGATACGGTTTAAGTTTTATTATTCTGTTCACACCGATAACTGAGTGTAATTAATAAGATGGGATAAAATGTGTTAAACTACACATAAGTATTTGATGAATAAAAATTTAAATATAATTAGAATTCATAGCAGGTTTTTCTAAATCGTAACACCGGTCGCGTCTTACAAATGTGACTTTGTTTATTGTAGGTCGGAACATTTCAAAAGAAAAACAAATTTGTTTGAAGGATTCCAGATACTTTCCTTGTGCAGATTCATATTTCTCTCGATTAACATTATAACGGTATTGCTGGTATATAATGGATCCATGAGGATAGTACAATAATATGTTCTAAAGACCTTTGCTGAGTTTTGCTTCAACAATCTTTTATCGAATTATCTGAGGTAGGTAGTACTATCCTCACATTCAGCCTTTAGAAAGTAGTTACATTTGTCTGGTATGAACTATTCTTCTAACAGATCTCTCTTTTCCATTCCATCAACTTTGCTAACCAGTCTAGTTTTATCGAAGGTTACGAGGTTTTACTGGTCCCAAAACAAATTATATCGTTATCATTATAACTTGATCCAGAACTACTTTGTTTATCAAGAACATTTAACAATATACAATCTTAGCTCCATAAAAAAGCCGAATTTTTGATAGGACTTAAGAAGTCCCTGAGTGGCTTCTACAAAGCCAAATTCATTAGAAAATATAAGCTATTAGGAGGAATGGCGACTAAATTATTTCTAAACATTTTGTCTTTATACAATTCCGGTGCAGGCTACCGAAACATCGAAGAGTTCCTGGAGCTCAGATACCCCATTTTTTAATTCGGTACTTATGTTCGTCCGACTTAGCGTTTGCAGTTTTATCTTTTTGAGGGTAGCGCTTAGAACTGCTTCATTCTCTTCTGATCTCATCTTCAAAATAAAATTCCTTGCTTGGTGAGTTATGTCCATTTCGCGAGATTCGGTCGGGCACAAGGAAATTGGTGTCTTCTATGCATACAGTTTTGATTGTACTCTCGTTTCCCTTTGGTGGTGGCGATCCTAAAATCCTGTTTTACCATCTGAGGACATTCAAGTCGTCGTCCGTTTGTACTTCGTGGTTTGATCTGTTGTAAGGGTCTCCGCTTAATTTTCGGTCCTTTGTAATTATCTATGCATTTGCAGGGCGGGTTGAAACGAAATCTTATGGGAGTTCGTGTTCAGAGCCAGGACCAACGCGCTGGTCAGGATTCAAATCAACTAAGCCTGTACCGTTAACTTAATGGCGACGTAGTATCGAACGTAATGCCAGATCTGCCATTGTTTTAACGGAATGACACCTATATCAATACCCTCAAAGCCACTTCTGTAAGATCTCACTCTTTCATACTGAGGTAACAGAATGCCACATCCGTCAGGGCAAGTTCAATGTTTATCAAAATCGTAGTTATACTTCGTTGCTGGATTTCTTAATTTGTGCTCTGCCCTTGAGAGGAGGGGTTGTGGACACTTATTTCGAGACGGCATCTATACACCTCGTTTCCAAAGATGCATAGCAGGTGTGAGGTCCTTTAAGTGGAACCCTCCTCACCTCTCACTCTTCGTCAGGGGCTGCTTATTGGGCATTCCCAGCTAACTCACGAACTTTTGCCGTCAACAGTGCACCAAACATGTAGCCTGAGCTCAGCCTAATTTTGGATTGCTTCATTTCTACTCTGCCCTTGACCGGGGAACATTTGGAGTTGTGGATACTTATTTCGAGGCGACATCTCTTCACCTCGTCTCTAAAGATTCAAAGGATGTTTCAGGTCTTTTAAGCCGAAACTTCCTCTTCTGTCGCTCCTGGTCAGGAGCCAGTAACCTACAAATTTAGGCCGTCAACAGTTTGCCCAGCTATAGAACTTGCTTGGTGGCTTGAGCTCAGCCTAATATGAGTTCTTTGAATTAGGTGCCCTATAGTGATCCATCTGAAATGTTACTAAATTATATATTGCCTAACAGTAGAAGCTTTCTGATCGGTCCACTATCAACACAACCCTAAAGCAACTTTTTGGTATTTCCCCTGTGGCCAGTATTCCAAGGCCTAAGGTGTTCGTCTAAAATTCATTGCTTAAATCAATCCTCTACCTATTGTCTCCTTGCGTACTTTAGTACTTCGAGAACAAAAGGATAAGAAGGTAGCACCTATCAACCATTGGCTAGGTCATGTTGTCCGAATGGACGAAAACACTGCAGCTCTGAGAGTATTCGACGCCGGGAGAAACAGAGGAAGGCCTCCACTCCGTTGAAAGAAAAGAAGAACCTGGTTTCGAATTTGGCGCCACATTGCAAACAGAAGAAACGACTGGGGCGCTGTTGTTAACTCGGCCACAACCGCTTAAGCGGTATCCACGCCAGCAAAGAAGAATAAAGAATGTTCTCCGAGTCTTTAAGTTTTTCCCACCATATTATAAATGAATCTCCTCAACATGGCTCTGAGTCTGATTTAACTTGCGAGAATATATTAATTTTATCAGCCGAAGGCCCTTGTTGCTAGCGCTGCTAAATATTTATTTGTTAAATAATTTATTATTGTCCAAATTTCTTAAAAATAAAAAATAAAAATAAAAAAAAAAATAAAAAAAAAATTAATTTTTCATGATTAAGCTTTAAATATTAAATTTACAAAATACATACACCAAAAATACCGTTAGTAACCAAACTGCCACAGTATATTTATGTAGACAATCCATCAATTTATAATAAAAGCACAACGTCACTGCCCACGTCTGTATGCTACCAAATACATACGATTTTTTTTATTTTTCCATCTCTTATATAACAAATTTTTAAATATATACATATTTTTGTATACATCCACATATCTGTTATACTCATACAAACGTTTTATGGAACCAAAAAAATATATTTTGTTACATGATGAAAATATTACCAACGGACCGCAAAAAAACAGCCGCTCACACCACACACAGTGTTGCTTTTTGTGCGCTGAGTTTGACAGTAAAACATATTTCAACGCCAGCGACAAAAATCTGTCAAAATAATATAAGAAAAAATAGAAAAAGCAATGGCTGTCAGAGGATACAAATACTCGTAGATAGACTCGAAGCGAATTAGCATACCCACATGGCTTACATACGATTACATTATACAATATTTTAAGCTACAGCTGGCTTTTTAGATCACTTAACGGGTGCTTAGGAAATTTTGGAATATCTTTGAGCACAGCTGGGAAATTATTTCAGAGCCATGCTTTAGGCTTCACGAAGAGTCTAAGCTACAAGATAGTTTTAGCAAATATTCAGACGAACTTGTCATATAAATAACCTAACCTCACATCTCAATTTATAGAAAGGAACGCTCTCCACTCGGTCGGTAATAAAATTATCGCGATGATGAATGACCTCGGTTAGATT
Organism: Bactrocera correcta; assembly: GCA_027475135.1. Taxonomy (NCBI): domain Eukaryota; kingdom Metazoa; phylum Arthropoda; class Insecta; order Diptera; family Tephritidae; genus Bactrocera; species Bactrocera correcta. Next base: position 26,550,678 of record CM050325.1, read on the forward strand.
CAGTTAGGTAAAAATCCGATTTAAAAAGGCCACGAGTAATCAATTGGTCAGGGGGATTTGGCATTTTTTACTTCTTGATCGGGCTCAAAGCTCACCTAAAACTTCTGCCGTGTTGTGGGTCCAGGCCAGGAACAATCAATTGGTGAGGGGAAAGGGACATTTTTTCCTTCTTGATTGGGCTCAAAGCTGAGCTAAAACTTCTGCCGTGTTGTGGGTCCAGTACCCGGCCGGAATGCAAGTCCACACTGAACTTAATTTTCAATTAAACCTGCCTTTAAATTTAAACCATAGCCACGATGTATCCCCCCACAAGCCAAAATCCAGTGAACAGATTGGAGCGAACTTCAAGGAGTAACTGCTCGCCGTGGAACCAGATTTAAGTCTCCGGCAAGACCTTGCAGCTTTTGCTACTACCAGTAGAGCAACCATCACACGCAATGACTGGTGACATATCTTACTGCGAAGAAACTCTACCCCCCAGCAGAGGGAATCCACCTGGACAGTTAGAAATGCCTGTAGTGATGCCCCGATTTCTTAGACACGAGTAGAAAACAAAACTACCGGCGCAGGAAATTTGAGCCAGCTTATATCTAATGCAGTCAATTCGCCGCGTTCGTAGAAAATACGACAACCGAGATACTTCAGCCTTAATCTGAAAGCTGGATAGTAGCGGAGAAAGTATAAAAGTGTATCCACATCATATTTATCCCTGCAGCTTGAACAAATGGTGTCTTGTAAAATATCGCATGAATGCCGGCTGAGACAGTGTACAGTTAGGATAGCTATCATTGCGGCCTTGTGAACCTTGTTAAGAGCTAGTAATTCCATGGACTGTTTATGTTCCACTCGGGACCAAAAGGCGTCACAAGTAGAAGTATACCTAAGGGTTGTAAACACTGCAGGAGGTTAGCACTGATTAAGCTTGATTAGTTTTTGACTTTAGAGGCCTCCACTTCAAGAGCCAATGTAATATCAGATATGACCAAGATTTCGGAAAGCATACTCATTTCGGAGGTGCCACATCCTCATCATATAGATGAATTAAAAGCATGAAGCAGAAACATGAGCAAATGAACCGCTGAGCGTGGACCGTTCTTACAACAATCGGGTCTACGTAAACGGAACGGAACCGGATTTTTATCTGGGCAAGGACTGCCAACTCGGCAGAATTCTGCCGCTACAACAACAACAGTGGATGATCGGATAAATGTTGTACGTTGTCCATGGGATTCGCTGAATAAAACTAAACTAAAGAACAGAAAGGCTGTGATTACGTTGAATTTAAGTGAGGTGACTAAAGTTTAATGTTAAAGCCTCTCAAGGCAATGCGAACACTAGTACTTCAGAAACCAAACCATAAAGAGCCATTTGAATACTGTAGAGGAGGTAATCTCAGCAGTGAATTTTCTGGATTCTAGTATTTGGTTTAATATGGAGCTGCGGGAAACCCGAAAACGAAGAAGAGTTGCATAAAGAGCTTGGCGTAACGAACAAAGCTCGACGAAAGGACAAGGCGGGTAAACACGTGTTATTCTTCAGCATTTGAAGGCTTATAACAAGTAAGACATTGAGTCTTTCTTTTGACATGAAGAAAATTGCATATCGAAGCATGTCTTCAGTCAAACCAAATTGAATATTTATTCAAATTTAACAAATCAACAGACCCAGCAGTTGTAGCTGTCGCCATACCCACTCATTTTGTGAATCGACAAAGCAATTCAATGCTGGCATGCTGTTGACATTTGTACAGATTGCAGCTGCTGCGCAGATTTGCCTTTAGCTCTAGTTATTGAAAAAGCGAGACGTTGACAGGTAATATATCACACGAAGGACGCTTTTTTATTTTGTACACGAGTATTTGCAATATGCCGGTGTTTACAACTTTCCGACATCGCTCGCCTGTCTCACTTAAGCGTTGGCATTTCTTCTGCCATGTTTACTTGGCGCCATGTTGCTTCCGTTGCCTGCTTCTACTGCGAAATCGATATTGTCGGTTCACTGCCAGCTGGCAAAGCGAGCTTCTAAACGAAAGTTGTGCGGCACGCTAATATCTATATGAAAAGGAGTGCTTACTGCTCCCTTCTACGACTTCTCCAACAAGCAGCGTGTTCTGGTTGCACAATGATTTATGGTTTCTCACTAAACTATGAATCTTTCACCCGGACACCAGGCTTCTTGGCACGCGAAATCAATCATAATTTGCACTAATAACTAAATTAGTTTGCGCCGTCTACTCATACTAAGTACTTCTAATAAATTTGTTGATTTTACACTTACCGTAAATAGACAACTTGCCACACAGACAGCCGCCCACGAGCCAACCCAGTAGCGGAGTACAGTGCGTTCTTTTTCCGGAAAGAACATGGCATGACATGGTGCGCCACAGTCGCGTAATTCCTGTAAAAAAGAAAAAATGAATTAGTAAACAAAATTAAAAAAATTATTTAGTAGTAGAAGGTCCTCAACGGTATAAAATAACATATATAAAGGTATGCCTCAACATCTAAACTTCTTATGTCACTTAAATTTTGAGTAAGTACCAAGGGTCCACTTATAGAGTGAGCGCCTTGCATACATAGATTTTAAAATACCCTAAGTATACTTTAATTTTTATCTCGGTAAGTCGTAGACTATGTTCATAAATGATTACGGTCCTCTCCTAACCTGGACAGTCTGAAGAAACACAACAAATAATTAAAATAGTTTTAAGTTTATGTTTATGTCCAGATTACATCGATTACAGAAGGAGTCACACGATCTACAGATATCTGACGACTAAGGTCAAATATAATTTTATGATCTCGCCAAGGAATTGTAACTTTGATTTACTGAAGCTTTTCAGAAAGTAACCAGTGTAAAAGCCAAGGATGAGGCAACGAATATTGTCATCTGCCCTGACCTGAGCTCTCTTTTTCATCATTTCTTAGCGCTGCAGCTCCTTGTGAGCTTTATTCTCAGGAATCTGAGTCCTTTGCAGTTTCTTGCCAATTTTGTATGCCAAGCGTATTCAAGTCTCTCTCAATTTCGTCAATACATCTTGGCCGCGATCTTCCCTTTGCTTTAATCCCGTGGCCTCTATTATTTTCTTCTTCTTGTTGTCCATTCTGGTTGCATGACCGAACCATTTTAATCATTGCACTCTGATAGAGTGTATAACAATTGCTCGCCATTATTAGATAAGTTTTAAGGGATCATAACTGAATCCAAGTTTAGAGTGTTATTTAACTTTTAACATAGACAACAATCTTATATTGTTCGCCAGAGTTTTGCCAAATTGGCAGTCCCTGTACGGAAATAAAATCCGTGTTCATTCCGTTTACTATCTGTCTATCAGAGTCCAGCGCTGTTCCAAGATCTGTTCAGCTCGGCGGCAATACTTTTGACCGTTTCTGTTATTAGTGATGAGGCACTGATTACAAATGGATTGAATTGATCCCGAGATCGCGAGCGTCTTGGACAAGGACAGATGGAGTTATAGAGTATGTTTTGGAACAGACAGATAAGGATTTACTGTTTCAGGTTCCGAAAATAATTAGAATAATGAATTATGGGATAACACGTTGCAAAAATAGTAACCGATAATCCTTGGACGAGAAGTTCTAAATAACTTTGGGATCAGCTGGTTTTGGAAGGTAATTAAGATAGGAAAGTAGAGTTTTATATAAGATTTAATTCTTAGGGTACATGTTTACAGATACGAGTATTACATTACGGAGAAGTTGGTTGGAGAAGTATAAGAAAGAGGTATAATGAAGTAAACTGAAAGTAACTTTTGAATTGATGGAACTTAAGTATCCAGATTTCAACACAGCTCAACTATTAGCGCTGAGAATAATTACAGGTAAGAAGTATGTGGACCAAACATGTCTTGGAATACCAACAATACAGTACATACCACAAAAGTAGTGGCGATGTCCAAGGCTAAAGGGAGCTTAAAAAAATTATAGTCATCATCAACGGCTACCTTAAGATTCTGCTTTCAAAAAAGTGAGAAAGTAGATTCGGTGAAATGCATGGCATGAATGGATGATAATGAGACGCTGGAGCATTTCTTTTGCGAATGCGCAGCACACAAGCGGTTGAGACAGAGGATCTCCCACGGCTGCCAATGTTCCTACTTAAGAGGCATTGAGGAGCTAGGGTAGAAAAATATCAGGAATTATACCAAATCCACTCAGCTGCTGTATAAAGGCTAATTGGTTATCGATCGGGAGCATAATGGACCTAAATCCAACAATCAACGAACCATGCGGACTAAAGGTACATTAAAAGTTCACTGTCATTTCATTCGTATTATAGGTATTTATAACACTTTCGCATAATCCCTGTCAATTTGTTGCTCTTTTGCAATAATATGATTTTATTTTGCTTTAAATAGTTTCCATGATTGGATTGGTGTGATATTCCATTTCCAAATGCCAAATGAGTCTATTATTTATTGAATTCTCTTTCCAGCCTTACACCCTCAGCCCAATAGCAACGGTTCTCAAGCAAAGTATGCACATCATTTGCATGAAAATCAACCACCACCCCGCAGGTGGTTTACGCCGCAGGAAGCCCATTTCAGTTACAGGTCCATAATCCAATCCCATTTCACTGCAGAAATCTTTAAAATATATTTATGGAGTTCAACTGCAGCTATGTATTTTAATATGCCATAAAATAGATTTAATATCAAATAAGTAAAACATTTTCACAGCAGCATGGGAAGCAAGCGAATCGCTGGCGCTAAGCAGGCAAGTCATTTTAAAGGAGAAGGGACTGCAAGATTGCCAGAAGATGAGCTCATTAAAAATTCAAAATTCATCGACGAGCAGCGACTTGAAAGTGGAACATACACAAACAAGCGCGAGAACTTTGTTGCAAGAAGCGAACGCCAGTGGAATGGCGGCTGGGCGGCAAAATATACGAGTCGAACAAGAGTAAAGCGAAATGGAATCATTGGTATAACCTACTCCCCTGGAGTGTGATTTAGAGTTAAATTAAGCATAGTTAAATATTAAAGATGGCAGCGCATGAGCCCCTAAAGAACTAGAGTAGGCGGAGTGTAGCTGAGCTGGGCTGAGCACACCAAGAAGACGGGCGGACAGCAGTAAATTATAGCAGCAGTTATGTGCCCACAGGCCACGCGGTTCTAAGCAGCTGCTCAAGCACGCAATTTGCCACACGAGCACAACGAAGTTAAAGTGCAGTTCACGTGATGCGAAAGAAATATGCTCATCATGTACATATGTATGTACTCAAGTATAGCATAACCGCAGGCGCTAAACCCATAGATGTTGAGTGAAATATGTATTTATCGTGCGGGGATGCTGGGAGTGAGTATAAGTACTTTGTGTTTTCTTATCATTAACATTATTTGTTGTATTCTGCTTTTAGTGCAATCTATCTTCATGCTCTTGGGAGACCAAAAGTCGAGCGAGTGGTCGGCAACTTAAAGTGCGATTTTTGTGGCGCATAATTCATACGCAATTCAACGTGCAACTGCAACATTGTTTTGCGCTTCAGAAAAATAATAAAATAAAATAAAGAAACGGCGGAAAACAGTACTAAGCAAAAGATAGCACTGAAGAGCAGCAACAAAATGGGGCTCCAGCGGCACAATAACCTCTCTAAGCAGCCGAATGGTGGCAGTGTTGGTCGACACAAACGCGTTTAAGCTCTTACGCGCAAAGGTATTGTTCCGCACAATGCGAGCCTGTGCCTTTGCGGCACGCTGTTATATACTGCCGCCACTTCTGCTGCTTCGCTGCCATTCCCCGGGGGACTTAAAAAATGTAGAATCGTGTCCGTTGACGGTGTTATGCCAAAATGAATGAGAATGCACAATGAATGTGGCGTAATGAGTGCGTTGCATGTGGCAAGCTAACAAAAAAAAAAAAGCAAGAACAATAAGCGGTAGAAAGGCAGATGATTCAGCGAAGTTGCGAAGTAAATTGCGTAGCATTGCGCTGTTGCCAATTTTCGGCTGTTAGAAGCGGCAAATCTGAAAGTTAAAATTAAGTATACAGTTTTTCTAATTCAGACTCAATAGTATATGGATAAGACAGTATTAGACTGTCTAAAATTAAGTGTTTATCCTGCTTTATAAAGTGAATCAGAAGCCTTTTGACCTCTAGGCAGATAAGAGCAGAATGGGATGACACTAAAATGACCAAGGAAGTCTGTAGAGGTATTCCCCAAGGTGAAGTGCTATCTTCATTTCCATGGACATTAGTAGTGAATAAGCTGCTAAGGAACTTGTAAGGCAAGGCCCCTAAGATAATGGCATTTGCGGACGACGTTTTCATCTTTATAACGGGTGGGTGTCCACAGACCATTAGCAATATCAAATCTACTGAAAAACAAGGTTCACAGTAAACATGGAAAAATATGGCTGGCGTAAAGTGTGTTAGCTACATACGTGCAACACTCTAAACATTTACACGGATGGCTAAAAAATGGACGATGGAAGTGGTGCTGGTGGTGTCCAGAGTCAGGTATAAGGCAGCCTCTGAAGTTGCCGGACAACCACAGTATATTTCATGCTGAGGTCTTTGCTATTGGGAAAGCCACGAGCTGGCTTCTTATGCACCTTTAGGCAATTTCAGCCTCAATATACACGCAGCCAAGCATCAATAAAGGCAGTAACCTCATATCGCATATCGGCCAGAAGTATCTTGGTAAGCAGGGCAGCAGTGGAAAGTGTTTCCAGAAGCAAGCAACTTCACTTCTACTGGGTACCAGTACACAAAGGCATCGAGGGCATCGATAAAGTGGGCGATTGTCCAGAATGGTGTCCGGCTAACGCCCGAAAATGTGATCAAAATTGGGAACCCCATGCATTGTCTATACGATGATCTAGACAAAAGCACTGTAAAGAAAATCAAAAACCTCGATAGAAGAAACTGTAGGAATATGATGGGAATACTAACTGGTAACTGTCTGGTGGCGACGAACGCCTGTAGGATGGGGCTGATAGATCGAGAAGACTGCAGGAGATACCTAGAGCAGGGCACCAGCCTAGAGCAGTCCCACAAGCATGAGGGGTATCCGCGGAATGATACAATAAAGGAGTTATCGATATTGAGGCCGCAGAGTCCTAACGGATGACTACTCCTGTTGGACCTAGCAACTGAACTCCATCCGGTCGCAAAGGACTAAAACTGGCTTATGCGCGGCTTATTGGTCTACCAGATTAACTTAGCTTTACTTCAGCGAACATCAAATAAAGTTTCGCAAAAAACTTTTCCTTAAAGGTTAGTTACGGAACTGAAGTTCCTCAGAAGTTTATTTCGTGACATGAGTTCAAATTTTTTCCCATGAAAAGGACTCAGAGGTAATTCTTGGATCCAACAATAGGCTTGTCGAGGTTGTACGATATTTAAGTAAGAATTAAAATTTAGGCTCGGCTTGGTATGTTCCGAAGGATCACCACGGAAATTGTAAGAACTTATGTATATAAGGCAGAGAGCTCGAGTGCCTAATACTATACACGGCGTAAAATGGTATCCCAATATAGGGTTAAGACTCAGGTTGTGTCATGAAATGCGTGCGAATCGTTCAAATGTTAGATAGTTAGACCATAGGAATCATAACTGTCGTAAACATAGAGCTTGAAAAACGGAATCAGTCGAAGAAATGGATCGTCCGTAAACTCCATACCTCGAAAGACCAGAAGCGTGATGACTAAACATGTCTTCCAAAAGATTCCGTGTTTTTTTAAATGATGGTATAACCTGATGAATGGAGCTTACTGACTGTCTAGGCCTAAATGACAAAGACACAAATTAAGAATATTTAACAGAGATTTTTTATTAATGGAGCTTATTTAAACGCTATCTTATACAGAACAGCATTGAAATCGTCTCGGAATATAAGGTCACAACGTTAAAAAAGGATACGCTTCGTATTGAGACTGATCCAAGATAATTTTTAACCAAAATCACTTTAGATTTCATAAGAATACTGCAGATATTCCTCACCTTCCATCTATCTAAATAACCCTATATGGACTTCAAGAAACCTTACAAACTTAGATCACCTTGGATATTCTCTTCGTCAATATTTTTACAAGTACACATCTATAAATATTTCCAAAGCTTTGCTTCCATATGTGCACTCAAGAATATATGCGTTTGTTGTACACCCCCTCTGGCCACCTATAAAGAATTATGTACAGACGAACGCATCCATAACAGAATGCCAGTCATCACTGATGCCATAACGACCTGAAGGCCATCAACATTAAAACGTCAAGAGCGACCAAACAATAACAACTGCACTAACCATAAATATCGAGACTACAACAATAAGATAGTAACATGCATGCAACATTTGCCAACAACAACAAGGAAAACAAAGCAAGAATATTCAAGGGAAATCTTTGATTGCTTGAAAACACCCGCTGGCGTTAAACTATCAAACCAGCCGAGGAACCAAAGGAACAAAACGGCAAAAGCAGGCTGTTTGGATGGTGGGATTGCTGACTGGAGCTTGTTGGATAGCTGGCTGAAGCTCGTTGGTGCCGGCTTGGGAAAGCAGACGGTACATAAGCTCGTTGTTGTCTAACCTATTACCGAGCCGTTGTTGGTACTCAACCGGGCATTTAAGCAGATTTTAATTTATTGTAGATAAAAGTGCTGTCTGCTGTACTGCAGCCGCCAGCTGTTGATTGTTTGGCCAACACGCATACACGCAAGCGAAGCAGGCAGGCAAGAGTAGCACCCACTAATATGAGCTGCAGCAATGTATTGTGTGGCACACACAGTTTCAGTTTTATTTTTCGAATGATTTTCGGCCGCTGGCACACTGGATGCTTTGTTGCTTGCTGCTGAAGTGCAGCGCCAGTACACACATGAAGTGGGGCGGAATTCGTTGAATGTTCGAGTGGTGGACCTGGGTAAGAGTAGTGTGTGGGGCAGGTATGTAGCTAGAGCTCAACCGGTGCAGCTCGATGAGGTCATTGATGGTGGGCAGGGTATGCCTGGCAGCAGATAGTCAGATACCAGAGATAGCTTGCATGGATTGGAAGTTTGAGTGGTTGCTTGGATGGATGAGTGGTTGAAGGAATGAGCACGCTACAATGTAAAGCATTTAACTCAATGGCTCAAATACAAACAGTTTAAGAGTAGAGGTAGTTCACGAGCATACTCGTAGTATGCGGAGTTACGTTTGAACAAAAAGATCCGAGGGACGCTGCGCTTCGCTCATAAATGTGTCTATTTTGTTGGCTGCTGGTATACACACGCACATATATGCCACACTGTCCAGCAAATGTCGAAAATTACGGTCGCATGACCAACACATGGCATACAACAAATGCCAAAGTCAGGGGTTGAAATGCTTGCCTCTACACAAGCATACATGGGATGTCTAACACTTTCCTCAGCAATTCCATTGAGTCCAGCCACACTTGTTGTGCTTAGATAATTCTGTTGATATTTGCTGCTGGCTATGCTGTCTGTCTTCATATGTGTGTTGGAAAGTAATTTCAATGCGGATATGCGTTGGTCAGCTGTCTCGACTTACCCGAGGGCAAACTAACTCACTCGGTGGTTGAAAGTTGAAGTCGAAACGAAATTGTTGGATAATTTACGTGCTGCTTGCGGCCTGGTGGTGGTGCTTATTATAGGTCTTTGTTGGAGAGGTCTCACATATGTGCATCCTGGTATATATGAATAAATGCACAAATTTACTATTTCCGAAAAGAAAAGCAGTCCTGCTGTGTCTTATTTGTATTTCAATGTCACTGGGCACCCTAATTTGACCTTCTCGTGCCAAAGTAACGCGAACCGGCGTGTGATGTGCCAAGCTGGTTGAGATGTGTAGAGGTTAAGGTGATAGTTTTTCAACATCGTTGGTGAATACTGCGGGGGAAATGAGGATTTAATTTATAGGCTACGTGCTAAAGTTGTGGGTTATTGGAAGTTAGAGAATGCTAAGGTAGGGGATATGATTATCATTTATTTGTAAATATTTTATAGAGTCTTCGACTTTTGCTTTAAACCTAACAGAGAGATTATAAAAGGCTTTAAGACTCAAATAAAGGACTTGCTTTGGAAAACTTTCATTGTAAAAGCAGTACATCCTACTTAAAATCTGATATAACAGTTTTGAGAAAAAAATTTGCGGAAAGACATACAAAAAAACTGCTTTCAAATGAATGAAAAATATATTCCAAAAGTGTCTTAGAAAGTTTTCCGGCGGTCGCAAAAACGGCGTATGATTATTTCAAAAAGCCAAAATTTCTGCCAAAAGAACGCTAAAAATTTTATAAAGGGTGGGCCATATAAAGTTTTAAATTTAAAAAGTCAATAAAAAAAACGGCTTGATATTTTTCAAAGATCTAACATTTATTTAAAATGTTGTTTTATAAAATTTATTTGTGGAAAACAATTTGGGACAAATGACCACCACGGCTGAGTTTACATTAGCTTATCCGATCCACCCATTTTTGGAGTAATTTCTCGATGGTTTCAGGCCTTATGGCAGCTACAGCAGCTAGAATCTCTACTTTAGATCTTGAATTGTTTCTGTATGGTTGGCGTAACATTTATCTTTAACCGCTCCCCACAGAAAATAGTCCAACGGAGTTAAATCGCAGCTTCTGGGAGGCCAATTCACATCACCTCTTTTGCTGATTATGCGATTTTCGAAGATAGGGCGTAAAAGATTGAGCGTAGCGTTTGCTGTATGGCACGTAGCGCCGTCCTGCTGGAACCAAATGTTGTCCAAGTCTTGCTCTTCAATTTGCTTGAAGAAAAATTCGGTTAACATTGCGCGATATCGCTTACCATAGATGGTTACGGCGGTTCCTTCTTCATTTTCGAAAAAAAATGGGCCGATGATTCCACCAGATCGAACTCCGCACCATACAGTGATTCGTGCTGGGTGCATTGGCTTCTGGACGATTATGTGCGGGTTTTCTGTGCCCCAAGTGCGACAATTCTGCTTGTTAACCATCGAGGTGGAAATGAGCCTCGTCCGAAAAGCTGATTTTTCGGTAAAAATGACCATCCCCGTTTTTTTTTTTTTTTAATATTTCCCAGTTTTCTTCTAGCGACCCATTTCGTAAATTTTAGACTTTTTACTGAATATCTGTCACTTACCGAATGGTATTTGACGTTTCCAATATCGAAATATAGATAATTCAAATTTAAAACGTTAGATGGCCCACCCGTTAGAACTGAAATATGAGCCTCATGATCAGAAATGTTCTCCAGTATTGAGAATAGGATCCCTCTGGTCTCAAAAAAAAGAAACTAATAATTAATTTACGAAATTTAAATTTTTTATTTTTTTAAATTATATTTTTCAGGGCATATAACGCCCGCAATCTTCTTCTGCTTGAAACTATTTTTTTGGTCCAATTCGTAGTTTCTTTAAAATTCTGTCAGTATTTTAAACGGTCTCACAGCGATCTGTCAGTAAGTTGCAAAAAATTAGAAGATGATTTCAAAAATCCAAAGTATTTTCTAAAATAACTCTAAATAATGGAAGAAAAATACGATCTTGAGTCAGAAGTGAAAAGCCGCTGGCTCCAAAATAAGATATAGATAAGTTCTATGAAGTTCAAACAATCCGAAAACTAATTTAAGGATTGTAATATTCTGCAGTTGGCAACTATTTTGTTCAGTTCAAGTCGTAGTTTAGTTTTTATAGAAAGCGGTCTCACAGCGATTCCACACTAAATCCCAAAAAATTTGGAAGATGATTCTCAATTCGGATTAGTACGGATCCGTCAGTACGTCATTAGTTTTAAAGACCAAAAAGTAGTGCTGTGCCTCATTTGATTTTCTAAAACATAAGTGATCTGATATTGTTTGAAGCCATTTTCTTTCTTTTCTTTATACAAGCAAGTCGAAGTCGGATTTCACTACTTTATTATAGGGAGTAAAGTTGTTATTCGACTTTTTAGGGCAAGCATTTTGTGAGGTCTATGTAGTCCATTCGACTTTTTTAGGTTTGAAGGACAGTTGAGGACATAAGTCCTCAAAGAGAACGACTAAAAGCAAGTTTCAGAGTGTATCCTATTATTTACTATTATCCTATTATTACAAAATCCTATTATTTACATAAACTTCTCCGGCCAAACTCAAACACTCAGCATAAACCCTTAAAAATTTAAAAAACAATTCCTCCTTCCGACCAACTTTCGATGTCTAGGCCACGTGACAATTAAATATGCTAATAAAAGCCACTTTTGACACTGACACAAAGTTATTTAGAACACGAAAAGGGTTGACCCTTCATTAGCAAATTAGGCGTTGCAGTAATATCCCTAAAAAATGATGTACCCCTAACAAACAAAACAACAATGTAGGCATGAAAAGCTACAAAAAGTAACAGCGTCTTTATTTTCATAAATAATGAGAAATCTTCCAGTTAAACAAAGGTCGAAAAAGGTCAACATGTAAGGGAATATACTTAAACCACGAGGAAGAAGCCAGCGAGTACTCATACAGAAAGCACAAAGGGTCAAAGCAGTGAACGCAGGAAAAAGGGTGCAACTAAATGGGCATAAATAATCAGTAGAAAAGTAAGGATGTACGAATGAGTAGAATTCAAATGCACACCGGAAAGTCGAACAAAAGCAAAGAATTGCTGGCATTTATTAATAATTTAGGGAGGATTTTCATATTTATGAAGGAGATCAGTTATAATGTAAATTAGGAAACATTATGATTTTTTTATGCATGCCACAAAGCCATGCAACAAGTAGATTTAAATATGTATGAGACGTGCGCAACGAATGACCAGCACACAGGAAAGACGGAATTTATTTTTGTACTCAGTAAGAGAGAGTGAGAGCGAAAGGGAGAAGGGCAACACTTATTATTTCGCTTGGCTTTGTGTGCGGAAAAAAGGCGGCGCAAATAATTACACTTGTCGACACTTGATTAAAGCGGCATTCGTGGCATTTGTGTGTTTCGTTTGCGCTGACGTTTCGGGTCTTCGATTGTCCGGTACAATACAATACACAATTTCGCCCTTCCGTTATTATGCCTTTTCATGCATTATTATATCTTGTTGCCTTTACCCGCTTTCTTAATTTATTTGCAGCTTATTGTGTTCTAGACTGGGCTTACGGCTCTTTCGACTGACCGCATGAAGGTTTACAAATATATACAATATAATATATATAAATCTGCTTGCCACCACATAATTGCACTGCCGCAAAATGTGGCAAAATACCAATACATGCGGCTAAAGTATTTTTCAATTCAGTTCAAAGCGGCACCTTGCGTCCCGCTGGAAAGGATAGTGTAACGTCTTTAAAGTTGCCTTTCTTCACTCTGTGAACCGCAATGTCAGCAAATGGGAAACACTGACAGGAAATGGCATTTCGTTTGTAATTTGCGGTTGCCTATATACTAAAATACAAAAGCAAGGATAATATGAAATGTGTGCTTAGCGGTTGGGCAGGCGTTTTCAGTAAAAGCACGAAGGTTAAAACTGGAATGGTAGGGAGTTTGAAAGATTTTGCTGTTCGAAATTTAATAAAAAGCAGCTGCAAGTGCGGTTAAGTGTTGTAAAGGCACATATGCACTCAAAGTAATTGGTTGGGAAAAATAAATGGGGTCATATTTAAAAGCTTCGTAGAGTCTAAGAAACAATTTCTGATTACAATGGCTGTAGAGTAGACTAAACGAACGGATATTCCATTGCTAGATTATTAGGAAGTTCGAATAGCAGTTAACCGTCTTAAGAACATGCATGCAATAGCTTCTTTGTAGAACATGGTTCGACGAAAGCATGCCCGACGATTGCAATTAAGGTGCCCAAACCACGAAAAGGAAGACCCCACAATCTGTGTCAACTACCGTAGGAGGCTCCTCAACATCTTATTTAAGGTTCTGTCAAGCGTACTGTGTAAAAGATTAAATCCTTGGACCTTATTCATCATCTGCCAAATCTTGGAAAAGACCCGTGACAAATCGAGAAAGAAGTCTACGTCCTAATTTGGTATCCCCGCAAAACTAATATGGCTGTGTGAACTGAAGTTGAGCAATACCAAAAGCTTCGCAAGGATCGGAAAGGATCTTACCGAGCCGTCTTCTTCAATCTACTCCTGGAAAAAATTATTCGAGCTACAGATCTAAATAGAGAAGGTACAAGTTTTTGTGAGAAAGGTTGTGCGGAAGATTTATGGTTGATGGAGCGATGAAGACGAAGTGTGGACTAAAATAATGCTTCATATATCAATAAGGTAGACTTAATACCCACACACTTTACATCGTTGAAACAAATAAGATTTCAGACTATAAATATGAATTTTCAGGGCGAAAATATAATAAAAGGATAAAGTAAATGTCTTAAAACTCACATAAACCTGATAAAATTGCAGATTTAATTGGCCCGCAACCGAAAACTATTTATAACAGGTCTACAAAAAATGTTTGTCGTGTCTGTATGTAAGAAAAGGAGTCTCGCAATCAGTTTAAAAGAAAATTGTTGCAGAGAGAGTTCTAGGGTTGAATAAAAACACAGCTTTCTGGTAGTTAGGATCAAATTACTCTGGATTACATAGCGGAGTATTTTAAGCCTTGAACGAAGTAGTTTACCATGATGTTTATAATATACAGAAGGAAACGTGAGCGTCTCTATAATTTCTGTATATGTGACCTGGTCTACGAAAAGGGGGCTTAGGTGTCAAAAAAAAAAAATAAATAAATAAATAAAAAACTAAAAAAAAAAAATAAATAAAAAAAAATAAAAAAAATAAATAAATAAAAAAAAAATGAAAAAATTAAAAAAAAAAAAAATTTAAAAAAAAAAAAAAATTTAAAAAAAAAAAAAAAATTTAAAAAATAAAAAAATTGAAAAAATAAAAAAATATAAAAAATATAAAAAAAAAAAATTAAAAAAAAAAATTGAAAAAAAAATAAAAAAAATTGATGTTTTGTATATAATCAACGTGACGAGCAGAGTCGATTTGGTCATACCCATCTCTATGTCCATCTATACATGAAGTAAAATTTGAAATATCGCTCTGAAAATATGCATACGTTCTTATCTCTCCAGAAAGCTGTTCATATCTCAGAACCGCTGATATCCGACCACTATAGCATATAACTGTCATACAAACTGAACGATCAAGTTCAAGTCCCTGTATGGAAAACTTTTTCATTTGTCAAGTTATATTCACGAAATTCGGAATTGATTGTTCTCGACATCAACGGTACTTTCTCCGAAAAAATTGCACAGATCGGATCACTATAGCATATAGCTGCCATACAAATTAACCAATCAAAACCAAGTCCTTGTATGGCAAACTTTTTCATTTGTCAAGATATATTCACGAAATTTGGCTCCAATTATTATTTAGAGCAACGGTACAATATCTGATAAAATGGTTTAGATCTGACTACTATAGCATATAGCTGCCATACAAATTGAACGATCCAACGTCAGTCCTTGTATGGAAAACTTTTTTATCTGACGAGATATCAAGTTCTTTTAGGCAACTTTGGCATTTGTTAAGCGTATTCCAGCTTCGGCATAACCAAAGTTAATTTTTTCTTTTTGTTTTACCTCAAAATATCCTGCTTTACTCCAATATAAGTCTCTTTCTTTTTTTGCCGCACTATTTGTCATTCCACAGTGTTGATTATTTTTCTATTTTTCGCCTCATTGCCACTCTGGCACCCCACCTTTTTGTCATTAAAATTCAATTTCCATCATCCATAGCTTACGAAGCAGCACATTAAGCGCACAGCAGGGCAGCAAAGTGCGCGCGGCTCCTTCGTAGCGCGCAAAAATGTTTCAATTTACTTAATGTAAAAAGAAGTGTTGGAGAAACAAGCGTGAGTATTAGAAGAAATTTATAAAATGTTGTGTCATATTTTAAATGAGAAGCAAGCAAAAGCATGATAGTATACAAAGGGAGTTCGCCTCGAAAAATTGCGAGCGATATACATATTACAAGCGCTTTGAAGACAGTCGCGCTGATGTTAATGGCGAGAAGAAAGAGCTAATATTTTAAAGAAACATAAAATTATTGCTATAAAAAAATACACATAGCTGACAAATGAAAATTATTGGTGGTGTAGTGCAATCAGCAAGCGTCACCGCGCTGCTGACGTCGAGCTTTCGCTGCCTGAAAGCGCGTGCGCGCGTTTTGACGTGCAGCAGCAATTTATCTCGCGTCAGGCAATGTGACTGGGTTCAATGGCTGTTCAGCGATAGCTGCTTGTTTCTCACTTCCTTAACATACAAAAACAACAACAACAAAAAAACGAAATAAAATAAATTTGCTGCTACTTTTTTACTATATTTGCTATTGTTGTTGTTATTGCTAGTTAAGCGGACTTAAGTCATTTTGCAAAGCGCTAATCTCTTCACTGAATACTTCACATTCTCCTTTGGCATACGCAAAAAATATCAAGCACAAGCCACGCCCACTTTTTTCACCAACACTCAAGCTTGCCGCAGCAAAAATATGACTGTTGTTGCTTTTTCCATGTTTTTGTTGCTTTTTTGTAGACACACCGACGTCAGCGACAGCGATAAATGTTGCGCGGTACATCTCCATGCAGCTAACAATTGCACAACAACAATAAGCGCTGTTATAGCACAAGCAACAGCAAAACCAGCAAACAATATTTGCGGCAGCGTTCTGTGCGGGGAGAACAACCGTTGCGCAATCATTACAAATGTGCGCAAATTTATTTGCATTTTTTGCTCTTTGCAGCGAGCGGAGCAGTTGCAGTGTGCAACAAAAGATTACCGAAGAATTCTTTTTCTGCCAGCTTCTTCTTTGTCAGTTTCTCAAGCAGTTTGCGAAATTACAAAGTTCACAACTGATAATTTGCGCGCAGCAACAACAAAAGCAACGAAATAAATCAGCAGTTGATACATTGTTGCATACAGTGAGTCAAAAAAGTATATCTCGTTCTCCCGTTTTCAGTCGACACAGGCTTCAACAAAGAAAGAAGAAACGTTTACTTCGGCTGCAACGAAACCGTAATACCCTTCACAGGCGCTAAGTATAAAAGGATCTTATCTTGGGTTTTTTAATGGTCAAAACTGATCAGTTTCTTCTGAGATTGTAGCTTGGATAATAGAAAAATTGTCCGTACAAGCCCCTCATTTTGAACGAACAGTTTGTACAGCAGTTATATCCTATAGGGGTCGGATATCAGCGAATCCAATAAGTGAGCAGCTCCTTGCGGAGAAAATGACGATCGCAAAATTTCAGATCAATAACTCGAACTCTGACGAACGATTCCTTCTTTGCGTTACAAACTTGTTCCGAGTATAATTAGGAGAGCGGTTGCTAAAGAAAAGCGGTTTACGACTGAAAAATTCTTGCTTAAAGTGAGGTTATATTTCTTTTGATATCTTATTCCACTTGAGACAAACGTTGCTTTTCCAGAACTAATACCTTCCACATAAATCTTAGAGTTCGTCAACTTGATAGAACTGAAACTGGAATACTGGAAAGCAAAGCAAGTTCAGGGCCTATTTTCAGGCAAAATTATTTCAAAATATATAATATAGGCGACCAGTTAAAGGGATGTACATTTGAGAATTTCGAAAAATTGTTTTTGTTTTGCATACATATCGAATGTATATGTATTTAAGAATACGCTTCGAAAATGATCCGGCCAGTAGTTCAGGAGTTATGAGCGTATTTCTGATAATTTTTAACTTAGCGTATTTTGCTCCTAACACTTTAAGCACATTTTTCACGACAGGTTGATTTCAGCGATGGTAAAAAAAATCCTTGACCGATCGGCATGAAATTAATTTACGATCTTCCTAACAGTTTTGATAATAATGTCAATATAGATTACACAAAAAAAAATTCTTTATATGTATATTCATTATATACAATCATTTTTTGGTTTTTGGATTTGACACAGTTTTAAGCAAATCTTCCTCACCGCCATATAAGGGAATAAAGATCCAAAACCTAAGAATTTCTCATGACTTTGAACTTGCTTTAATGTCAAACCGTTTACGGTATTGACGAAGTTTACTTTCAAACACATACCTATTACTTAACCTTTCACGTTTTATACTTTCCTACGTAAAATTGTTTTCACACCGGAAAATTATATATTTGTGAGACAGTCTTGAGGTTCTACAGATATCCCACATTTAAGGCTCTTATTTGAAGCAACGAAGTATTTATTTCCACTCTGATAGATTTAATATTTAGATAAATTCGATTCCAAAAACATGAGGAGAGTCATTACATCTATCAAGTACATAAAGATCACTTTG
The DNA here is from genome assembly GCA_027475135.1 of Bactrocera correcta. NCBI lineage: Eukaryota > Metazoa > Arthropoda > Insecta > Diptera > Tephritidae > Bactrocera > Bactrocera correcta. Next base: position 26,568,891 of record CM050325.1, read on the forward strand.
TTCGTGAAGTAATCAGTTGTTTAAAGCCCTAGACTTCACATGTTTCCTATGGACCATTCGGCACCATATTTCGACTGATATTACATACATATGTATACTTGTACTTATATGTCAGAGTGTGAATGTGGGTAATTATTAATTCAGTACTAATACTCGCTTTCAGCTGATAAAGGTTTCATATCATTATAACTGTACTTGTATTTTCTATAGACTGTTTTGTATAGTATATATTAAAATGAGCACAAATATTTATAAAAAAAAAACAAAATTAATTTAAAAAATAAATATTTCTCAATAAACGATCGCATTTACTATTAAAGCGGCTGAAGGCCTCGTAGCCAGTGCTGCGTTTATGTATTTATATAATAAAACTCTTTTTGTTATATGAATTATTATAAATAAATAAATAAAAATACTATTAAAGTCAACAATAAGTTGTTAATACTCTTGAGTTCAGCAGCTTTGAATTGCACAAAAGAAAAACATGTTTTCATTTTATTGCTAACTAGCAGCCCGTCCCGGCATCGCACGGAGTAAACAATTATTTATTTTTGGAAATTTGGATATAAAATACTTTTTTTCACAAATATTTTTATATGTATTAAAAAAAATCCCACAGTTACATATATTTGTATGTAAGTCTATTTATGTTCAATAAGGTAAAATGAAAAAAGTTGCTGTAGTGACATAACTACAATAGTTGGACATATGTATGCTACCGCGGAGTTTTTTGTAGACATTATGATATTTTTCAATATTGTTGTACATTATTTTGTTCTGTCGCTAATCGTTTCGGCAGCGCATTCGACGAAAGACATTTTAGGACTCATTTTTCTACACCTTCGGTTACGTTGTTCAAGTTTTACTAAGGATCCCTAATTTTTTTCAAAATGAAATGTAGCCTATGTCAAATTGGAAAAATGTAGCATTCTATTGGTGAAAGAATTTTTTCAATTGGCCCAGTACTTTTTGAGCCTATTGATTACAAACATACAAAAATAAGCTCAAATTCTGTTCGTTTTATGCATAGACACGGACGTCTTATTGTGCTTCCTGGTGGTAACCAAATTAAGCCTTATCCAGCAAATCAGTAGACTTGGTAGAAAAACCAGATTTTTTCCACCGCTGCTGACCACATGTTTCTTAGGTTGGAGCATTGACAGTGAGTCGCAAAGATAACATTCCAGCGCCTCTTCGGCCTCCGCGATAATCCACTTTTCTAATTTGCTGAAGTTGGACTCTGTTGTCCTGTTATGATACCTACGGTATTACTAAGAGCTACAAGCTTTTTGGTTTGTTCACCATCAACTTTACACCAAATTAACTTTGTGGTATATCCGGTCTTGCTAGTATTCAAAGGCCAAAGATGTTGCTCAAGTTCCATTGCTTCAAACAACTTTTGAATGAGTCGAATGGTCGTTCAGTTTCCGAACAGGACAGCTCGTCTGCTTTTTAATTTCCTTCTATTCATAAAGTCTAGATGTTGCCTGCTTGTTCCAAACTAACGCAGTGAGACTTAGTATTGACGCTACGGATAGGTTTAATTACCGCTTCGTTACTCACTAGAAGGTCTCTGGACTCGTTGGTTAGAGCAGAAGTCCACTTGGCATTTTCTGTTATGTCACCCATTTCGGCCTGAAAATCTGAGTTGTAGACCTTTAGTTTGAAGATACTTTCTGTGCATGGATTACTACAGAAGAAGTACGCTTCTGTTTCTATTTAACCTTTTGATTCGTCGGTGAATATGTAGATTTCGGCGTTGGAACCGTCGACCACAGAACAATTGGTCCTTTCTGATCCACTGGGGAAAAAATGTTGTGTTTAATTGTTCAGGGAGTTCCATTTCTCGATCAGATTACCACTTTAGCCCGAGTTTATTAAAAAGGTCGAATATGATGTCATGCCTATAGTGACGCCGAGTCTGGTTCCAGTGGCCCAAAATCATGAGCCTCAAACTTCATTTCTATATGGATTGCCCGAATGACGAAGATAATCTCCAATACCTTCATTAACGAAGTTTTAAATCCTCCCGTAATCAGGAACATTGCACCACACAAAAAATTAATATGACACTTTTTCGATAATACCATCCACCATACCATCGCAACTTTTGTTAGTATGGGACGGATGACACTTATGTAGAGTCAATAGACTATCTGTAGTAATCTAGTAAGCTTTGAAGAGTTTTGGAAGTTCTGCCCTCATTGTTTCTCTGGCTTAGTTTTTTTTTTTTTATATAAGAGAACTCCGAGAATAATTATATAGACTGCAACAATGAGACCGAAACAAAAGAGGAATCCATTCCCAGATATATCATAAGGAGCATACATGTTAGATTGTTTCTGTGTATGGAGATGACAAGTATCAGGATGAAACATTTATCCAGAAGGTCCTCTTGATTTCTAAGAGACGTATTAAGGGGTTAGGCCACTCTAGAGGGCAACAAAAGATGCCTTTTTTGAAATTTTTTTTTTGGGAAAACTGTTAAATAAATCTGGTTCTTAACAAAAGGGATTTATTATAGGTATAATTAGCTGCTTATAACTATTTTTGAAGAAAAATTAATTGAAAAATGGCGGCTACACAGCGTTCTCCCTAGGATGTCTCCGTTTTTTCGGGAACAACGGCCGGACACACAGCTCCTGTATTTTTTTTTATTTTAGTAAGTTGTTGAACGGTTTCCGCTTGTAACTAGCACTAGCTACAGAAGTACGTGGGATTTTTCGATACATGTATTTTTGACAAAATGGCGGACCTTTAAAGGGACAAGTAACAATTTGGCCTAAAAAATTGTTCGAAATTTCTTAATAAAAAACAAACTATGCAAGATAAAACAAAAACATCCTACGTTCCTCTGCAGATAATGTATTTCTATTTAAAGTTTTGAGTGGGCTCCCTGCCGAACGAACGGCCTTCGACTAGATAACGAAAATGGGGCATTTAGAATTTTTTCCCTGTCATAATCTTTCGGGATAACATTTATGAGACCATAATGTACCATTTGAAAAAAATAAATAAATTTTCCGAAAATTCTAGAGTGGCCTAACCCCTTAATATACATATTTTGTTTTTATTTTGATATGAACCATAAGCCATAGATATCTGGACGTTTTCCATACAGTTCTCCGGCATACAGTGAAATATTGTATCCTAATAACTTTTTGGACAACTTTTAAGGAAGACAATAAAAAAACTGAATTTTTTGGACATTTTGTTAGAGGAAAATGGTAAAAAATACAGAATTCTCACTTACTTAAAGAACTTTAGGTATGAAAAAGTAGTTTAAGGGAACATTACTACAAATAAATATATTTTAAATGATACCGAAAAGACTCACACAATTCTTTGCAATATATGCTAAGATCTTTCAAAAACAATGTACGCAATTAAAATGTTCGATAAATTCACTATTCTCAACATATTTTATTGCTTTTGACGTATTTCGCACTAACCCAAAATTACCACCCACTTCAGCACCTCCGCCTCATGTAGAACACCTGCTACTTCAGCAATGCCGCCAACTGTAAGAATCACATCACCAAACCGGGGAGTGTCTGCTGTTATGAAATTTCTAAGCCTTCCACAGTTTCAGCAAGTTTTTCCGCCACTGCTGGTAACAGCAAACCCTCCCCCGCTGTGCTGCTATTGCTTTCTTCTTCTTTTAATGTTGGAATTGCGCACAGCATGCCATCGTCATGGCTAATCTACGCTTTAAGTGCTGTAAGTTGTATGTGTAATTTTTGTTGCAAGTTGCTTAAGCGAAATCAAGACGCGAAATTCTATTCAAAACACATTAAGGCTCCGAAATAGTTTTGCGGCGTTGCAAGTATGGGTAAAGAAAGGCGGCAGATGCAGATGGAGGAGAAACGCGCGTTGCACTTGTTCGCAAAGTTTTTTTTTATTGTAGTTGTTGCAAAGTTTTTTTTTATAGTTGTTGTGCGTTGCCACAACAGCTTTTACCGGTTTCAACCGTTCACCTTACAGACACACTCGTAAATATTTGTTCTTGCTTGCTTGTAACTGTCGCTTATTGAGGCAGCGAAGGAGTCGCCTTAGTGACGCCGAAAATTAATGTTGCAACAAGCGACTTTCTTAGGCCGTCTTCGGTGGCGGAAGCAAAAAGCGCAATACAACGCCGCAACGGTAAACAAAGTGGCGGATTTTGCATATGCAACATGTTGCAACAACTAGTTTTGGAGTACACTGCGACGGCTGGTTATATATAGCTGCTGCTCATAACTGTGTCAGCTCGCGTAGCAGCGACAGGTGGGAAATAACGAGTTAGGTACTGGTAGATATATTAACATAAATAAATATACATATATAAGTATGTAGAATATGTATGTAGCATATGTGCTGCAAGCCAAAAATTTGACGAATTAATTTTTGTTATATTTTTTGTTGCTACAACAAAGTTGCAATCTTTTTGATGTCTTCAAGTGACAAGTTGCAACAACTTTCAGCAACAACATATATACATTGCTGTATATGCAACTTTGTCTTATGAGTTGCAATATGCAATTTAAAGACTAAAAAATTGCATCTTTGCTGCATCTTCATTGTGCTGTTGTCTGCAACAAGCCTGTAATTGTTGTTGTCACAACAGTTTTTCAAGCACACTGACGCCGGCTGAATGACACTTGAATGCTGTGCATTTAATTTTACCAGCAAGTATGCCACGAATTCATAGAAATGCTATTTAGCTGTCTGCGACTGGCATGATGCCACGCTGACTTGCAACAAATTGTGAAAATTTCAAATTGAAAATTTGTCTTTTATTGCAAAGCAACAAAAATGCAAAGAAAAATATCAAAAAAAGGCAAAAATATTGTAGCCAACAGCATGTTGCAACAACACGTGTTTTGCAACGTTGCCAATTTTCGCTATTGTTCTGTGTATTTTACAACAATATTTTATACAATTAATTTTCTGTTTAGTTTATTTCTAATTTGCTTGCAGCGCCCACCTAAAACCACCATCGTGGCATGCTGCCACATCAGCAAATACCGACTGTCCTGCGGCGTTCACTTCCGCACATGTTGCATGCTGCTATCACACAGTTGGTGGCATTTAATTTTCTTGCTTTCATACAAATCACATCAAGCACTAATCGTCCAAGAAAGTTTTGGCCGCAGCAACTGGCTTGCCACATGCTTAGAAGTGCGCTTGTTGTGTCAACTTAACTGATATTATATCAATAAATTTACAGTTCACGTCGACAGAGCATCGGGCAGGCGCATATACTAGTAGAAACCAACTTCCTCACCGCTTTTGGCATTCCGCTCGCCTTTAAGCAGCAGCATTTCCTCTCCCAAAGTCAAACTGCTTAGCGTGCAAAACTGTTGTGGCACGTATATTTGTGTAATTGGTTCATAGAAGCTTAGAAATAAATTGTAAATGTTTTGAGGTCCATTTTCTTGCAATCTTAGCATCCTTTAGTGCTGTTTGCTGACAACTTTGTGCGCTGCTTGCCTCACTGCAGTCGCTCGCCAATGATTTAGTATCAGAATTTATGTTGCTGATTTTACATACTTTTCGCCGGTTGTTGAACATTTTCACATTGAAAATTACAGCGAAAAATGATGAATGTGCTTCGTGTGCTAACTGGTTCTAATTTAATCGGCAATTTAGTTGCAAGTGTATCGAAATCAGGTTATGTATTCTAATTGGCTTCAAATTCGAACTGCGACTACAGGAAATATATTTATGGATATACAAAAATTTTATACTTGTCTACCCAAGTTGCTACAAAATGTTTCCTAATAATCTGTATTTATAGCTAATGAGATTGTTTCTTTCTTAACATAACTAGTTCTAACAAAAATTCTGTCGAGAACTTTCCATCAGCTCCAGTTTTAGACTACCTGACCACTGCAACGTCTTCCAAGCGGAAGTGGCAGTCACAAAGGCAGCAGTAGATCTACTGCTCTGGAGCTCCGGTTCTTTCAGTGATGGTGACTGTTCACTCCGATGGTAGCGCGACATAAGTGAGTTCACTGGCTGTGCGCTCAAGCCTAGTGAAGGCATGTCTAGACTGATTTTCTCTACACGAGTTATTTTACGATTAGACTGGTTTGAGTGGCTGGCCGCAACGGTATTACAGTGGTCTGTAAAGCTGATCAGCTTTCCAGGACAGATACTTTAAATAACTGCGGAAAGTGAACGGGTGGGAGCTCCGTTGGTTCACGACTGCTAAATGTCAGATCAGCTCAGCAAGAGTTGGTCAACTAGCGGCAGCTGTGTAGTCGCAAGATCCTGCTGTCCCAAGGTAAATGGTAAGAAGTTAAATGAATTCTACGCTCTCAGTAAGGTCCATTTTCCCATGGTTTCAGCTGTTCTAAATGCACACGGTCCGAATATTTAACGAATGCCAGTTGCTGCAACTATTTGGAAGAAGTTGAGGTAGAGTCATCTTAACACCTATTCCTTGAAAGTCTCACTTTCGCCAGATCAAGGCAGAAACACCACGGATCTCATCCTTAGACATCCGGGTGAAATAACAGAAATAGAAATAAAACATATAAGCTGATTTGTGATAGGTTCAGTGCCTTTTTGCCGATAGCAGATACCGAACTACAACAGCTTTTCGTCTGGATTCACGAAGCATTGTAACCTGATCAAAATAGGCAATAGAGACAGTGTAAGTAAGCTAATAGAGTAAATAGAATAGAAGAAAAAAGATTGGTAGGGCAGAAAACCCTAGGAACTTGTGTTGAATAAGAATAAGTGTCCGAATGATACAAATTCCTAATTAAGTCTGGCACTATTATTCATAAAACAAATTTTATAAACCGATGGAGAATTTCTAGAAACTTTCGAAAGTGAATGAAACTAACAACGTCGCGAAAGCGAGTTCAAGTCTCTATAATTTCGTCTTTCCTACATTGGAATCCCCTGTTTAGTAATCAAAATCGAGGATAACAGATACCGACAGAGAGACAGCATTGTAAGAGGCTCAGCTGGCGGCTTATGAACAATGAAACAGAACTCTTGATTAGTTTACTCTAATGCCCACAACAATAAATTCTGAAAAATCATGAGCGTTGGAGCTTCATTTGACAGAAGTTTCATGGACTAAAACCACATTAAAAATAAAATCACCTTCAGTGGAATGAAAATTGCTCGAATCCTTTTGGCAATACGAATTGTTCCCGCTCATGTGATGTCTACGCCAACAAACTCATTGTACATTCTTTAGTAAAATTATACAACTTCTCGCTTTATTATTTCTTGACGCCACAAAATTCGCCACGCAATGCGACTGTTCGAGAGAAGCGGCGCATAAACCACGCCACACTTATGCGAGATTGCCATTCAGAAGGCGTTAAAGTTTTATAAACGACAATTCAAATTGAAATACATTCCGAGTCACACATACACACACAGCCCACTATCACTCACTGAAAGAAAAAAATGTATATACTGTATATTGCTAAAAGTGCTAATGCTTCAGAATACAAATACATGGGTCTATATAGAGTGTATAGAATGTGGAGCGGAAATCCATTTGAATCGACATTTATTTTCTCTAGAATTTGCAATGCGACACACAACGACGCAACAAACTTTAGATAACTACAACAGGGGTGTAGGGGAAGCAAAAATGAAATAGAGCGGTTAAGAAAATGCTCGTATACTGCCATATGAGCTTATTGTATTGAATACGTGGAGAGAGATGATATCTTGAAGCGAGATTCATATAAAATATAAATTCGTATAAACTTATTTATTTCGTGGGTATTTGGACCCACAAGTACCCTATTTGGAATAATACAGGTACATAGTAAGTTCTCGCACTTTTTTGGCAAAGATTTTCAAGACTTGTTCGTAGACATATCCTCAGTTTTGTGAAGTCTGAAGCTTTACCTTGTTTAAAGTTAAATTTCCGTGTTACATTTTGACCATCTATATTTTATTTGGAACCGTGGATGTCAATCTCGTAAACGGACGTAGGTTTCGCACATAATTCTAATATGAAATAGCTATCAAAATCGGACCAAACCTCACATCAGAGTTTTTATATTTTATTGGTATAATGTCCTTAAGTATCCACTGAATCTCGTAGCTTTATGTAGATCTAACAAGCTTTAAGGGTAATGTTAAAAATGGCGGACTAAAGTCTACACTGACCTCCTGCTTTCATGGTTCAGAAAGTATATAGTAGAGAGTAATTTCTTTAACTTCAGTTGGATTGTACGGCCGCAGGATTGTTGTCTTGTCCCTTCTCGAGGAAGTTGTTATCTTGTCGCGATGAGGGGCTAAGGAATACCATGATCCGGTCAGCGAAACCGGTGTTAGCTTAGCTACTGGCAGTGCCTCCCAAGTCCGTAAGGTCTAAGTTGTGTATCGAAGCTAAAACAATAATACAAATAATACAATCACTGGGCGAAGTCGTAGTGTTTAGTGACAGCTACAGCTGACGCCTTTCTTGGAGCTAGACGCTCACATTATACGTATATGTGTTGAGTTTTATGGCAGGTTCCTAGGCTAGGGAACTTCGGCTTCTCACCCATTTTTTTGACACTGGATTTCTGCAATTATTTTAAAGATAATGATCCGCTATTTGGAAGAACAACTTAAGAGAACCAAAGAGGCATGGCAATCAAGTGCTTATATGGGAAACGTTTTCATTTGATGAGATATCTTTTCGAAATTCGGCGTGGATTATTGCCTAGGGTAATGCTGCAATCTCCGAAGAAACTGTTAAGATCGGATCACTATAGCATATAGCTGTCATACAAACTGAACGGTGGAAATCAAATGTTTGTATGGAAAACTTTTTCATTTGACGAAATATCTTCTTGAAATTTGGCACGGAATATTGTCTTAGACAATGGTGTAATCTCCGAAGAAACTGTTAAGATCGGATCACTATAGCATATAGCTGTCATACAAACTGAACAGTGGAAATCAAATGTTTGTATGGAAAACTTGTTTATTTAACGAAATATCTTCCCGAAATTTGGCACGGAATATTGTCTGAGACAATGGTGTAATCTCCGAAGAAACTGTTAAGATCGGATCACTATAGCATATAGCTTTCATACAAACTGAACGGTGGAAATCAAATGTTTGTATGGAAAACTTTTTCATTTGACGAAATATCTTCTCGAAATCCGTCACGGATTATTGTCTAAGACAATGGTATAATCTCCGAAGAAACTGTTAAGATCAGATCACTATATCACATAGCTGTCATACAAACTGAACGGTGGAAATCAAATGTTTATATGGAAAACTTTTTCATTTGACAAAATATCTTCTTGAAATTTGGCACGGAATATTGTCTGAGACAATGTTGTATTCTCCGAAGAAACTGTTAAGATCGGATCACTATATCACATAGCTGTCATACAAACTGAACGGTGGAAATCAAATGTTTGTATGGAAAACTTTTTCATTTGACGAAATATCTTCTCGAAATTTGGCACGGAATATTGTCTGAGACAATGGTGTAATCTCCGAAGAAACTGTTAAGATCGGATCACTATAGCATATAGCTGCCATATAAATTGAACGTTTGAAATTAAATGTTTGTATAGAAAACTTGTTCATTTGACGAAATATCTTATCGGAATTCGGGATGGATTATTGTCTAACACAATGGTGTAATCTCCGAAGAAACTGTTAAGATCGGATCACTTTAGCATATAGCTGTCCTACAAACTGAAGGGTCAAAAGTTCTTGCAAGGAAAGTATGTAGTTTCAAAGTAGTTTGTATTTGTGAAGGATTAGCGTTACTTCCTGTTTCAATTTCTCTAACTTTTAGTGGAAAGATTCCTGCAAGGTAGCTGAGTCATATATTGCACACACGCTCATGCACTCCCATTGCTCCTTCACACCCATCTAGCGCACAAACTAAGCCTAATAGACAGTTAAATAGCTGCATATGCATGCAGAGTTTACATTCTACACTGCCACATATGTGGTCCATGTGTTAGTAAGTGCTTAACACTGGCATGCGGTGTGATTTAGAAAGTACTCGTCCTCGAAACAAACTACATATAGCCATATACTTATGCTAAATCCCCTTCGATAGCCTTCCAAAGTGCAAATAGTAGACCAAAAGGGTTGAAAGCAAACAAATACATATACACAAGATACACTTGTTTACTCTGATTTGCTTTATTCATATTACTATTGCTACATTTGTAGCTGCTGGCAGGCATTTGTCAATTTGCTGCTTGAAAAAAGTCAGCAGAAACCTACAATTCCGGCTTTTAGCAGAGATCTAAAACCCTCCTACCCACATACATACATACATATATGTATGTATGTACGTCTATATGCTTACAGCTTCCATAAAACATTTCGTTCGTAGCGCCCTCAGTGAAACTGCTGCACTTGTTTTCATTTATGAGCCCCACACATATACTTTTCATACATATGGCGTACCCCCCGTCAAGCGACCCAGCATTCGTTAGCTCGCACTCGTAGCATATAATTTTTAATCCTTTTTACTTGTTTTACATTTGCAGTTTACAACGTGTCTTTGTTTTTTTGCTTTTCTCTCTCTACATTTGTCTTGTTTTGTTACACTTTCCATCTACTCTCGTGCCTCGCACTCTCTGCAGACCTCGCCGTGCGGCGACGCATCCTACATAGCATAGTTGACTAGCTGGCTTGCTGCCTGGCAATGGCAATTGTTTAATGGGTGTGTCAGCTGAATGGCAATGTGCCTCACAGGCAGACAGCCATTTATTGGTGCAGTCATCAATTTCGATGTAGGCCATTGATTTTTATGATTATTTGCTTAGTTGGAAATTTTCCGGGGCGCATATGCTGCAGTCGAACTCATAGACATAATTGAGATTTCTTTTTTTTTTTTGTCTTTATTCTCTGTTGCTTTGCCTAGACGGCGTGATGATTGAAGCGATGAGTTGCGAGTATTTATGGTGTCGCCAACGTTGAGTTTTCCTCTATTTTTTAGTTTTTCATTTGGTCGTTTGGTGCATACTCGTGCTTATGTCAAGCCTCTCTAGATCCTAGACGCCTATTTATTTCAAGATATCATTTTAAACTTTTGATATTTTTTAAGGCGAAGTGATTTAACGGTTTCAGCAGCTGGTTGATCATTCATCTTTGGGAATTAACCGGTCCAGTTCTTGGAGGATTGACGGTCCTTGAAGTATTAAAGGTTATTCTGGACAATTTTTATCGATTTAAACAGTAATATACAGTAAGATAGCTTTTCGGGAAGTGGTTCAAGACTTTATTATAGGTTTTAAGGATATTATATGATCCCTGAGTTCATTCTTTCGTGCGAATGTCAAGTCTAGTCAGAGGAAAGAAATTAAATGAGCTGAAGTTTAACCTGAAAAACATTTTAGTTCAGCAGATCGATCTTGACTCAGACTCTGCGCTGATTTTCGGTAGTTCAATTTCGATGATTTTACTCTCAAATTATTATTTTGAATTTGGCTTATTAATGTTTGAGGCACAGTCGAAAAATCCGACCAAGATTGGAGTCAATATAAAGAAGGAATATTACGGAAATAGCAAGATGCCTATTTGTAGTAAATCTGGGTTTGTTGTCATATATCTTTATGATCCTTCAAAGGGAATTACTTGATCCCTTAATTCATTCTTTCGTGCGAATGTCAAGTCTAGTCAGAGGAAACAAATAAAATGAGCTGAAGTTGAAACTGAGATGCTCTTCGGCAGTTAGGCAGGTCTAAAGAGAAGTACTCGATCCAGAGTTCATGCCTTCGCCCGATTTCCAGGCCCATTCTGAAACAAAACGATGGCCTGGAGTGGAATAGTAGACTCTGAGATGATATCCGGTGTTTCAATTCCGATGAAAATACCCTCTTGAAGCACAATCAAAAAAACTAACCAAGATTGGACTCAATCTGAACAAGGAATGTAATGGAAACAGCATCAAGATGCCTATTTGTAGTAAGCCTGGGTTTTGAATGACCTTTCCTTATGACATGACCTTACGGCCGTCTGTATGATATCTTTAAGAAATCTGTCGGAGATAAGATCAAGTCGAACTTTTATTGCATGACCGATGCTCAGCAGATAAGTTAAATATTTTGAGTCTAGCAGTCTTTGATCACTTACTCATTCTAATCCACTAGCGATCAGGATTGATAAATTCAGATACTTTGTTCTTCTCATTTATCCTCTGGCAGTTCATCGACTTCGATCCCTTCACTGTTCGATAGTCGCAATTTCGCTTTCTGAAAGTTAGTCTTACCTACTGGAACACAATGTTTATCGCTCACAATAACATGTGGACTTTATTGTTCCTTTAGTGGAGTTAGTAGAATCATTTAAAACTTAAAAATGAAGGGCGACGTGCAAAATGATTCTCCGGGTTTGACTATTCCAAAATTAACTTGCGGTCATTTAAGCTTACCAGTGTAGTATTACTTACTTAGCCGCCCTTTGTATTATATACTACGCCTCAGGAAGTAAAATTTCGTAGATATCGACAAATGTAAGCTCTCGGATTTCTTGAAATGGATCGCGTTCCTAACTCCGTTCAGCAGATTTTGAAGGTCTACTTATTTACACATATTATTTATGCTATGGACCTCCTGGATAAGGTAGGACCGGTCTTGGAATGCGCTTTCTAGGGTTTCTCACGCCAAATTAAGCTTCACGCACTCGAATTTTTGAGATTATCACTTTATACCCAAATTATCCGAGGTTTTTCAAAAAAGTTTTGTTACTTTCTATGAAGGAAGTATAAATCTTCGGGTAACAGCGGCATTCAAAATTGTTTTATAGTCTTGGTTTGATCTCTACCTCTATTTAACAGGTTTTTTTCGCTGCTGTGGAGCTCCTTAGAAAGGTATACTATTTTAGACCCTGTCCAAGAACGCGACTACTTAGATTTCCGTAGAATTTTTGAATGTTTCTCGAACAAATTAAGCTCCTAGCACTCGAAACTTTCGGATTTTCAATTGAAAGAAGTAATTTCCATACGGTGGACCTTTTTGGCAAGGCCTAGTACTTTAAACCAGGTCTAAGAATGGGATTATTTGAATTTTCGTATAGTTTTTAAATGTTTCTCGAGAAAACTACCCGAGGTTTCCCAAAAATATTTTTCTTACTTGCAATGAGCGGGGCAAGGTCCTTCGGTAGACATCACCGAAATCTTACAAAAAGCAAATACTTCGAGACCAGCAGCCTGCAGAAATCGATTCGACAGTCACATATAATTAAGTTTGGCTTACTTCACTTCGCGACCGTTTTCATCAATATCGCCAGCTAGCCAAACCTTACTTCAAGCTTTCGTAAGAACTATAACAAGTTAGCCACACAGCGCTTTTTAAAAGCTTTCGGCGCTCATAAAATTAAGTTGCTATCATCAAATTAAAATTTCCTCTAACGAGATAACAACAAACACTAAAATTCCTTCTCGGACTTGCAACAGTTACGGATATACAGACGGATGTATGTACAATAAAATTGCGCAAATATTTAATTTCAAATTCAATGCATTTGTGGCAAAAAAAAGACTGGCAACTATTAAATTTTATAGCAACATTCCAATCACTACACTTTTACGATGACGACCAGCAATTAATGAAGGCCCTGCACGGCGACAAAGTGGGCATAAACAAGCCAACCAACCGTGCTAGGACCCCTTCAGACACAGACGCGGATTCAAAACGAAATCGAATAAAAATACAGTTCAATTTATTACTGTCATCGATTCGTACACGTACCGGGTAGTTAAGTTTTTATTTCTCGCCAGCACATCAACTACTCGAACGTGCACCTTGCAGTGCCCCGGCCAGCGCACGAAACGTAGCGGCAATACATAAAAATCGGTAGAGTGGCAGAATTTCAGCCGCAAAAAAATAGAGAGCAAGAAATTGTAGTCAAATTATATGGTGGCCGCTAGTGACTGCTGTTGTTGTTGTCTGCCAACATGTCCGCTTGTCCTACCAGCAGAGGCAGCAAACTGTCCGCCTATCTGCCTGCCGCCTGTCCGTTCGTTTCGGCTAGTAGCGAAAAAGGAGACAACAAAAATTTGTTAAAATTGTACGTTTCAGTTATTTTTCGGTGTATTTCCTACTCTCTTTTAACGGCTGTACTGTCACTGGCAGTCTTTTTCTTTTCATTACTTTTATGCTACTTTTTGTACGAGCTGTTGCATGTTGCACGACCGTGGAGGAGGTGTCGTAGCAAGCGGATGTGCCTGCGCGCAATGGCTTTAGGCATATTGTGGCAGTTCAAAAATACGGATTAACAAAACTAAAAAAAAGAAACGAAAATTGCTTGCTGCCACTACTCAGCGATGCAACGTTCCAGTGGCAACCAGCAAGCGACATGTAATTCGGTGCTGCCAGGCGAAATAATTTGCAATGTGCGAAAGCGTGATTGACAGGCGCAGTTAAACGTTTTGAGTAGTAAAACGTATTTAGACGCGCCTCGAAAGACAAAAATACAAATGAACAAATGAACAAAACGAAAAATTGCTAAAAATAAGTTTCTACAATCAAAAAATCACAACCCGCGCGTAAACTTGGCAACAGCGCATGCATTCGCCGCCATGTTGCAACACTGCTATTGAGTGCGTTACACACGCAATGCGGCACCAATATTTGCATAAGTCAAGCGCCTTCTGTTCGTTGCTTGTTTCGGCCGCATCGTATTACGAAAAATGATAAACATCTCAGCAAGCTGCAACAAATTGGCAGCAAACAACTTCTTGCTAGCTGCCCCCGTCCGTGCTTTGGAGGTTTCCTGCTTTTGTTTGCATTTAAATTTATTTTTTCTTGCGCAAAAACTTCAGTGTCGTGTTGATGTTGGACCCTCCGGTTGCGCTGTCCATACTTAATGAATCTGATATACCTCATTGTATTAATGGCAGCTTTTTCAACGATTTATGTGGAGCAGTTGGTCAGCTGCACAAGCTTTTTGGCGGCACTTACGGTAATACTAGACTTGGAACTATTAAAGACAAATCGTAAAAAAGGAGTAAAGTCTAGATAAATCGCTCAGCAATGAAGTATATGAAAATATTTTGAAAGAGTTCTCCAATCAATATGTTACTGCAGAGCTTGAAAATTGCAAGAATCAGTCTTGGCTCCTAAGACGAAGTGCGAAGTTCTTTTGAATGAAAGGATAATTAGTTAACTTGAAAGCTTATAATGCAAAGAAAGACGTTAAAGCTAACTCATACAGTTAAACTAGGAGGTTGTAGATCTCATCTGGCTTTAGGTACCTCAAAACTAGTTCTTACCCAAACACCAACTTCGGTTTACTAGCTTTGTGAGCCACAGATTGTCCGTCTTGTCTTGACGATCCATACCAACAAGTTGCCTAATTATCATACTCGTTTGGGTGTGTGGTCTTAGCAGGATCGCTGGAAACGCCAATGAATTCACAACAGCGGGCACTCTTGTAATCGGTACAATCGGTTTGGAAACGAAGGGTTATGCGTTGTTCTCTTGCGTTCTAACGCTGGAACTCAGGACTCGCACAAGTAAAGCAGCGCATGGTCAACAACTTGCTCTGTGCGGCTATAAGATTTTCGTGGCCAGCCAGCAAGGACCTTCTTGCCGCAATCATTGGACTTCATACTGGTCATTGTCCGATATGAGTACTTCCTCTCCTTTGTCGACGTAGACACCGCTTACGCGGTTTTAGCCAAGTTTTTAACAACGCGCCAATCGTTCTTTCTTTTTGCTGTTTCGTACCGAGATTCCAGATTCTTCTCCACTTGGTCTTTCCAACAGAGTGAAGGTCTTCCTCTGCATCCCCCGGGAGTACAGCATCGAATACTCTCAGAGTCGAAGTATTTTCAACCATTCGGACGATATGACCTAGCCTGCCTCTCACTTCGCTGAACTATGTTAATGTCGTCGTATAGTATATCAGATCATCGTTCCATCGACTGCGGTATTCGCCGTTTCCAATGCGCAAAGGACCATAAATCTTTCGCAGAACCTTTCTCTCGAAAATTCATCTTCATCATCTATACCTCTGCACCACATAGCAGGACGGGGATGATAAGTGACTTGTAGAGTTTGGTCTTTGTTTGTGAAGAGAGGACTTTACTTCTCAATTTCGTACTCAATTCGAAGTAACATTTTTTGGCACCTTTAAAAGCTTGTCGGACGCTACTGTCAAAGTTGTATGGCGGAAGGGGAGGCAAACATCCAGCACCTTCTCTTCTCAATCTCTTGTGGTCAGGTGAAAAGTTAAAGAAAGTAAAAAAAAAACTGTAAACCGAACAACTGTGTATAGCCCAAGCTAATGCGAAAAACTTGACCCAAACTTCCTTACAAAGTGCCAGAAAAAAGCGGTTAATGAGACCTGTAAATTCACGGATTTTATTGTGGCACTAACGACACTTGCAACACATAATCAAAAACTGTCATTGCGTGGCATATACAACGGCATAAAAAGAAAAATGTGTAATGACTGTATGTCGGCGCTGAGGTATGAAAGGCAACACGAAGCATAATGACACTTAAGCTGCCGCCAATACGAATATGTAGGCCATAAAAAGCCATGCTACAGCAGCGGCTTCAGACTATGCGCCTTCAAAGCACGCCGAGTGGCAACATAAGGTTAAGCGAAAAGAAAACGAAAACAAAAAGCGAGTATTGTGCGATGTGGCATTGTGCAAATTGGAATGGCAATTGAGTAGATGATGCACGACACACAGACAAATATACATACATACACACAAGTGGCTAAGTAGTAGGTATGTTGCCTACTTTTTGTTGTCGGGAAGACCCGCAGATGTGCGAAAACGATTTTCATGTAAATTGACACATTTTACTCTGATTAAATGGCGCACGGAAATAAAACAAAATACAACAACAACAAGTAGAAAAAACGTTAACTTCGCTTGCAGCAAAG
This sequence comes from Bactrocera correcta, assembly GCA_027475135.1. Taxonomy (NCBI): domain Eukaryota; kingdom Metazoa; phylum Arthropoda; class Insecta; order Diptera; family Tephritidae; genus Bactrocera; species Bactrocera correcta. The sequence goes on from CM050325.1 coordinate 26,585,724, forward strand.
CTAAAATACCCTCACACAAATAAAAAGTAAAGAACTTGATTTGGATGGCGCAGTTTGTATGGCAGCTATATGATATAGTTATCCGATCTGGTAAATTTTTTCAGAAGTTATAGCCTTGCATTAGAAAATAATCAGTTCCAAATTTCGCGAAGATATTTTATCAAATAAAGAAATTTTTCATACACGAACTTGATGCTGATCGTACAGTTTGTATGGCAGCTATATGATATAGTGATCTGATCTGCAAATTTTTTTCAGAAGTTGTAGCTTTATGTTAGGACATAATCTGTGCCAAATTTCAGGAAGACAGCTCGGTAACTAAAAGAGTTCCTCATACAAAGACTTGATTTTGCACCTTCAGTTTGTATGACAGCTATAAGCTATAGTGGTTCGATCTGAATAATATCTCTAGGAATTGAAGTGACGTTTTCGACAATAATCTATGTCAAATTTCCTGAAGCTAACTTATCAAATAAAAAAGTTTTTCATATAAGGACTTAAGTTCGATCGATCAATTTGTACCGCAGGTGCATGCTACAGTGGCCCGATTTGAACAATTTTTTCGGAGATTACATTATTAACTTAGACAATAATCCATGCCAAATTTGGTATTGATATCTCGGCAAATCTCGTCGTTTTTCATATAAGGACTTGAGCCCGATCGGTCAATTTGTATGGCAGGTATATGCTATAGTTGTCCGATTTCGAAAATTCCATCGGAGATTGTACTGTTGGCTGGGAAAGTGACCCGTGTCAAGTTTCGTAAAGATATCTCGACAATAAAAAAAGTTTTTCATACTAGAGATGGTTTTCTAACGTTGAGTTTATATGGCAGCTATATGCTATAGTGATCCGATATCGGTGGCTCCAACAAATGAGCAGCTTATTGAGGAGAAAAGCGCGTGTGCAAAATTTCAGAACGATATCTCAAAAATTAAGGGTATAGTTCGCACATATATCGGCAGATGGCCTTGGCTAAATCGACTCGGCTCGTCAAGCTCATCATATATATGAGCTTGCACTGTTCAGGGTATAAAAAAGCTGCGCTCAACTTTTAGTGGCAAGCAAATATAATATTATTGTGTTCTTGCAACTATACGATGCGCCTTTAAAGAAAGTAAAAACGTTTCAGAAAGGCGCGGCAACATTTTGTGGCACGCAGTACTGCGAGCGTTCATACAGAAAGAAGCGGCAAAAGGCAGCATGCCTCTTGCATAAATTAATGAGAAAATAAGCAGACTAATATAATTTTTATGTGTATGTATGTATATATGGTGTCACCATAGTTGGCAGCGCGCTTAAAGGCCCACGAATGAATATTTAAATATCCACTTAATGACGTTGCATGACAGGGCAATTAAAACAGATTTTATGATAGGCCAATGAAAGCGCGCGTAAAGCAACGAAATGCGCGATATATAATATTCGTGTAGCTGCCACTCACGCTGATGCCGAGTGGCTTCTGTACCATATATGTACATCGCAGCTGATGGACGGACAGCATTGTACGAGCTATCACGCGTCGAAAGCTCAGTTACATTATTAATAATTTTTCAATTTTTCTTTTTCATCACTTTTTTTGTATAGTCTATTGTTACTTTTTATAGCTCTGCCACACTATGAGCCTCTAATTCTCGCTACTGTAGCTATCGGTTTTCATATTTCTAAACCGACACAACCGCTTTGTTTGTTTATTAACGCTATTATTTGTGCGTCGCTTTCGTTTGTTATTGATTGTCTTCGTTTATCTTTATTTCAATTTAAGCTCTTTGTTTTCGTTTTTAACTTTTCCCGGCCTCAATCGGTGACACTGTCGTCTTAATGACCTCCGATTGATGTCTACTTCGGCTTTTTCTCTGTGCTTTCGCACTTTTCAGTCATCTTCGGCTTTTTTTAATTACGAAGATTGACTTTTTATGTGTCACAGCGCAGACTTGACGAAGTAAGTGACGGCCGGGTGGATGAGTGGCCGAATGATATTCACTTTAGCACAATGCATTTCAAGTCTGTTGATGCGTAATGCTCGTAAATGAGTAGCGACACAAAGAAGGTAAATGAAAATTGCGGAAATTTTAATTAAGAAATTTTAAAAGCTAATGAGTCTCGTAATTAAAGCGAAATTAGATGACATTTTGTGTCATCTCATTTAAAAACTTCTCAATTTTAAAGCAATGTAAGCGAGAATATATAGGCTTAAGCGAAAAAATTCTGTGGCGACTTAAAATCTCATACCGAAATGTAAAAAAAGAATTGATTCATCATTTTATTCGAGCTGATCTTCCTAAGGTATATAACATGACAGAGAAATAGATAGAGAAAACTACTCAAAACTTTATTAGTTGATGTTTTTTATACAGATCCTTTCTACTTTGGCATAAAAACCCAGGTTAGATTAGGCCCTAGGGCCGAATTTCGCCCACAAGTAAATAGGATTTTGGGAAAAAGACAAAAAAGCGTTTCTGGCAACATTCAAGGAAATCATCCGGGCGGTCATTAACTACGCTTTACCAATATGATCGCCTGGATGCAGTAAAACGCAGACGAGGATGCTTCAGATATGTCAGAACACTGTACTCCGGCCTATAACGGGGTGCCTCTTGATGACTGCCATCGAACATTCGCATATTGAGTCCTGCATGCTCCCATTTGAAGATATAATATATATATCAACTCTGCAGTCATCTGCTTAAAGCAAAACCGCCTCCTAGGAGCATCAAGAGGTTATTCCTTAACTACGTCGATGACTTAAGACAATGCGCCGGCCAGACTTCGGACGCAACTAACTTCAATTATACACTGACTATCATTCACAGTGGAGCCATAAACACCGTCACCGATTCCCTCTCAGTGAATAGCGTACTTGCAATCAAACCAACACCCATTGCAGACGAAGAACTCGTATTAGCACGAGAAACGAGAGTGACCCTTGCGCAGCTTCGTTCTGGATACTGTAGCAATGTAAACTCCTACTTATCCAGAATCGACCCCAACATATCTAATATATGTCCAGCATGGCCAACTCTTTGCATGCCATACTAACTCTACTCATCTAACACCCCTCTCCCAATGGTCCGTCCCGTTGTTGTTGTTGTTATTGTTGTTGTAGCGGCAGAATTCTGCCGAGTTGACAGTCCTTGGCCAGATAAAAATCCGGGTCCGTTCCGGTTACGTAGACCCGACTGTCGTGGGAACGGGTCCGTCCCGTCGAAACAGATGGTTTCCTGGGCCTACCATTGGATGACTACGATGACAAGTTACTCGAACCTTAGCAACATAACGAGGACCGTTACTACAATAAAAGTTTTGCGAACAATGTCAGGATCCGATTCTGTCATAATACCTGAAATACGAAAAATTCTACTCAGCAGAGAGCGTATAACAATAAACAGTGGAACGAGCCAAAAACACAGCAAAATTCGACCGAGTCTTTAGTATTCAAATAACGAAATAATAGTTGACTGATGAAATGGTGGATAAAATTCAGACCACTCCGAGCTCAGAAAAATGTCAAGTTGGCTTACTTGAACGCTTTCCCAACCGTTAATACCACGGACAATGAAACTCCAGCGGAATGGAACCTTTTCTGCAAAAAAGACTGCGAAACGTTGTCAGGCAAATTAAGCTTCGTCTATCCGAGAGCAGTTTACCAGAAACAGTTGGCCTGTTTAATCGTAATTCTACAGTACTTATAGAATTTGTTCAACTAAAGACTGTTTAAAGAAGTTCGAAGGAGGTTAGGAGTCTAGAAATCAAGTACTTTGTAAGAAAATGAGTTTGACAAACAGAAAATCAAATTTCTTTGGTATCTCCACAAATATTACTTCTAATCACACTATGCCATATAAATTATAGCCATTTGGCTCTTTGGGAATCGAGCCTCAGGGGTTTTGCTGGAATTATATTTCGTCTATGACGTTTGGCAGACCTTTCGAGCTCGTTGTGTTTCATTTTCATGATAATTGTACTGACGCTTGTATAACCTTTACTGTTTGAATTTTAATTTCATCTACCTTCACATGAGTATTGACAGCGTCTCAAGAATATGCTTATAAGTCATGCACCATATTTTATCTAAAGCAGTTATATCCTATAAAAAAACTTTTCCTAGAAGTAAACAAGCATGTTTTGTCAACAAATATTTTGGGCAAGTGATCGCCTGGCAAGCTTAAATAAATTCCAATTAAGGATTTCAATGTTCGACCTCTTTTTGCAGCAATGGAGATCGATTATCAAGAATAATGCGCCGAATATGTATTCTCTTCCAAAGCTCATGGTTTCGGGCCATTCACCAAACATGCGACGCGTTTAAAATTTGTTCGGCTCAAATTCTTGCACGAGCTGGGCTTTGTGAGTTCGCACAACAAGATTCTACCACAAACTCTTCCATAAAACGGATGGACACAGCCCAATTGCTGCGCATGATGACGAATGGACTCAGTTTGGTTTTAATTAATACTCTGCTCTACAACAGCAATACTTTAAAGGGAAGATATTGGATCTCTTAGTAAACGTGTCTAAACTCTAGAGAATCTAAAGTTCTAAAACTATTAATCCCATTAGTTCTTGTTCTGCACGACTCCGAAAAAAACCTGCTTGGAACTCTTACCAAAAACAGTATCTGCCGAAATTTTTACCTTGGAAGAAGAAGCTTGTCAGAAAATCACATTTTCTGGCGTCGTTAACCACGGCACTGTATTAGATGGTAGCGGTTGACCGCAGTTTGTAATGAGTCTGAGAATTTTCACAACAACGATAATACCAGCAATTATTTATGGAACTTTTTAAGGGCTCTAGGGGAAAAGAAAATCATAAGACTTAGAATAGAGTCGTAAGGCTCAGAAGAGTTTGGAGCCGTTGAGTAAATTCCAAAAGATATTCTTTTAAGCCTAGATACCAAGATTCACAGGTTTATACTACTGCGCCCAAAAAGTAAGGTGACATTGTATTTATTTTGAAAATTCTTTATTTATTCTTTCAAATCAATTTCATACCCTTCAAAGTAATCCCCTCCGATGCAATGCACTTATGCCAACGGACTTTCCAATCTTCGAAACACTGGTTGTTCAGTTCCGTCTTCGCTGCGGTCTTTTGAGCTTGGTGAACAGCCAGAAGTCGCACGGCGCCAGAACAGGTGAATACGGTGGTTGCGAAACAATATGGGTTGAGTTTTTGGCGAAATGATCACGAATTACGAGGGCAGTATGGGATGGTGCTTTATCGTGGTGTAAAAACCAAGAATTGTCTTTCCACAATTCCGGCCTTTTAAGGCGGATAGCGTTACGCAAGCGACGCATAACGTTAAATTAATATTTCCTGTTGACTGCTGGATCGGTTGGAAGGTATTCATAATGCACAACATTACGATAATCGAAGAAAATAGTCAACATGACCTTGATTTTTTGAGCGACTTTGGCGCGATTTTTTTGGTCTCGGCTCTCTTTTGGCACGATATTCACTCGATTGATCGGTTGTTTCGGGGTCGTAAGCATAGATCCAAGTCACATCGCCAGTTATAATGCATTTCATGACACCCTGGTAGTCGGAAAGCATCGTTTCACACACTTCAACGCGACGCCTTTTCTTCAAAATATTCAATGTTTTCGGTATCAGTCGAGATTTGACGCGCTTGAGGCCCAAAACATGCTTCAAAATCGTATCGACTGAGCCTTTCGATATGCCAACTTCATCAGTAAGGTCTCTAATTGTTAATCGACGGTTTTTCAACACCAAATCTTTGATTTGTTGAACGTGAGCTTCGTCGGTTGAGGTTGATGGTCACCCTGGACGCTCTTCGTCTTCGACACGTTCACGGTCGGCTTGGAACTCACTATACCACTTTTTATTATTTTTTTTTTAGACATAGGGTCATCACCACAGGCTTTCTGCAACATCCTCAACGTATCTGCAGCAGAAAATTGATTTCGTAAACAAAATTTAATGCAAATTCTTTGCTCAACAAATTTCGACATCGCAAAAAACGAAAAACTCAGTTTTAGCAGCTCACAAAAGGGCACGTACTACCAACATAAAAAAAAATAATTTTTTTTTTGGACACAGTAGAACATTCTACACTAATTTTAGATATACTTCAAAGAATACGTTTAGATCAAAGCGTCCACTCAAATTAAATAACCATAAATATAACCACTCTTTAACGTACACTACCAAATAAGTGCCCTTTCAAAAGCAATCATTTCATTTTCCACTTATTAATTTCCAAATGCCGTGCTCTGTATGGTGTTAAATTGTTGTCTTTATCGCTGTCAACGACCGTGCAACATGCCAGCAGACAGAACCGCATGCTTGCAACATGATAACACATCTATATATAGATAGATATCTATGAAGTCTGGCAACAACACTTACAAATGCGATATTAATTTTTAATTTAATTAAAATTTCTGCAGCATTCAACCGCAAAACGAAGCGGTGGAGCCAAACGAAGGCAGAGCAGTTAAGAAAGGTGGCACAGCGACGAGTTAAAGGATGATAATAATCCGCAGCGCACGCAGGAAGGAAGCTACAGCAGTGAAATGTACATGCCACAAGTGCTGGAAGGCAATGTGGCAAGTGAAGCGCAGCAATATGTGGCAGACAAGAGCGCGTCTGCTACCACACACGCCTGTAGTTGCATGTGTTGCACGAGCATATGCATTTTTTTACGCGCTGGCAATATTTCTCGGATATCATTTTTTTATTTTTGCGCTGTTGCGCGCAGGTGAGACTCGAAACTGTGGCTGAGTATGTGAAGAAAATGTTTTGATTGCACAGTTCGCACGTTCAATCATTCAAACATCCGACCAATAAACCAACCAACGAGGCATGCAGCAACAAAACGAACGATGCGTGCAACAGCACTACAGGTTGCATGCCACTTAATATACAAACATATACTTGTATGTATGTATGTAACAAGAGTCATCATCAGCAGCAGCAACAGCAGCAGAAGCAATAACAATTGCTGCGCCCTTTTAAATCAACAAGCATCATCTCAGTGGCGTGTTGTGCGCGTTGCATGTGTGCATATTGTGGTCAACTTGCCACCGTCCATTTGCTTGTTGTCACACCACAAGTAGCTTGGCAAACGTGCAGCTGCATTACAACGAAATTGTTTTAAGGGCTTGAGGTTGCTTTGCTTGTGGCTGCTGTGGTTGCAACAAAATGTTGCAATGTACCTGTTGTTTATTGTCTGCTTGTTGTTACAATAATAACTACAATATCGCCTGCTGTGCGACCACCATTGCGACAAAATGTAATCAGTGTGGCTGTAGGGCTTTGCAAACAACAACAAATATAGTGTTGCTTGGAGAAATATGTAAAATAATATCAGAGGAGGAGATGAGGTGAGAATATTGGGTTTCAATAAAGTTGAACTATTTTATTTAATATTTATTTATTTCATGTCTGAAAGACCCCATCAGGTTCACTAATTCAATATTTATATATGTATGTTAATCGTCAATTCATGATGTATATTGATGACTGACCGACTAAGTTTCGAAAACCTTCTTGGCATAGCAAGTTTTATAGAAACGTGATCACAAATCTGTTGAGAATTACAACAATATCGAATAAATGAACGAAAAAACTGATTGAAATGCTTTCGTTGTACTCAAAACGAGTGTACACGAGCTCTTGTCATTCCTCGATCATTAATATTAGTAGTTTGTTTATTCATAAAACGTTTGAGAATTACAGATTCAAAGTAATGCAATGAAATAATTAGCAGAAATAAGAGAAATTGAATTTAATATTATTTCATTTGGATAACCACAAATTAACTATTTCTTCAAACAATAGCGAGGGTAATAATTATGATCGGAGTATTCTTGAATGAGTAGGAGTCCAAGTTCAAAGTAAATCTTCTTAGAAGAGTGGGTTACTTTCATAAATTTGGGTTCCCACATGTTTCACATTCTAGTTATTGTTTGGAACTCCATATTGTATGTGTCTACCTAAAGAATTGTTCGTTACCTGCACGTAGAAATATTTTCCAAAACTTGAATCTTCTTTGCCTCACATATTAAAGAATGAAATTTGTACATACCTGTAACGAAAAAGAGAAAAAAGTAGAATTAATATTAATAGGTCTTATTTGTAGGGTGTTTAGTATAAATAAATAAAGCAAAAGGCAGTCCGAAAATTTTGGCATAAAAGATATTCCAAAGTGGGCTTCTGCTCTAACCAGCCAATTCGTAAACCTTCTTGTGGACAGCCACTTTTAATTGCGTTCGGTGATGCAAGCAGTCGATACCCAGACTCTCAGTAAGTAGCTTGGTTAATATCATATGAGTACGGGGTCATATATTTAGGAATAGTAGGAAATAAAAGGCAGATGAGCTGGCCCGCTCAGAGCCAGCTGAAAACACAATTCACCTAAGCAGTCCCAGACCATGTAACTCCTTTCTTTAAGTACTATTTGAAGTAATGGACTTCTCTAGCAACACAAAGTACTATATACCACAAAGTTACTTCAGGTTAGTGTGGATGGTGGACACACCATAAAGCTTACAATTCTAAGAAAAAGGAGAACGTATTGATATTGAAGGGTTCATCACAAAGCATTTTAAGATTCCACCTTCAAAAGATACAAAACGTGGATTCGACGAAATGTAGTACATGCACAGAGGATGAAGATGGGAGGAACATTACATTTGCGAGTGCCCAGCCTTCAGCCGACTGAGACGGAATATATTCCACGGCTCTCAAAGAAATATTGGGCAGCTTTGGTGGAAAAAAACGGGTTTCGACCAAATCACTGAGCTATGGGGATAAGGCTTAAATTGGTTATCATCCCGTAGCACACGGCCTATGTGCCGCCGTCTGGTACCGGTTCGGTCTGATGATCTTGCACCTCTCTTTTTAATGAACCAGCCAACCAAACTATATGCAGGAAACATAATTTGTATGTGGTTGGGAATTGAATGCTGAGACAAATGTTGAAAGAGATAAAAAAAAAAAACAAAATGTGTGACTGAAAAGCTTCAGCTTTGGAACGTCTTGAATTCCGTCCGAACACAAACACCACACTTTTGTCTTAAGAGGTCTAGGAAACATAACTTATATGTGGATTTGACGATTTGAGGCAGTCATAATAACTCCAAGATATCGTCAGAAGTCGAGTTGGAGTTCAAGACAAGATTTTCAACCTTGCAGCATGAACACGGATAGGGCAATGGACTTATTAGAACTCCCACAACTAAAGAGGGTCTCAACTTACTGTGGGCAAAAGAACTCACTGGACATCTTAAGATTAATCTCGGACCAAAAGGAGCTTGCATCAGCCCCTAAGCCAATGGTGGCACAGCGCTGGACAAGTTGCCGCGAAACTCAACTATCCAGTAGTTGAACCATAGACAAACCCTTGATAAATCTTATTACTTTATCTCAACCATCGAAGCTAAGGTATAGGTTATAAATATACCGTCATCAAAGTAACGGTTGATTACAAGGTCGTAAGCTAAGCTTGAGAACTATAAAATGTAATTTGATTCCTAGTTGGACTTCCATGGAGCCAACAATACAGTAAATGCACTAAATATTCACCGGAAAGCACGCATAATAATCAATTAAATTCCACGTTCCACACCCTTGTCACTGCAAGCAAAATGAACCGCAAACGAATAGCGAAAATTTTGCAGAAATTGGCAATAAGCATGCAACATGGATGTGGTATTGCAACGAAGCGACCAACTCGAAGTCGGAGTTCGCTTAAACGCCACGCCAAGTAAATGGAAGTCACCGATATTAAGAAAAATGTGTGCAACGAAGAGGCGACACTGAAAACGGCAACGACGCGGCTTAGAAAGCATTACAATTTATTAACTAAATGCAGGCGCGTATTAATAACAAAACGAGAGCGCATTCATTAGCGGTCGGCTGGGGCGCGGACCACATGCGGACAGCAGAGCGTTGCATGCAACAAAAGCTGAAGATTGCCAAAGCAGGTGCTTGCAAGTGGCGAGAAGCTGCGCTGTAACTTGAGCTGTGCGCCACAACTTCAAAGTGTAGACGAAATATGCGTGTTGCACGTTTTGAATATTTCATGAATGCGCCAAAAAGCCGGGCAACGGTACACACACATACATACAACATGCAACAAGCAAGGAGGCCTACACAAATCATACATATGCATGTGACGTGGCCCACCGATTTAGGCATCAGTTATTCGATTTGTGATTTTAATGAGTGAAAAAATGCATGCCACATTGCATGCCACAAGCCGGTAGATAGATAGATACACACATTTTTCATATTTTTTATGACGAAGAATGCGCTTGGAAAGCGTTTTTCATTGGAAATTTTTAATGCCACAAAATGTGGCAAGTGCATATTAATTGAATTTTGTTGTTTGCGCTTTGAAAGGCATTTGATAATACATATATGTTTTCATTAGTGGCTCATCGTAACGTTTGGTGGCAACGCTGCAATACAGCTATGTGGTTGTGTGGCAATGTGGCAATATCTAGATGCGCACATAACGATTTTTTAGTTCCCATTTAGTCCAGTTATTAATGTATGCAATAGTTTACACAGAAAAGCTGCACAGCTACGACGCAGTTTGCTTGTGGCAAGTTAATCGGCCACCTGCTGGCGTGCCTGCGCAAATTGCTTCATTTAAATCTAGTTATGCTAGTTCCTCTTAGTACAACATGCAGCAATACAATTTACAAGCGCCATAAAATTGTGCATTTTATTGCTCAGCGTCTTACTTTAATGGCAACAGGCATAAGGGCTTATGTTGCAAGTAAGTATGCGGCTTAAATAAGCAACATGCAATACTGAGTTGGAGTGTATAACACATCGCAGTTTTAAAGTTGCAAGTTTGTGACAGTAATAAATATGTTTTGAAAGCAATTTGCATAACACACACGTACATGCCACAATTCCGACTAGCTCATTAATGCCGCATGTTGTTTGTAAATATTTTTTTTTTCATAACGAAGCGCTATTGTCAGCATAGCGCGCTCAAAAAATGATTTATTCTGTGTGTAGGGTGTCGCATAACTGCGCTTGTTGCATGCCACATGCATACATTTATATAGATATGTGCACATGTCATTTTGCGTGCGCATATGTCACAAACACTAAATCACGTTATCGCGTGATTTGTCACTTCAGACGCTCGCCATTTGCCACTCTACAGCCGCAGCGCGTTGCAATGTGGCAAGGCCAGGCGCATGCATGTTAGGCCACTAGGCGCGCATTCCTCCTATTTATGTGTTGGATGTACAGCTAGGCGCGAAAATAACGCACCGACAGACACAAGTGTCAAACATGCAACCACGCGGACACACACACGCGCCACACTCGGCACGCATCGCCGCAAACAACCGCATTTTGACGCTGATGATCTATGGCATGCGAATGGCTACCTTTCCCACACGCTGTTCACGCATCCTTCAAACGCTTTCGTTGTTGTTTGTGCCTTTGCAAGTGCCACAAATATAATTAACTGTTAATTTAATTAAAATTGCATACCTGCCACACTAATTGCCACATACGCGTGCTCACTCATATTTATCTTCATCATTTATTTTTTTAAACTTATTTTTGTTTTTGTAACACTCCTGGCCTTTGCCTTCCGCTCCATTTCGTTCCACATATTTGCCGTGCCACAAAATCAAAAATCAAGTTTCATGAAAAGCTGCTGATTTGCTGTTGGAAAGTATGTTGGCAACCAAAGAACAGCATACAACCTGCTTGACCGCTATTCTTGCTCATATTATGCTTTTATGACGCCGTCATCTTCATTGCGGATCAGCGAAAGCCTTGCCGATTCATAAAGATCAGTAGTAACTCAAAGGCGGCATATAACGGCTGATCGAAGTAGAGGTACTTTTTTAAATAGCTTTTTTGAGAGATCAAGTGTGAGTCGAGTCAAGTTTTCATGCTATTTTTTTTTCAAAATGTGTTTCGTGAGTCTATACGAAGACCGTGTACACAAAGACCGTGGAGAATCGAAGCAAAGGGCAGCAACTCGGACTGACGTATGGAACAACTTGACGAATTTTACGTCAAGATCTTAACTTGAAAGCTACAAAGTACAGCTTGTGCAAGAACTGAAGCTATTAGACCTTACCAAGCGATATCGTTTCGCTCTATGGGATCTTGAAGAGTTCCAAGAAGATCCGACGTTTTCGAGCCAAGTTTTGATCAGCAATGAGGCTTATTTCTGACCAATGGGTATGTAAACAAGAAAAATTTACGCATTTGGGACGAAGAACAACCTTAAATAAATCAAGAGCTGCCATTTTATTCAGAAAATAACATCGGAGTGGGGCGGTTTGTTTGATTCCATCGGCCCATATTTTTTAAAACTGATGCCATTGAGAACATAACAGTCAATAGCAATCGTTATCGTGCCACCGATGACCGAATATTTGATGCCTTAACGAGAACAAGACGGCGATACTTTCCACAAATCAGATTTATCAATGGATTTATTAAAAGAATACTTCGGTGAGCAGATAATTTCACGTTTTGGGCCTGTCGATTAGCCACCATTATCGTGTGATATCACACTGTTATACTTTTTTCCTCGGAAATATGTAAAGTCTAAAGTTTATGCGGACAATTCCGCTCCGGTTCAGGACTTGGAGCAAAGCATCATTCGCATGTTACCAGTCTAAATGCTGGAACGAGTCAGCGAAAATTGGACTCAACAGATGGCCCATCTGAGACCTCAATTTCTTTATGAGCTTTTAGAAGAATAGTTGTAAAAGATTCCACGGAACTGCGTTAAAAAAAATTTGTCGGTCTTGAGAGAAACAAAAAAAAAAAAAAAATACTGAGAAGATGCAGACATACATCACTCACGGGACTATCACAGAATGTCTCCTAAGTAACAAGCATATAGTGAGGCGCTAATACTCTATGTTAAGCAGCAGGATACACTTTTCTTCAAGCAGTTTTTGCTCGAATGTTTTCGCAGAAGCCGTCTATGCCGTCGCTTGTGTGAAGCGAAGTCGACTCTTAGGAACATCAGTAGAAGATTCCTACAATTTGTTAACGAACTAAAACCATACATCGACACAATTTCAACCGCGACCAACTTCCATTGAGTACTGAGCGCCATTCACAGTGAAGCTATTAACAACTTTTTGATTCTCTCCCAGTGAAAAGTGTATTTGGAGCCCAAACATCATCAATATCAAAAACAGAGCTCGAGTTTATGAGTGGAACCAGTGTGACGCTTGCACAACTACGGTCTGGAGATTCTAACAGCTTAAAATCCTACTTATCCAGAACAGACTGCCATATAAAGCCTATCACTTGCATGCAATGTGTCCACGCATGTAACTAATCACCTCTTTGTAAGCCTAATGAAATCAACTCACTTCACTGCCCTGTCCCTATGGTCCAAGCCTGTAGAAACATCTCGTTCTCTGGGCCTATTATTTAGTGATATTGATGAGGACATTTCTTTATAATTCCCGCTCATTTTAGTCCGAGCCTAGGGATTAGTTATTTCGATGACGACTAATTTATTGCCTTCTCTCGAGCAGGGTCTGTATAACCGTTACAGCAACAGCAACAGTATTTAATCTTCAACCTTGAGAAAAACTTAAAAATCATGAAATGTGTTCCACAAGTTCAACACATCACTGCAAACACTTTCTAAACGCATAACCCTTCAGTCATAGTGGATTTTTCGTTTTTTGGAACTAAAATATAGAATTGTTTGTTTATCTTACAAAGTTGCCTCAGTACATTAAAGTTTCGTTTTAAGACATAGATCTTCGCGAAATGCTAAGGCGATCAGCCGTTAAAGAATTGGTTTTAAACTATGATGGTAACTCCCATTTATTCTGGATGGAGTTCAGTTGCTAGGTTCAAGAGTTCTCCTTTAGTATGCCTGCAATCGACACAGGAGTTTAAACAAACTCTGCGGCCTTACTATAGATACTTCCTCTAGTGTATCATACCGTGCAGACCACAAATGATAACAGCGTAGCCTTGCCAATGCGGAACAAGTGCCCAAGAGATACTCCATTGTTCTCCTGGTGCCCTTGTGTTACACATTTCCTGCAGTTTTCTTGATCTGGTTAGCACAGTTTTTATAGACTGAAATATTTTTATTATAGAAGACAACTGTTGTACTCACAAAGCTTTTCTAGCTACAAGGGAAGTTTATGAGACAATAGTTAGTCGGGAAAATAAAGTACATACTACATGCGGTTTATGAGACTAACAAAATCTTCTTTCTTCAACTGACTTAAAACTGCTTCCGCTTGCCCACGCAAAATGTCCTACAAAACCATACCTCCATTTTTCATGCCTTAAAACTGTACTCTGACTTTAATATGCAATCACACAAGTCAGGCAATAAGTTTCAGTCAAAGCAAGGCTTTATAAAATTTTCCCTCTCAACGTAATATTTTACATGAAATCCGCTTTTCACCAGCCCACGCCTAAACCGCTTAAAATCTTCCAGTTGCAGCGACGCTTAAGCCGCTTCCACATGCGCTCTTTGACTTCAACCTTCGCTTTGCACTTCTTGCTATACCGACTGCGCCGTGAAGTTGGCTGCTGTCGGGCCTTCGTGTGTTTGCGTGTGCTTTTTGTCGCTGTCAAGCCGGCAGATTTTGTCAATCAGGTTTTCCACTGCATTTTGATTGAAAGCAAAGCGTTTGAAGCGTTTCAATTTTGATTTATGCTGAACTTCTTATTGTGAAGCTGGCGGTTTAGGTGCGTGTAACTTTCTGTTGCCGCATTTTGTTGTACTGGTTTTTAGTGCCTTTTTATGTTTCCACAATTATTTCTTATGATCTTTAAAGCGTTGTTTTTATGGTTGCCTGTAGTTATTTGTTAGCTGGAAATGAAATGTCAATTATTTTGTGATTAGCTAGTTAGAAATCGAGCGCTAATCAAATATGGACCGAAGTGACGCCGTTATGCGGACGCACACAATTTGCTTGTGTCCAAATTGGTTTGAGGCGCATGGAGGGAGCTTAAGTTTGTTTATTTTGCGTTAAGCCGGACTGAGTCTGGCGCAGAAGTACCACTTGAGTTGATTTACTTGAAACATTTCTCGTTGCGCGGGTAGCCTCCTTTCTTTCTCGCTCTCTCTCTCTCTCTATCTCTCTCCCTTTAAATCAGGCATATATGTAAGTACCACTTGGGTTGGTTCACTTGAAAAAATTTCCGATTCTCGCGTGGTATTTTTTCTCTCTTTTTTATAGTATAGTTTAACGTAAGTATTATTATAAGCTCTGCTGACGTATTTGGTTCAATGCCTTTTCGGTATGCTTTTGTGTATAAATTTTTTGCTTCCATTTTTTTTTTTTTAATTATCATTATATCTATTTATTTTATTTTTTCAAACTGATTGCCAAGTAATTGAAATTCAGTGGCTAGCATTCGCTGCATAAATTTATACATCAAGTATTGGTAATTGAAATTCAATACGAGAAATATTAAGCGCGTAAAACGACTTGCGGCAAACAATAACAGCCGATGAAGGAAGATTTGAAAAACGAAAATTTTTTGTAGAAAAAACATGAAGTGAATGGCATTTATTGTGGAAATTGGCAGAAAATTGCCTTTTTTAAGGGGGAAAAAGGATTTCAATATTAACCGTTAGTTAGACAGCCAATCAACAGTAAAATTACCGACACTGTTTCCAAATATACCAATATTGGTCTATCAATACGGCAGGTTAGGTTTGGTTGGATGGCTGAACCCTCAGCATTTCAAGAGATCACATTCAGGCTGTTATATACGATCCTTTACGAGGTCAAACGAATACTCCTGAGGTTGAGTATCAGCTATCGGAAAGAACGCGCTGAACCAATCACAAACCCCTCAGGTGTTTTATTTTTATCTCCGCTATATCACCTGGTTGTCTAAAAGTATAAGCTACGAGTTGTTTATGCCTTGAACTGGCAAAATCGGGGCTTTCAAGAAGGCAGTGATGAGATGATTCTATCTCATATTCTTCCAAACTGCTAATGTCGTTGGTAACCAAAAGGATATTCCGACATTGTCCAGTTACAACTTCTACAACCATTTAAAGGTGGATCATACTGAGCGCGAAAAGTTCACTAGACCTCTCACGATTTACCCTGGGCCACTAATATATTGCGGTAGTTGACCAACGCTTGCTGAGCTGGTCTGACACCCAACAGTCCAGCAGTGAACCACGAGAAGCCAACTTAGCTCATTTCTATTCCCATTCCGCAGTTATTAAGACTGTGATACCTGTTCTAACAAGCTCATCGGCCTTATAGTCTCTTAAGAAATCGCCGTGGCCAAGCATCCAAACCAGTCTAATCGCAAAATAACTCAGTTCAAGAGATAAGGAGTCTAGGCATTTCTTCACTAAACTTGAGCGCACAGTCAGCGAACTTTAGGCTTATGTCGCTCCACTACTTTCGGAGTGGATAGTCATCACTGTGAAGGGGACTGCGGTCCGGAGCTATAGACCGACTGCTACTTTTCTGACAGCCACCTCTGCTAGGAAGACGTTGTTGAGATCACGACAACACGGCAGCATTCCTCAAAAATATTTTGGGAATATTTTTCGGCGCTACAAGAACAACTAACCCGGGACTGAAGTGTTACCAGGAGAAGTTAGTAAATTCCTAATCCGGTCAAACTGTAGTGCTACTTTACGTCAGGCTTCAACGGATCGGTATTATAAGAATCCATACCAAAATATCTACGTTTCCGGAAATTTTGGAAACCACGAATTCACTGGTTAAATCTTTCTGTCAGTTTCCCGTCTGGTAGTAATAACATGCTTGTTTACCTCATCACTGAAATCTTCAAATTCCTGTATGTATCATAGACTCTCCCTCGACTTTAGCTGGAACCGTCCTGAGGCAGATGTTGACATGAATAACAGAGCGAATCCTTACTACTAAAAATGGAACAACTACGATTCTGCCGTGGACCAAAAATTAGCAAACTTCAGAGATTTTTGCTGGGGAAAACACCACGCTGTTTAGGATGTTAGGTGCATTATTCTCCACCAAACTGTGACGAATGAGTATTCCAATCAGTCCGTTCTATCGAGATCCAGTAGAAACTATGTGCGTTTCTTATTTCGAGCTTTACATATGACTTTGGTAGTTTTGCAATCCGATAGATCGTACCATTGCGTTTTGGATCTTCCTTGCCGATGCCGTGGAAAATTTTATTTGTGATATAGGATAGCGCTACAGTCCAAAAACTTGAGGTGAAGACATAGTTTTAAATTCGAAACAGTAAAGCAGTATAAAGTATTGGAAAAAGCAAGGACAATTTCCACTAGGCTTCGAATAAATTGTTCTCAAACAGCTGGTTTCGCAAACTGGCGGTAAGTCATTGATCTCAATACATATTTCTACTACTTTAAAAGATACCACATATATATGTATCATATATCGAAGCTTAACAATTGCTATCTGTTTCCTCAGCCGATAAATTATGTTTTCGTAATTTTTCAACAACAAGATCTCATTAACTGCAACACACATTCCTACATAGGTACATATCATATCTACAAGCAGCTAGATCCTCTATATTACATATGCACTTTAAAGGGTCCTTTCACATTTATCCCACTCATGCAAGCAATCAACCAGTTCGCCAACTTCATTATAGCCTACACCGTCCTGCCGTTGCCCTACACCCTCAACGAACTGCCTGCAACGAAGCATATTTATATTCATCTTCGTTCGTTAAACATGGCTAAGCATAATTTATGGCTTCTTCATGCAACTACTCCGGCCAGTAGCTATCAATTCACAATGAAACTGGTTTCTCGTTTGGCACTTGAACGGCTTGAATGCGAAACACGATCGTAGGCAGCAGGCTGGCAAGCAAAAAGCCAGCCGACAGTGTATCGTGTGTGGATCAATTGCAAGCCAAACTGCAACGTTGACGATGGCGTTGCAGATGATACGAGCACATATACGAAGTATATACAAATGCACGAGGTACATACGAACGTACGAGGCACATACGAACGTACGAAGCACATATGAATGTACGAAGCACATACGAATGTCTGTATGAAGAGACAACGCGCATGCGCAGTAGCTTTTCGCCAGAAACAGCTAGCACTCATGCTTGGTTCGCATGTAACCCTTTTCACAACGCTGACTACTTGCCGGCGCACTGAAGCGTGCGCCAAATAAGTGGCTAAGGTGGTCAGCAGCACTTATTGTACTTAGTAAATGTATGTAAATACATTTAAGTATTAATAAAATACGCCATGGAACACCTACTCCACTCCTGCTATATGGTTGCTGCTTCAGTAACCGCCGAACCGACCGAACTGCTTGCTTTGTCTACACTTGCGCTTCCTTTGTGTGCGCTTCCCTTTGTTGGGCGTTTGACTCGTTGATTGCTTGACTGCCACGTTTGTGGTTTTCGTTTCTTCAACCGCGCCGAGCGTTCGCCCTCTCTCCTATGCTTCTAAGCATATGTTGCATGCAACGATCGCATGTCTACTACGCTGGCGGCTTAGCGTCGTCGTCAGTCTTTATACTCGTATAGTGCTTGCTGTCTTTTGGTGCTACCAGCCTGTGCCGTCACCCGTCGCGCCGCCAAAGCCTCTGTTACAAATGTTGCCTTTAATTAAGGCCCTTTTGTCATTGGCAATTTATGAGCAACACAATCTTAGCAACTACACCAGCTTTACATACTCATGTCTACTGTTTGTTGTACATAGGGATTACATAGTGTATCGCATGGAATCGGTGGCAAAATAGCATGCAGCGCTGACGGTGGTAGGCGGATCACAAATGAATAAATGAATGAATGCGCCGACGCATTCGCTAGGTGGCGATGCGTGTTGATCGTATTTGAGGATATTAATGGCTTGTGGTAGTTTAATAGAATTGAAAGCTAAGAATAGTTCGACAAATTTCATTAATAAAGAAATACCGAAGAGTCTCATTAATCTAGATGTGGAAGTGTGTTCTAAGAATGTGGTGGATATCTAACAATGGTCTAAGGCTAAGATAAGTTTGACAAGTTTCATAAATAAAGGAATACCAGAGATTATCATTGATCGAAAGCATTACGAGCTAACGAAGAATGAAACTGTGACGATATCTGAAGGCATAGCGATCAGCTATTCAAAACGACGAAAATTTTTTCCTAGCGAGCGTTCTTTTGAGGTCTGAGAACAGGAAATAGTCGCTGGAAGCCAAACCTTTAGAATGGGATGAACGCGAAAACTATCTGAAGTCCAATTCATGGAGTTTTGCCATCGTTTTCAGTGTCTTCTGACCCTGTGTATTGTTTTGGTGAGGCGACGCTTTCTTTGTTCTCAAATGCGATCCTTTTTCGGCGATTTCGTCTTTCTAGCGGTCCATTGATACTATATGATCTGTTCAGGGTAGTCAATAAAAATTATTCTATGCGCATTCCAAAATACAGACACCATAACGTTGCCAACCGACTGTTGCGCTTTTCCATGCTTTGGAGCGGGTTCATCGTGCGCAGTCCACTCGTATGAGTATCGATTGGACTCCGATGTGAAATAATGTTGCCGTGTTTCATTCGTTGTCACATATCGACGCCAAAACTCGGGTTTATTAGCTTGAGTATCCCATCAACTTATCGCCGTTTTTGGCTAAAAGTGAACTCGCCCGGCACCCACTTTGTACAGAACTTTCTCAAACAAAAATGTTCGTAAATGATATGAATTACAGGTTCAGTTGATATCTTTAGAGTGCCTGCTATCTCGAACAACTTCACTTTACGTCCAGCTAAAATTATTTTTTGGACTTTCTTGATGTTTTCGTCGGTAACAACCGCTTTTGGCCGACTACTGCGTTCGCTGTCTTCGTTGCTCATTTCACTACGTCTACAGTCAGCATACCAATCCTTAATGCTTGATTTTCGTGGCACAGTGTCTGTACACTCGTCATTAAGTCCAAATTTTGCCTCAACTCTATTTTTTCGCTCCAAAAAGCTATATTTTGTCAACACGGCAAACATTTTTTATCCATTTTTTTCACAATAAAAGTTCTTTCACTCAAAGTGATACAATTCACAAGCCAATGATCCGACAGCTGTGAACTTTATATACGCGCGTTTTGAAGGTTAGGGCTAACTAAAAATAATTTTAATTTTAGTAGCGCCATCTATTTGTCAGGCCGCAGACTTTTCAAAATACCTGTTAGTGTCAAAAATGATCTGAAGAGGGTCCGTAAGATCTTTTTCTATGACGAGCCAAGTCTTTAATCGGAAAAGCTTGGAAAAATAGAGTAAAAGCTACTAATAGTATGAGCTTTCGGTTTACGATGGCTTCAAAAAATTTTTTGAATCAATTTTCGAGGGAACTCAACGTTCTTGACCAGTCCTTGAGTAAATAATTTAACAGGCTTTACCCTTGGCTTTATTTTGGCTCTACAATGTAAATTTGTAAGTTTTGTTCAGAATTTACTTTCTAAATCTTGTGAGAAAGCAATACAACATACAGAGTTACCCTCACTTTAACGTAGCACTACCAAGGAGATATCCTCAAGTAAGAAAATATTTATTTAATGAATCCGAATATCAAAAGTCATAGCGTATATTTCCCTTTTACATTAACTTCCAACTTCAAGCAATTACCGCACCCTTTTTATCGCACTATCCGCCAACGCATTCACTGGCAATTTTCCCTATGTGACTACCTGTCCGTCGTTAAATTATCATAATCCATTTGATGTTTCCTACATTGCCAGCAACTTCCTTTGCGACGCGCCAACCAAACAGTAGACACACGCTGCCAGCTATGAGCTGCAAGCTACAGTCAGCCGCCGGCTGCCAATGCGTAGTAACGGGTGATTTTTTTGAGGTTAGGATTTTCATGCAGTAGTATTTGACAGATCACGTGGGATGTCAGACATGGTGTCAAAGAGAAAGATGCTCAGTATGCTTTGACATTTCATCATGAATAGACTTACTAACGAGCAACGCTTGCAAATCATTGAATTTTATTACCAAAATCAGTGTTCGGTTCGAAATGTGTTTCGCGTCCGTGTCCGATGAGCGATGAGGCTCATTTCTGGTTGAATGGCTACGTAAATAAGCAAAATTGCCGCATTTGGGGTGAAGAGCAACCAGAAGCCGTTCAAGAACTGCCCATGCATCCCGAAAAATGCACTGTTTGGTGTGGTTTGTACGCTGGTGGAATCATTGGACCGTATTTTTTCAAAGATGCTGTTGGACGCAACGTTACGGTGAATGGCGATCGCTATCGTTCGATGCTAACAAACTTTTTGTTGCCAAAAATGGAAGAACTGAACTTGGTTGACATGTGGTTTCAACAAGATGGCGCTACATGCCACACAGCTCGCGATTCTATGGCCATTTTGAGGGAAAACTTCGGACAACAATTCATCTCAAGAAATGGACCCGTAAGTTGGCCACCAAGATCATGCGATTTAACGCCTTTAGACTATTTTTTGTGGGGCTACGTCAAGTCTAAAGTCTACAGAAATAAGCCAGCAACTATTCCAGCTTTGGAAGACAACATTTCCGAAGAAATTCGGGCTATTCCGGCCGAAATGCTCGAAAAAGTTGCCCAAAATTGGACTTTCCGAATGGACCACCTAAGACGCAGCCGCGGTCAACATTTAAATGAAATTATCTTCAAAAAGTAAATGTCATGAACCAATCTAACGTTTCAAATAAAGAACCGATGAGATTTTGCAAATTTTATGCGTTTTTTTTTTTAAAAAAGTTATCAAGCTCTTAAAAAATCACCCGTTACTAGTACGTGAAGAGTCTTCCCGCGTCGCCGTCGCTTGATTACACATTTGAACGCCCGCATAGTGCGCAATTAACTTCCTGCCATTTAAGTTGTCACTCCGCTG
Source organism: Bactrocera correcta (assembly GCA_027475135.1). Lineage (NCBI taxonomy): Eukaryota > Metazoa > Arthropoda > Insecta > Diptera > Tephritidae > Bactrocera > Bactrocera correcta. Next base: position 26,607,527 of record CM050325.1, read on the forward strand.
GCATTTCCTTAACACACCGGACGAATGCACAAATACAAACGCAGCGACACACACGCCAGCACATACATATATAAGAAAGTGTTTTCTTGCTGAAAAAGATTTTCTGCTCTTTGGCATGACTGTTAGCTGCACTTGTCAGCTACATATTTATGTTAGACTGAGTGACTGTTAGATAAATGACAAATGCGAGTCTACCAGACTCAAAAGCAAAGTTATGATAACTTGTAGGATGTGTTATATATTAAAAATTTAATAAAGATGAAAGTGAAAAATTACGACTTCGACTGCACGAAGCTGTAATACCCTGCATACGTGCTTTTTGATAGCATAAAAGGATAAAAAGAGATATTTAGCTTGTTTTTGATCGATCAGTTTGTATGGCAGCTGTATGCTATAGCGGTCCGATCTGAACAATTTTTTTAGAGATTGTATATTAAGCTTGGACAATAATCCATGCCAAATTTCGTGAAGATATCTTGTCAAATGAAAGAGTTTTCCATACAAGGTCTTGATTTTGATCGATCAGTTTGTATGGCAGCTATATGCTATAGTGGTTCGATCTGAACAATTTCTTGGGAGATTGCAGCTCTGCTTTGGGTAATAATTCATGCCAAATTTTGTGGAGATATCTCTTCAAATAAAGAGAATTCCTTACAAAGACTTGATTTTGATCGGTCAGTTTGTATGGCAACTATATGCTATAGTGGTTCGATCTGAACAATTTCTTGGGAGATTGCAGCTCTGCTTTGGATAATAATTCATGCCAAATTTTGTGGAGATATCTCTTCAAATAAAGAGAATTCCATACAAGGACTTGATTTTGATCGATCAGTTTGTATGGCAGCTACATGCTATAGTGGTTCGATCTGAACCATTTCTTCGGAAATATTAGCGTTTTCTTCGGCAATAATTTGAACAAAATTTCGTGAAGATATATTTTCAAAGAAAGCAAATTTCCATACAAGCACTTGAGTTTGATTGGTCAATTAGTATGACAGCTATAAGATATAATGGTCCGATATCGGCGCTTCCAACAAATGAGCAGCTACTTGGAGAGAGAAGAATGTGTGCAAAATTTCAGCTCACTATTTCAAACACTGAGGGACTAATTCGTGTATATACAAGCGGACCTACGGGTAGAGAGACGGGTATGGCTAAACCTGTTCTGCTCGCCACCTGATCATTTAGATATAATATACATTTAGACCTAGGGTATCCGGCTTTTCCTTTTTTCTGTTACAAACTTCGTAGAACTTAATATATCTTGTTTAGGGTATAAAATTTCAAGCCAAAACGAAAATTGATTTTTTTATTATATTTTTTCTTGTATTTTCTACAAAAGCGTTAACAGCTTTACAACCCAAAAAACATGGCCAATAAAATACAACAATATTTGCAACACCATAAAACAGCAAACAATATAACAAAAGCCATTATAGCTACAGCAACAACAACAATGACAGTATGAAAGCGACAGTGTCATGTGACAAAGTGGCCGAAGGCGACGACAAGCGCAGCAAGCGGCGCATTCGATTTCCAGAAGGCGAAGAAAAAAAACATAAGCGACAAAATGTGCAACAACAACAACAATTGTCGACATCACATGCTGCTAACTAAAGCAATAACTGTTATGTTGCAAGTACATGCAAACATAAAATAACAGCGACAACAAAGTGCCAACATTGTTTTTCGGCGTTAAGAGCTTGAAGCCAAAACAAAAAAACAACAGCAATCAAAAAACACAAAAAAACATCCGCTTATTGCCACCGACAATCATAAAACCTGTCATAAAAAAGTTTTGTTTTCGCGCTGTTCCGTTAACGCACCCTTCGCCGATTTTGTCGTTATTTCATACTTGCCACACGCGAGCGCCAAAATCTCCTTGCTAAGCTTTTTTTATGCGAAGCAAGCACTTTTGTTTTTCGACTTGCCACGAAAACTTCGCAAGCGCCATTTCTAGTTGACACCAATTCATTTGCCACATTTTTTCGGCGCCAAATTTGTGCCGTTATCGAGTTTCTCATTTATGCAGAAAGTTTTCGTTTTTCATTTGCATCAAATTGTCCGAGGAAACTAGTCAACGCGGCTGACAAATGTCAAAATATGGCACAGCGTCAAATGTCAACGCACAGCAACTTTCGTGGCGCCACAGAGAAGAGCGCAAAATGCATTAGGCGTTGAAATTTTTGAGTGCGTGAGAGAGAGTGGGAGGTAAGGGGCAAACATAAGAGTCAAACTGCTGTTTTTGTCAATTCTTTGTCCACTCAGGAAGAACATTTTTATAACTTCATAGCTTTTTCTACAATTTATAGGCACAGAAATTATCCTCCTCTTTTTATAAACTCGAAAAAGCAGACAAAACTAGTAGTAACAGTAAGTCAAGGCAAGTTCACTAGTCCGAAATACCCATCTACCGAACTAAATATTACACGAAACTCCGCCATAGCCGGTCCCAAGTCTGTGTTGTAAAGGATGGAGTTCAGCACTTAGGTACACCGACCAGCTTCTGGTAAGCGGTGTAGGAATTAGGAGGGAGATCACTCTCTAATAGATCCATCCACCTTACGAATTGGACAAAAGTGCACAAAACATTCCAGGTGGCTTCCATGCAAGTGGTTGTCCAGCTCCGGCTGTGACAAAAGCACAGATTCTGGAGGCCCCAACTCCGCTCACATCTGAGGGAAAAAGTTCGTCCGGGTCGCTACACGCGTACCGCGCAAACCGCGTACATTAGCTGCTAAGCCCAGCCCTTAGTACAGTAATGCCCTCCAAGAAAATATGAAACCTCTGCAGTCGGGTAAACGAGAGATGACTATTTGCTCAAAGAGAGCTAATTTCCAAGGGACTGACTGAGTGGGATTGTCATTTACCATCAGTTTCAGGAATCTGTAAGAGTAAAAACACTAGTGACAGGGCAAAAGGGAATAGGGAGTCTTATGCAGATGCGACCCGTCCTTTCAATTACGCCATAAATGACGCTGCCAGATCCGTAGGGAGCATGTCGGCGGAACAACAGACCATGAGTGAAGCGGCGTTCAACGATGGTCTGATGAGCCTAATCTTGTCGTCGAACTCGAGCGGGTCGGTATTTAAAGTCGATAAGAGAAGTCCTCCGGTTGGCCATCAATTCCGGGGAAGGCGTTGCAGCCGTCCGTTCTACGGCGGAGAGTCAGTTGGAGCTATGAGACTACTCCAAGTTTAGATAAGCTGACAAAAGCTCTAGATGTATCTGGTTAGAAATGTTGTATAGCTCAGCTGTCCAAACAGTGGGATATCAACTGACTAATGCGGTCCTAATAGTCACTATACTACTTCTTGCCAATCGGCGGTTTTCTCTGTGAGATAGACAGTGAAAAAAGTGAGATTGGATTTTAGAAAATGTTCCTACCTTATGTTTATTCTTTTTCGTTATTTGTAAATGCAATCCATCAAGTTTACAAACGGTCAGTCTATAATATTTCTTCTTTAATATGTCTTAATTTTTTTAGGCTTCCTACTGTTGAGTTTGCCTGTTCAATGGGTAGCATTTATTTTCAGACCACGAAGCTGGAATGAAGGAACCAGAACCTAAGCTACAGTTGGAAGCTATATCAATCTACATATTTACTCTTTTTAACCTTGAAACCATTTGATAACCTTGAAACCAAAATAGCTCTCCACTATTTTTAGATTTTTATACAATTTCATTCAAACTCGTCTGAAATTTTCAACAAGTTTATCAAATTTTTATTTTCTGTATAAAGTTTCGTTTCTAGGCATGCATGACTAGCATTCTTCTCCCTGAAGGAAGGGAAGAATTCATTGCTTTAGCTTTCAATATTTTAGGTTAAGAAATTGTTGAAATTTCTATTTTTAATTTTCCAACCTTATAAACATTTTTTAGTGGAGAGCTAAGTAGGAACTTTTCTCATTTTAGTTTTATACACAATTTCATTCAAAGTCGTCTGTAATTCTCAACAAGTTTATAAAATTACATTTTCTTTATAAAAATTGCGTTTTTGAACCCGTAAGTAGCAGTAATGACTTTTTCAACGCCATGAAATCCAATAGACGAAATTTTTGCTGCCAATATTTTAGATTAGAAAAATTGTCAAATTTTCTACCTGACATATTTTCAAAATTTTCAAATAGCATAACAAGCCAGCTCTTATATTTTTTGCTATTTAATTAACAGCTCGTTTTCATTACACGCCTTTTTGCACTTTATGATTTCAAAACTTATCTTCTCATTTATAATTTTTGAACTCAAAAACCAAAACAAAGTATGAAATCCATTTAGCAGCCAGACATTAATTACTTGTTGCACTCAAACTGTCATGGCGGTGTGCCGTTAACGGCATTGGGGGAAAATATATGATTATTGGTTTCTTGCAGCTATCAGTTACACATAAAAAATTTACGCACATTAACAAAATCACCGCGCTAATGTCGGGCAATCACTCACAGCTGGTGGCTGATGGTGGTTGATGCTGGCTGGCGGCTGGTGGCGGTGGCACACCAGCGATTGGCGACAGTGAGCGCACAATTTGGGTAAGCCGGCGATAATGTGTCCAATGAAACTTTCAAAGTTTATCGCACACATTGCGGCCAGTTTAACTTGTCGCGCGCGAAATTGATTAAAAAAAGGTTTCGGAAAAAAAAAATAATAATAATTTTGGACAGCTAAATTATTGCAAAATATGAATTGTGGAAAATACTTCAAGGCACACATATGTACGTATGCTGTCATAGCAATAGAGACACTTTAATTTCACTCACTGATAACGGTAAAGTCAGCAATTTATTTGTCAACTTACGCGCCGCGGGGCAGTTGTTGTTGTTAAATGCCATGCGACACGCCTTTTAAGCGCACTCTACGTAGCGTGTGAGCCTTAGTTAATTAAGCAGTCGAGCGACGAAGGCTGCTCCCATTCCCACTTGACATTTCTAACATCGCTCGTGCGCGCTTTGGTATTTACGACAGACAGACACACGCTCAAATCTAAAGCATTTTGTAAATTAGTTACTGACTTGCATAATTGTGTAAAAAAAATATTATTTTTTTCGCTTTTAAGATTTTTCGCAGCAGCTATGCTGTCACCTTGTCAGCCGCGTTTGTGACAATCCGCAAACAATTGACACATGAAAATGACAGTTTCACTATTTTTCGCAATAAAATGAGAGTATTGAAGAGTTGACAGTTGTACTCAGAGCGATTACAAATGGGTAAAGAGTAAGATATAGCAAAGCAATTAAGTGGTTTAAGGGAATAGTAAATGGAATGAAGTTAAAGCGAAGCATGAAAGCATTTCAGTCGAGCAACTTCATAGAAAATGGTTCAATTTATACAAAACTAGCGCCCGTCCCGGCATTACACGGGGTAGACAATTATTTATTTTTGGAAATTTGGATATAAAACACTTTTTTCACAAATACTTTTATTTGTTTTAAAAAAAATTATATTTGTATGTAAGTCTATTTATGTTCAATAAATTAAAATGAAAAAAGTTGTTGTAGTGACATAACCACAATAGTTGGACATATGCTACCGCGGAGTTATTTGTAGACATTATGATGTTCTTCAATATTGTTGTACATTATTTTGTTCTATCGCTAATAGTTTCGGCAGCGCATTCGACGAAAGACATTTTAAGACTCATTTTTCTACTCCTTCGGTTACATTGTTCAAATTTTACTAAGGATCCCTAATTTTTTCAAAATGAAATGTAGCCTATGTCATATTGAAAGAATGTAGCATTCTATTGGTGAAAGAATTTTTTAAATCGGCCCAGTACTTTTTGAGCCTACTCATTACAAACATACAAAATAGGTAGAAATCTTTCCACTTGGACAACTTAAAACGCCGATACGTTGACACTTAGAAATCGATAAAGCGCTTGCAGTCTTTCACAAATTTTGTTGAGACGGCTGATAACAGTTGTAGCTATGTCGTCTGGTTCGTCGAACGTAAGAGGTTCCGGACAATGGAACAGAAAGTAGCTAGATGTTTCCACCTAACCCTACTCCATACAACTTTGACAACTAGCGCCCAGTAAGAACTCCTACGATTGGGGCAAGATTAAAAGTTATATGGGCAAGTAGTTCAGTAGATTCTCATGCCTCAACCACCACAGGTAAGGCTTCCAAAAAACTGCCAAATCTAGTCTAAAAGTACTACAATTGAACTACATATAAAAGGGAAACAAAAGATTTGAACTATAAAGATGAAACAATAGAAATAAAATAGTTGCTAAGATAGTGATCATAGAGGGGAGATAAACTCATTCCGAAGTATACTGACAGTCTTTAACTTGTTCGACCGATTTGAGTACCCAACATATATTAATTACTTCGGTATTTTTATATCCAGATTAAGGTATATTGAGTATGGCACAAATTTTGTAACTCCCAAAAGGAAACGTTGAAGGCCTTGTTCTTTATACCCGAACTAATCCCTCAATTTTTGAATTATCGATCTTAAACTTTACACAAAGGCCTCCTAGGAGCAGCATCAATATCTTGCATAGAAAACTTCTTTTAAGGCGAGATATCTTCACGAAATTTTACATAAATTATTGGCCAAGGCAGCATTACATTCTTCGAATATATTGTTCAGATCGGAACACTATAGCATACAGCTACCATACAAGCTCACCCTTCAAAAGCATGATCAAATCTTTTTGCACTCTTTTCTGCAATAAAAATGGACCAGTGAAGAGTATTATGGCTATTGTGCAGCCGAAGTTAAAGCTTTTTCTCGACTCGAAAATTTTTTGAATTATGTCTTTTAGTTTTTTGTGGACTGTAGTAAACATACAAGTCCGAAAAACTGTAAACTTTACATAATTGATTTTTAATTAATATAAAACAAAATTTATTTTAACGAAAAAATTCAAATAAATTGCGAATTAAAATTAATAAAAATTACCATAACTCACGCGTGTGGCAGTATTTTAGGTGCAGCAGCAAACGCTTACCGTAACACCGCGCTGTCTCTCAATATTATTTTGCAATAAATGTTTTTTACGCCAAATTGTCATTAAAGCCTTGTAATTAAACATTTTACATGCATTTTCGACACATGCACACAATGCAAAATGCAACAACAAAACCAAGCATATAATCTCCTAAAAAATAGTAAAAATCGCCAAACGAGTATGTATGCGCAGAGTGGTAAGCAAGCCGGCCGTCGCATAAACGCGTGAGTGCCATTAATAACTGACATTTTGGCGCCCACATGCAGGCGTGCAGTGAAAAAAAAAAAAAAAAAAAAAACAACACAATAACAACAACGTAAGCCGTAAAATTGAGGCAGTTGCAAAAAAAAAAAAAGCACAAAAAAATTAAAAACTGTAAAATTTCGACTGGACTTGCACGCTACCCGCCGCTTTTTCTATGTGCCAGTTTGTAGTGTTGGCGATTTGACGTACAAGATAAATAGCATAAGTTTTTATTGCCGTGCAGTATCGTTAGAAGTACATTGTCGAATGGGCGGAGCTTGAGAGCTCATGGAAGTGGCTATAAATGTGGTACTTTGTGTCGCAGATGCTGCCCTTGATAAGAGTGATATTTTGTAGTAGTGAGGAAACAGACAATTTTAAGGCTCGCAGACTCATTATTTTTAGAAAAAAGAGATAATAGATCAAACAAGCATGATAGGTCTATTATTCGTCTTCTTTATTGTCATAGAAGTCGGTTTTGCGGTTATAGACGAGTTTACAACACGCGTCAGTCGTTCTTCCTTTCGCTGTTTAGCACCAATTGGAGATTACAAGTATAATAAGGTCCATCTCTACCTGGCCTTTCCAACGGAGTGGAGATCTATGTACCTCTTCCTTCCCGCGGTAAGTCGAATACTCTCAGAGCTGGAATGGTTTTATTCATTCAGACGACATGACCTAGCCAGCGTAGCCGCTGTTTCTTAATACGCTGAACTACATATGTCAACGGCGTCGTATATCTCATACAGTCCATCGTTTCATTGAATGTTATATTCACCGTGGCCAACGCGCAGAGAAACATAAATTTTCCGCAGAACCTTTCTCTTGAAAACACATAACGTCGACTCATCAGATGTCATCATCGTCCATGCCTCTGCACGAAGTAGCAGGACGGGGAAGATCAGTGACTTCTAGAGCTTGGTCTTTGTTCGTCGATAGAGGACTTTACTTCTCAATTTCCTACTCAGTCTGAAGTAGCAACTGTTGGCAAGAGTTATTATGCGTTGGCTGTCGAGGCCGACGTTGTTATTGGTGTTAATGCTGGTTCCAAGATTTTCGACTTCGAGGTTATGATAGGAATATCCAATCAAAAAAATCATTGGACATTAGCAATGGAGGATCTCGCAGAATCTTGATAAATAGTAGCTTAAAGACAGACTAACTCGTTTGAAACAAACATTGATGATATATTCTTCCTAGAATTTGAGAAGTAATAACCATATGCGGATTGGTTGTTTCGTATAACGAAGTTAGAACAGCTTTTTGGCACAGTACAGCAAATGGAGACTCCTAAGAAAAGCATTACGTCCAATCCCAGGAATCATCATAATATATGGTAGATAAGAACACCAAACTCTGACTTCCTTTCGAAGAAGTCTGTGATAAATGAGCCAGAGCTCTTATCTTAAGAAATGTTACTTACATACAGTTGCTGGAACACAGTATATTATAAGAAACAGCTTTAAATGATACAACATTGTTGTCCAATCTGTTGGAAACACGGTTATTCGTATGAAGAGTTATCCAAACAAGGATACAAGAGCATAGAAGAACTCTTTTCAGTGGATGTCGGCATTTATACTCACTGAACTTAAGAGACGTCTGTCACAATATAAGACATACCTTTGTTGAATTCATTTCGAAAAAGTAACAGAATAAAACTTTGAACAAAAGATTTTTGCTTGTAAAGGACTGACTCTAAAAGGCACTCATGATTGATAGTTTGATAAGGAAATACAAGTAACTACGTTTGAGAACCTTGGTTGATGGGCTTCACACACAATGAACTCTCTAGAGCCAATTTATAGGTTAAAGTATGAATAGAATTCGTCTCTAGGCAGACTAAGGTTCACCTATCTTTAATTCAGATGCAATAATGAGGATCTAGGTTTGATGAGTAAATATAAAATTTTGGAAAAGTTGGTTGATGGACTAAGAGGTTCCTTAGAGAAGTTAAATATAAGCAGAGTTCATCTCAAGACAAACTAAGGTTCGCCTATCTTAAATTCAGATGATTCACTCAAACTTAGGTAATGAACTGAAGGTTTTTTCCCTGAAAGTATAATATTTTGAGATCGTTTACAACTGTATTGGCTAATGGATAAAAGTGGTGACATACATAAGAGCTGGTAAGAAGTTTTAAAGCGAGCATTTGAAATACAATTCAATCTACACTTAGTTAAGCGGCGCTAAACTGGGTGTAATATGCTTTTACTTTAGTACACGAGCAGAACTTCTTTAAGCTGTTGAGTTGATGATAGGCGAACTCTAACTTCTCTCAGGGTGGACTTTGTTTATGCTATAACCTAAAAATGAATATATGTACTATACTTATTATATTTGACTTGAGTCTTCTTCGTCCAACTTCACTTGTTGGTGATCTCATCATTTACTATTCGAAATTTGTTTACTGAACAAACTCTAATCTTACTAAACAGACTATTCTACTATTGTGGGTTAGTAAGCCCCTTTATTGATTAGAAAAACGTGTCACTAGATAAAATTTTATCATTATGTAGCCCAGAAAGCATAGGTTTTATACGGAATTACATACTAATGCAATGAAACCTAATTTTTGTACGAAATTAAGTTTCAAAATTCTCAATCAAAAAGAATTTTGCAACGCCTAACCATTTTATAAAGAACTAATACCAAATTTCGTGAGACTAGATATCTGTTGGGATTTTCTAAAACATCCGTGGTATAAATATTTTAAATGAAAGTGGGCACCTAATCAGCGAGCGCACACTAATACAACTTAAGTACCAACATTAAAAAGTACGTAAACACATTTTGACAATGTCAAAAAATTAACACATACTCGACAAAGCGTAGAGTTGACACAACCTGTCAATTTTCACACAAAGCTTAGACGAAGCGGGTTAACAAAGATACGAACCCACCGACATGCTTATGTATGTGACTATGCGGCAACAATGGTGGTGACAAAAATAAAACACTAAATGAATGGCATAAAAGAATTACATAAAATACAAGAGTTACCGAAAATATTACAACAACAACAGAAACAATTATAAACACGTCGATATTGCAACACAGTGAGTCAATAATACTAATAAATCCCAGTGACAAAGAGCCAACGAGTTCAATGCTTCAATGAGCACATGAGTACATACCCTGTAGGGAACGGCACTGGTACAGAACTGACATGGCTCTGGTGAATTTTATAGTTCGTTGAGACCGAAAGTATGATTTGTCACTTGCTCTTTAGTGCCAAAGTAGTTCGAAATCCACCACCAAAAAAACGATCTGAAGCGTGGCTAGATGTCCGAATCAGCTCCGAGGCGAAACAAGTCCTCAGTCAAGCCAGTTTTCAACGTCATGGCCATCCCGAATTGGTTTGAATTCAACATAATCCACACAATACTGCACTAAAAATTTATCCGACGTGTTCACACATTCCTAGAGGGCATCAACTGAGCCGACAAACAGTCGCGTCGTTTCTTACTTCCATACATTTGCTAAGTACACCAACAAATTTCCACTTGTCTGGGGTCTAGCTTCGTTGTAGACACATAAATTGCTGTAAAATCCCAAAATGAACGAAGCGCAAACAACATAAATACTTTTACAAACTCATTGATTATATAACACATTTTTGAGAAAATCCAAAAGTAAACAGAGACAAACGAGTTTTAAAAATAAACGAGACGAAGGAAAAGCAGAAATTGAATTCTGGCAAAATGCTCTGGGGAATATAATGAGTTAAATACATAGTATACCACAGTTCAATTTGGGATGCAATGCTTCTTTAGCGGTAGAGTAGAAGTGCCATAGTACTCGTATAAACGAAAATGGACGGTAGAGAAAATCAATAGCAGCAGCGCAGGGATTTGTAGCATTTTGAGGGCTACCTAAAGCGAGCAAATGTGAAACGAGCGACAGGAAAATTAATTGATAACACATGATGGAATAGGCAGTCGAAGTTCAAAGGCAATATGAGAGTCAATAGGGGTTCGTAAATATAAAACGCAGTTAGAACTGTAGTAAAAATATATTTCTAGTATATCACAGAATATTCGGTGGAAAATATTTATTTCAAGGGATGATGTGTTACTGGATGATTGTTTATACCTCATTTTAAGCACTGGTTAGAAATTACCAGGATATATTTATAAGTGTTTTAAGAATTCCCAGTGAAGCTATCGAAATGTAACCCGTTCTGAACAAGTTTTTTAGAGATTACATTGTTATCTTAAAAAATAATCTATACCAAATTTCGTGAATATATCTTGTCAAATGTGAAAGTTGTCCATACAAGAACTTGATTCCGATCGTTTAGTTTGTATGGCAGCTATATGTTATAGTTAACCGATCTGAACAATTTCTTCGGAGATTACATTGTTGCTTTAGGAAATAATCTATACTAAATTTGGCGAAGATACATTGTCAAATGTGAAAATTTTCCATATAAGAACTTGATTCCGATCGTTCAGTTTGTATGGCAGCTGCAAATGAGCTGCTTCTTGAAGAGAAAATGACGTTTGCAAAATTCCAAAAGTATACCTTAAAAACTGAGGGACTAGTTCGTATATATACAGACAGACAGACGGACGGACAGACAGACGGACATGGCTAAATCGACTCAGCTCAACATACTGATCATTTATATATACACTTTATAGGATCTCCGCTTCCTTCTTGGTGTTACAAACATCGTGAAAAACTTAATATACCCTGTTCAAAGTATAAAAAGATCCCTTGTCCAAAAATTGTATTTTAAAGACCAGTGTAAAAATTCATGAAGATCGGTTGAGTAGTTCTTGAGCAACCTTGCCACCCGAATTCAAAACATAGTTACGAGAAAGAACTCCTTAAAGACGGCGCACTTTGCCTAGCTAGTCTCGAGCGCAAAAATTCTCAGGACTGTATCTCCGGAACTATTACTGGGATCAATTTAAAATTTAGGACAATATTTTAGAGGTGTTTCAGAATAATTAAGACAATAAAAAATTTTCCAATTTTAGAGAACCGTAAACCCATGTAACCCCTTAAAACAGGAATTTAGTTATCCTGAATAATAATGACTACAAAAGACTTTCAAAATAAGATTATATTTCGAATAATTTCGAAATTAAAACAATTGCAAAGAACTCCTGGATGCTTATTCTGAAATGTGATGACTGTGCTTGGAACAACTCAAAAGCCGAGAACCAATTTAGCGATCCTGCAAAAGAATTGTCATAAAACAATCTCAAAAGAAGTTCGAATTTATCAACCAAAATTTAGACAATGCAAGCAAACTTCTTGATCCATATTCTGAAACGTGCTATCTGTTCTCGAAACAACGTGCCTAGTTACAAAGGAGGAAAGATTATTGCACAAAAAACAAAAGACAGAAAATTTAAGCAAAAAATAAGAAAGTAAGTTAAAGCAAACGTCACAAAGCGCCACAAAAACAGTCTTGCCACTTTCGAGAACCAGCAGTTAAAAGGAAAGCAAAGAACAAACGACGAAGTTCTAAAAATAAAAGTAAACGCCAAAAGGAAGTACATAAAAAATAAGAAAAATTTCGTGAATGTAAAATGGAAAAAATTTGACACGACACAACAACAATGACACTTGCACAGATAGGGCAAATATATACCTTTAAAAAGGTGCCGAAATCTTTAAGTTAAACATACTTTTCCAGTTTAAGTATCATGCTATATACCACACATACCAACTCGCTGTCGCTGTCTCTCTTTCTCTTTCCCTTGAAGAGTGTTTGCATGGTGTAAATATTTAATTTCACGTGCTACGGGCAATTGTCTACAGAGCTCATCAGTAAATGTTGCTATATAAAATACAAAACACACACACACACAAATGCATGCATTCATATGTAAATATATTTATATAGACTTGCATTTCGAGGTTGTTGCGCCGTTAAGGGATGAAACCAGCGCTAATGTTGCCTTTGTTCTTCCTGGCTTTGTGCGCCGCCAAACAGGCGATTTCATTCACTTCTGATTGCGAGCAAAGCAGCAGGTAACTATGAAAGACAAACACATATACACTCATACCACACACTTACATGTGGCAAGTCAGGTAGTTTTCTGCAGTTATGTGATGTTTGATGTTCTCGAATCAAACTTGTTGAATTTTTTATGCGGGTCTATAGTGCGTATGTGTGTGTGTGTGGACTTGCTTCAGCCGAATTGAGGTCAAATGTGAGGACTGGCTGCTTTTAGCTTGGTGTTGCGCAATGAATACTTAGTAATGAGCATACGGTTTGGCATACAATGGCAAGGAAAATGGGTATTAAGTTTCTGATTAGTGACTCTTGTTTGCGTGTAGGTGACTGCGCTAGTATTGGTGTGAATGTGGAGGAATTCGTGGCTTTGTTTTCTTACACCATAAAAGACTGTAGTGCTGATAATGAGGTTAATCCTACGCATTAGAGGATTTCGTTGTTTCCAAGCAGCTTTGTTGGGTGTAAAAAAACCATATGGGGCACGGCAGAATTGAATGACAGGACCTCGCAGACATTAATGAGGGAATGAAAATTGAAAATAGAAACAACGAGAAGGCACGTTAATACCCTTCACAAGTGCAGTATTAATTTGACTTGGATCGATCAGTTTGTATGACAGCTATATCCAATAGAGGTCCGATATCGGTGATTCCGACATATGAGAAGCTTTTTGAAGAAAAAAGTATGTATGTAAAATTTATAGTTCGCGTATTTATAGACGTACAAACAAAAGACATAGCTAAACCGGCTCAGCTCCATCCAGCTTGGAGTTACAAACTTCGTGGCAAACTTAACAGACCCTCAGTGTTTAAATAATATTTAGAATTTCAAAAATACTCCAATAAAATATTATAGAAAGTTTAGATGCATAAATTGTGGCAAAAAGAACCTAATCCTGAAGGACAAAGATCCTTTCCAGTTCGATATAAAACGCTTTAAGCTGTTTTTGATTAATTTGTTGGATTCAAGTCCATTTTTGTGACTTTTCTAGTAAAACAAAAAAGTGTTCGCTCACGATACAGCTTTGTCTTCTTTAGATGTAGCTCCTTGCTCTGCAATAATTTGTCTCGGAGGCTAGAGTACCTTCCTATATTTAACTACTTGCTCTACAATAATTCGACTCCAAGTGCCAATAAGTGCAGAAATAACTTTCGAGCCATAAAACTGTTGACTGACTGTTCATATTTCATTAGAAATCCATCTCCGGAACCGTTTCCCTGAAGGATACTAAAGTTTCGTTGACAAGTTTCGTTCTAAAGTTCTATGTAGAATCACTAAATTGCTCAAAGGCATGGGTATAGGGGTACAACTGAGTCTTTTATAGAGATTAATTTTGCGATATAAAAAATTTTTATTCTAGAAAGTGGCTCCAATTAAGATTTGAGATAACGGAAAGCAAAAAACGGAAACGCTCTTATACAGTGCCAAGCATCAGCTAAAGCATTGTAGCTCCTAATTTGGAGCAATTGATGCGATATCAAAACCACACGACATTCCCGTTACATTATCCTACTAATAAATTACTTCACTCACCTTTCCACCAACTTTGAGCGCATAACCCATTCCCTGGGGTGTCTTCAATTGCACCGGACACACGAAACCGATATTACGATGCGGACTATCTGCATAATTTTTGCGCGGCGTCACCTTCGGTATGCTACGCGTCGGTGTTGGCGTCGACGAAGTCGTATTCTCGGCAACACACAAAGCCTCACCGCCACTTACGGGAAATTTCGAACACTCCAAATTCTCCGGCCAATTGAAATTATACGTTTTCATAAGTGTCTCACAAATACGCGCCGATTCACATAACGAACGACACGGCGGTATCGGTTGTTCCAGTATCGTACAAACGGGCACATACAAAGAGCAAAGGAATAACTGCAAATCGGGACTACAACCGATTTTAACGAGCGGCGCAAATTGATGTACCTCCAAACCGGCTTCCTCTTGCTTCGTATGACCAATTAAATTCGGCATTATTGTCATATTGTAGGGTATATTTTTACATATGGAAATCGTAATCGGTTCACAACGATTATGATGCGGAAATGCATCACTTGTCATTGCCGATGAACTGATCATTTCACCCGATGCGGAGGTGCGGTAATAAGGGCTAGCTTCGACCGGCGTTTGATCATACCGATGCACGGCGCGCACGGTTGGCAGTGTGAGGCAACAAGTGTACGCGACGATTATGGCACAGATTAGCGCGTTACAGTTACGACTTGCCGTCGGCATTTGGCTTTGAAGCGCGTACATTTTCACGACGTAAACGGGTGATTTAGAATTTTTAATGATGTGTGATGGATTTTGCACACGTTTTTTATTGTTGTGTATAGTATTTTATTGTTGTATGTGTATTTGTTTTATGCAAATTTTTTATTTATATTTAAACGGCTCGATTTTAGAGGAACTTGCTGCAATCAAACACTTTTATCGTGGTGTAAGTGTTAAATTATTTTTTTATGCATGCCTTGAACCCTTTTTTGATGGGGTTCATGGAGAGAATTTAATCGCATGTACATACTTTATATACAATTCGCAATTCCCACAATGTCACTTAGTTTTAACAATTTAATATATTAATTTTTGCAAAAACATTATTTTTATTTAATCAAACATTTTTAATTTTTTTTTAATTTATCAAAATTTTTTTATTTTTTTTTCAACGCAATACATGCATTTTCGATTTTTTTTATTCAAACGTATTTTTTTTTTAATTTTCCACATTTAATTTAATGATTTAATATCATGCTTTTCAGTTATTGCGAAAATATTTCTGTTTGTACTTCTTAGTGAGCAAACTTCTGATCATTCTCGGCAGCAAATATATTAATTTTTTTTAAATAGACATTCACAATAAAATTTTATATAATTTTTTTGTTGTTGTCTACATTTTTTTGATCACATTGTAATGTAAAATAATAAAAATAAAATTATTTTTTAATTTTTTGTTGTTTTCTGCATTTTTTTATCACATTGTTATATAAAATAATTAAAATGAAATTTATTTCCAATTTTATGTTGTTGTTTGCAATTTTTTCTTACACTGTAATGTAAAATAATGTTTACATTTTTATATAGTGGATCTTTTTCATAAATTTTTCACCGATTTCCGTGTATAAATACAGATTTTTCTTTATATTCTTTATATTTACAAAAATAATAATAATTTTTAGAAGGTAGCGGTTTCTATGCTCGTTTGGCCACAATCTCCGATTTACACGCACTTTTATTTATAAATTTTTATTTTTATTGTATATTTTCAGCAGTTTCATTAACTTTTGAGGTTCACTATTTATAGTAAACTCCGAAATTTTCCTTCCAAATCATAATATTTATTTTAATATTTTTTAAAACTATTTTCAAAAATAATTCTACGTGCCACTTCACTTTTTAATATTTTCACTTCGCAAGATTTCAAACTTTATAATTTTGAATAGTAAATTGTATGCCATGTACTTATTACTTCAACTTTCGATATAAAATTGGTCATATTCTAATAATGATAGTAGTTTATAGATGACTGCTTCTATAAATATCATTCTTGAAGGACTTTGGGGCCGATGCATCACTTTAAGAAACACTTTTTAGCTCTGCGTGGCTCATACACTTTCCAATAATGGTTGTACTTGTTTTTATGGCAAGCAATACTCAAGTACACAAATATTTTCGCATATGATATTCAAAATTATTTATTTTATCTACTTTTAGCACTTATAACTTGTTCAACACAATTTTTTAATAACATAATATGCACTTTCCAAATTGTACTTCATTTCAATAATACAAGAATGCACACATCCATACATATGTACATGTATACACACCAACATATTCTAAGCACAATTCACTTCATGCTTCTCGTACATCACGCCTTCACCAGCTCCTAATTGTGCAGCATAATTTTTTATGTAAATCAGCTCACTTTGCACTCCAGCAATGATGAAGTTGTATATCACTCAAAACATGCGAATATTGCACAATTTTTATAAATATTTAATAAAACATCTAATTCTTTTTACTTCACAATTC
The DNA here is from genome assembly GCA_027475135.1 of Bactrocera correcta. Taxonomy (NCBI): domain Eukaryota; kingdom Metazoa; phylum Arthropoda; class Insecta; order Diptera; family Tephritidae; genus Bactrocera; species Bactrocera correcta. Next base: position 26,624,741 of record CM050325.1, read on the forward strand.
TAGCACTACTCCAATGGCACTCTGCAAATGCGGCATGCAGCCATTTGCTTTCTGTCAACTGCGGCACACAAAAACCAACAACCGGCGGCAAATAGTTCACTATCACAACGCACACACAAAATTACGAAATTAATAACCAAACACGGCAAAAGTCGCTTCCGAACTAAACAGCCAAGTTGAAATGCGCGCCGAACAAGCGGCAAGCGAATAGCATAAACAACGAAAGTCGTGTGAGCAGTAAGAGCGGCTAAGTGCATAATGGCAAGTTATGAGCGCAGAGTAAATGCAGTTATAAAGATGCAAAATTACTCAGCCATAAAATGAAAGAAATCTGATTTAGACTTAATTTCAAACTTAGAAAATATTATTTGAAACTTTCATTATGTTAAAATAAAAATATTTATTCAAAATAATATATTTTTTTATTTTTACACATAATACACTTGGCTTATTTTTCCATATCAGCACCAACACCACTACTTACGCTCTCGCACTTTAGCGCTGAATAAGTGAAGAGCACAGTAACGTGTTTTTGGCGCTCATTTGTATGCTCTTGTATACCAATATACACTCTTAATAAAGCTGCTCTTAGTTTGTTTGCAATTCAGCTGTTCGACCTTGAATTAGGGGTTACTGTGTCTGTTGTTTGAAAAGCAGGTGACGGAAGCAAGCGTGAATGTTTGAAGAAGTGTTTTTGAAATAAAGTCTAATTGGAAAATGTATATTTCGTGAGTACCGGCAGTCATGTACAGTAATATGTACATACACATGTGTGGAGCCACAGAGGATTAAAATTTTTCTAATCACTTGAACTCTATCCAAATAAATCGAATTTCAGTAATATAGGAATCTGTGAAGGCACAGAGAGTTCACATTTTTCTTATGGCTGATAGCCCTGAGTCCAGAAAAATCGAATTCTAGTAATCTAAGAGGCAAGTTCATTTATTGTCTTCCCAGTTTAGAAATATGCTTCAGAAAACGCTTGATCTGATGCTTATTAATTTAAAAATTAGCTGTGATGGAACTATCATATGTACATACATATATTGGTCTGAATAAATTGAGCTTTCCTGAGTTTTGAACCTTCTTTTTTGACTAGTTTAGCTTTTTGGGAGACTCACAGTGTTTCTTCTGATTTTTTTTTTTTTTTAAATCAAAATTCGGGTCTCTTGATTGATTGCATGTTTATTAAAAGGTTTTCTCCGGCTAAAATCAAGAGCTACAGAAAATGCTTTATTCCAGACGAAATTTATGGTCGGAGAGTTCTATTGAATTCTCTAAGTGGTAGGTAATGAGTTAAATAAACCCTCAAAATTTGGATTAAGGTCTACTTACATACATACATATGTATGTTTTAAGTTTGGCTTAGGGAATCTTGATTTGTTTTCATTGATATTATGTAATAAAAAATTCAAATTTGGGTTACATAGTTTCTCAGCAGATTGGAGACTCTATTTATAGGAAAATATGGTAAATTTTTAGGCATGGCTTCGAGGGTCTTGTTTTCATTTTTAAACACTGAAAAGTGTGTACAAAATTTCCTACGAAGTTTGTAGCACTAAGAAGAAAAAGTCGTAGACCCATTGTTTTTTTTTTTTTTTTGCTGTTAGGAGGGTTTAAAATGCCTTCGCACCATATAGTGGTGTACCCACTAAAACCCTTCCCTTTTCCGTTATGTATCTTTCCTTTACTCCGGGACCGCTTACTCATCAATTCAGAACAAGGTTTCTACGGTGGACCCGATGGAAGTCAGATTCAGCTCCCTCTGTACCCACTAAAACACTCTACTCTTCTATTATGTAATATCCCTTTGCTCCGGGATCACTTTCGCAATACATCGGTACAAAGTTTCTATTATGGACCCATTTCTCGTCAGTTTCTACTCTCTCTCTGTGTCCAGGGATGCCTACGCTTTTGTAAGCAGCATCAAGCTATTTGGCTCACCTTCTATTGAGTCGAATTCTATCCAATCCACGTTTTTGTGCTGAAGGGAAGGAGCTACCAGTACCTTTACTTTGACTTGGCCGGTAATTACTGTCCGATAAGCTTTAAGATAATTAATAAATTTCTTCTCTCCTTATATATTTCTCTCTCTTATTATTTTTATTACTTCGCGAGCGTAACCACTCCACTAGCTTTTACTATAAAAGGAAACTCATTCACTACTTCCATGTCCTCCTACTTCTATTCACGTAACATTTTGATACACCAACACAGCGAAAACCACACACACACAAAATCTCCCAACGCAACCGACAACAAAATGCCAAAAGTTCGTTAACACGCGTTCAAACAATAGATAACAATAACAACAACAGCAACATAACAACAAAAGTAAAGCATAACAAAATATGCAAACTGTGGGCAAGCAACAACAATTTATCGAAAAAAGAGAGACCACATAAACACACAATAGCCAACAAATGCAATACAATAACAAAAGCAACCAAAAGCTCCAAGTCAAACCCAACCGCAGCTAAACAATAGCGAACGTATGAATAGCAGAAGCTGTAGCGCGCATACTATCACACACACACATACATTTATATTTACATACATTCATGCGCTTGAAGACACTTTTAATGCTGGCTCATTGTTATGTTTCACATTTTGTTTATTTTCCTCCAGCATTATTTGCCCTTACTTCGGTTATTTGTGTGTCTCCCAGTGGAGCGAACTTCTTACAAGCGAAACAAAAACAAATAAGCTTAAAGAAAACACTCCCGGCTGAAAGCAAAGCAAAGTGAAGAAGTGTTAGAGTTTGGCTTTGTTGGTAAGGTAAAGCAGGCGGCGCGCAAAATGCCGGCTAAACCGGTCCACAAGAACTTGCTACAAACAACAGCAAGCAGCCACTTGTGGGAGAATGTTGTTTGTCGTGTTTGTGTTGAGTTGGCGGAATAAAGAGCGTCAACGCTGAAGAAGTTAGTGAGAGCGCAAAATTGTACGAGAATAAATGTGCGCTCTTCTGCTGCTGGATTGTTTGTTTACAATTTGCTTTTGTTTTGGTTTGCATTTATTTATTTGCGGTAGAGTGTCTTTATTTTTGGTTTTGCTAAAGCCAATATTTACTTTTGTTGTTTATGCATTTCGCTTTCAATAAAAAACATTTTGTATTTGGCGCACTTTGTTGATGATTGCTTTGAGTTACAAAATTTAAGGTCTTCAGAATTTCTACTACGGATACAACCTTTTCAAAAATTAAAAAAAGGTATAACCAAACCACAAGTGTTTTTGGTCATACTTACTTGTGGGTATGCCAAAAATTTGGAGAAGGGAACCATCTTTCTAATAGCTCTAAAAATGTGTCTCGCGATTTTCATAACCTATATTTTAAATTTTGTTGGGCATATCTTTATAACACAGAGGTTTCCAATAGAGTAGGTCTGATTTCTTTTCAGAAAACACTCTAATTGCTAAGGGAATTCACATGTCTTTCAATTAGCGTAAAGTATATGACTTCATTGAAATGTCTTTCTGGACATCTTTTCCAGGAACGAATTCGATGAACCCAATTTTCGAATACTTTTTCCACTAAATCAAATCAAATCATGAATAGCACGTTCAATATTGACTTCTAAAGCTTGAAGAGAGACTGAAGAGTCTAAAGATCAATGATTTCAAATAACCGCCTCAAGAAATAATCTGTTGGTGTTAAATCACAACTCCTTGGAGGTCATTCAATGACACAATTTCTTTAAATAATCGAATCTCCAAACTTTTCTCGCAAGAATTTGGTTGTAGCCCCGTCTTGTTTGAACCAGATGTTGTCAAGATCAACTTCTTCTAATTAGGGGCATAAAAAGTTGGTTATCATCGATCTATACTGCTCTCCATTGACGTGGTCACCAGCCTCATTTCGAAAGAAGTACGAACCTATGATTCCACCAGACCAAAAACCACGCCAAACTGAGCTCAACAGGGATCGCACTTGGACAGTTAGAACTACGGTGGTAGAGCCTTCACCAACCGACAAAACGCCTATCATAAATTCGTTGAGGCGGCAAATAGCAGTTTCGGCTATATCTCCTGATCCGCCGAAGGTAAGGCTACCGAGATATTTCAACCTCCGTCTTGCAAAAGCCTGGATTTTTCCAACTCACCCTCGTCCGTGCAATTTTGATAACTTGCATCCGGCAAGACTCTTAGCCTTATCGCATGAATGCCTATCGGAAAATGTCCTGTCATATTCTCCATGATTGCGACAACATGAACTTTTCTAAGAGCAAGTATGTACATCAGTAGATCTCTTGCATTTTAATCACAGTTAGCGAAAGCTCACCTTCCTGAAAGGAACTGCACTTCATAGTAGTACGTCTACTGCCATCTTAATAGCAGCCTTTTTCTGCTTAAAAACACTACAGCGGTCGGGTAGCCTAAAGGTTGACGGCGAAATCATAACAGAAAACTCCCTCATCGGTATATGAGCTGAGAAAAAGCCGTCACGAGTAGCCTATTCAACGCAGTACTTCAAGTTTTCTGGAATGCAGTTGAAGGGGGAGAAGATTTCGGCGAGTCCTTGTTCGGACCTCTTCATATACTCAGATTGCCTGAGCATTAAAGAGCACTTCGCAACAATACAATACCTGCCAAATTTCGGTGTAGTCCACAGGTCACTAGAGATACCGATCAGAGCCGCTCTTTGGACACATTCAAACTGCTTACCAAGTGTTCCTTTTTCAAGCGGCCTCCACCAGTTGAGTACTCTATAGAACATTACTGGCCTGACTACTATTCCGTATAGCTAATACATAATCTTCGCCGAGAATCCCCACCTTTTCGTTATAGCTCTGCCAAAGGCAACCGATCCTTGCTTTCTTCATAATATTTACCCTCCACGAAAGTCTTTGAAAAGGGATAATCCCTAAGGTTAAAAGGATGCCAAATAAACCAACATTAGCTTACAAAATTTCAAAAGACCTCAGAACTTCTTGCAATGGTTATATTATACCACCAAAGTAAAAAGTTTTGTTTTTAGTAAAGAGAGGTTTATTTGGCACCTCACGAGTTATGTTTACTGGACTCTGCCTTCGTCCAGTATACTATATGCAAGAGTGTACAGATACTCCACTCTCTCTTCATGTACATAGAAACTGTAGTTCAGGAAACTCCGTTACTCATGAGTACTAAGGAAAAGTCGAGGATGTAACTTCCCTCCTTTACAAATATTTGGTTCCTTTTATTCCATTTAATTTTTTATTCCAAATGAAAATATTTGTCTATACAACGATCTGGATAGAAGCTTGGTATGGAAGGTCAAAACGCGATCTACGAGGGTCCCAAACTCTAAAAGTCGTATGTAAAACTGTAGATCAGAAATATACAAATTTTGTCAGGCACTCCAGCATTGGTAATTTTTGTACACTTATCCAGCATTGGTTAGACCTTCCTTCAAATATTTGGGCATCCCGCGGTATGTGACACTGGAAGAGGTATCGTTAGTGAGATCACAGGGTCTGTAGAAACTCACGACAAGCACATTAGTCTACAGCTCATGGACTACATAGGGGCACTGCATCTATAAAGATCTACGTGTGACTCATTGGCCTACCTGACTAGTTTAACCTAACCGAAAATTCTGATTTGAAGTACGCCTTTCGTAAATATATAACGATCTCATTTAGGCATTAGGAATGACAGCTGCTGTTTTGACATTATCTAAATTTGTTCTAACCAAACTTTATTGTTTTCTTTTTAAGATTATATCTAATTCTCCAACGTCTGTCACATTACAATTTTCGACAGGTTTTTGTATTTTTTATTGCTCTGTGAGTACTTTATAATAAATAAAAGTATACATAGTACATATATATTTGTATCTTTAGATATATACATATATGTACATACATAAGTATGTATGTAGATTGCGCCTAAAACTCTTGCGGTCTTAGTTTATAGGTTCGTTTGCCTTTAGGCGAATTCGTTGTTCGCATTGTCACCTTTTAATGTCATTATTGACAGCAAACAAGTTTATCGCTGCTCGCCACAGTGAATTGCGCCGCTGACAGTGCGAGTGACTGAGTACAAGTATATATACTTATATACATAGTACAAGTGTATATGTGTATATGTATGTAAAAGTGAGTTAAAGCATTACACGCCGCGAGAGTTAGGTACGCTTGTGCGCAAGCGTGTATTTATAGAGACGGCTGTGTGATTTGTCGTGGACAGGAAGTGTCGCTTAAAGCGTGACCGCCTTTACTCAGTAGGCAATTAAGCGTAATTTTACTTTTCATCAAATGATGTTATTAGTAACAATTGTATTTGAAGTTTTATTTTTTTTTTACATTTTAAACTATATAATGCTTCAATTAACTCGGATGAGTCTATTATGAAGATGACTCTATTTAAGGTAGCATTTTAATGACCGATAACCAATTGTCCGGTTATTTAAGTAACTCTAGTGAGAATAGTATTGTGGAAAAGTTAAGGAAGAAAGGTAGAGAGATAGTGACACTTTCATATTTCACGATTTCATAATTGAACACAAGTTTGCTTATCTTCCGTTTGTTACGTCAGGAATCCATATTTCCTCTTTTTAATTTTTTGGTGAAAAACGCTTTAAAACAAGCAAAGATGTTAACTACGGTTACATCGTTCACATATACCAGCGGTTTCATATAGGAAATGGATTTTGATCCTTCAGTTTAAATGACATATATATGCTAAAGTGATCCGATATCATCCAAAAAATCTCAAATCGCTAACTGAACTTCCAAGGAATTAGTAACGAGCTCTCCCTCAAGCATATTTTTGGGCCATCGGATCACTTTAGGGGTTTTCAAGCAGAGATGGCTGCCAATAAGGCGACAGTAGATCTTTTGCACCGAAGTGTAGCTTCCTTCGGAGAGATGAGAATTCAAATCAGAGCGGCTATACTAGCGCTGAGCTCGCTAACTCTCGGGTCGAAGTTAGTCAAAAAGCGTTTGTCCTCACTGTCGAGAGCAACAATCTACTTCAATATTAGACTCCTTTGAGTGCCTGGTCAAAGCTAAATCGCTGGAATCTGAAAAGAAGACGCCAGAACTAGTATTCTTACACCGATTACATTGCATTGGGAATGAACTGATACTCCATCGTCCGCTTGCGTTATTGCGCTGGACTTTGGACTTTGTGTGAGCTTAGCTGACGCTGGTCAACAAATCGTTCCTGTGCGACTTTAAAATCTTCCTTCTTGTAGCAGTTCTAGGAATTCTTACTGAATATTTTCGAATAGGCGTACGTGCGATAAGCCTAAAACTTTGGTCGGAAGCTAATCATATTAGTTGTATGGAGAAGAGTGAGTTCGAAATATCCAGGAACTTTCTCATTCTTTTGCTTTTGAAACTGTAGTTTCAGAATGAGTTTGAAACATCTCAGCAGACAAACATATTCTTGGGAAGCTCAAAGCGCTTTGTCGATTTGAGAGGAAAATTCTTTGATAAAAGATCTTACTAGGAGCAAGAAAGAGTCAGGATCAGTAATTTATCCATCCTTCTTCAGACCCAACTATTTTAAAAACTTAATGTTCAATGTCCTAACTTCATTTTTATCTAGGAAAGTGCACTCGTTTTCGAGATAAAGGTTCTGCAAAAGATTTATGATCCTTTGCGCATTGACCACGGCGAATATCGCATTCGATGGAACGATGAGCTGTATGAGATATACGACGACATTGACATAGTTCAGCGAATTAAAAGACAGCGGCTACGCTGGCTAGTTCATGTTGCCCGGATGGATGAAAACACTCCAGCTCGACGCAGTACCCGCCGCGGAAAGCCGAGGAAGAGGAAGACCTCCACTTCGTTGGAAGGACCAAGTGGAGAAAGACCTGGCTTCGCTTGGAATATCCAATTGGCGGCACGTAGCGAAGAGAAGAAACGACTGGCACGCTGTTGTTGACTCGGCTATAATCGCGTAAGCGGTGTCTACGCCAGTAAAGAAGAAGAAGAAGAAGAAGAAGAAAGTGCAGTACTTGAGCTAAGATATCTGGTGCCAGGTCTTACTGACTACAGACTACATCCATCTTCAGACCCACTGATTTTAAAGAGTTAATGTTCAATGTCCTAACTTCATTTTTATCCAGTAAAATGCAGCGCTTGAGCTAAGAAATCTTGTGTCAGTTCGTACGAGTGCCTACCAGCCTCGAAAAGCATATAATTCGGCAAGCAAAAAAGATATTCAGATGTTTAACGTATATATTTATATAGAAACTTGATTTTGATTTCCTTTCATATGGCTTTGTAAAGGAAAGAAGGGAAAACAAAAGAGATAATGTGAGAATCGATCATAAGAGCGGGTTCTTACGACCGTCGGACGTCCCCTCCACAGTCGGGTCTACGTAACCGGAACGGATCCAGATTTTTTATCCGGCCAAGGACTGTCAACTTGGCAGAATTCTGCCGCTACAACAACAACAACAACAAGCATAGAAATGGACTCGCACTTCTACGGGCATTATAAGGCTCTCATGGCTGATCTCTTCATTTAGAACCGAGTTGCTACTTCAAAAGGACCTAAAATGTATGTGGCCTTGGGCTTCCAAGAGTTCTGCCTCACCGACAGCGAGTATGCGTTGATAATTCTGAATAAAGTTAAAGGCCCTTAAGTATCCGCCAACCGCTAAAAGCCACCATAGTTTGTTTGTATTTAATGTGCGCCGCTTGCCACGCCAGCTCATTACAGTTAACTGCTTTACCCTCTAGTCCTTAACACCATCCGACGGGCTTACCAACAACAGACAAATATTATACATTGATGCAATCAATTTGCGACGCAACATCACCACAGCACATTAACCCAAGCTTACAACAAACTTAGAGACCGCAATCACAGCCAAAGCAAGCGAGCTAATGCCATAAGTTGGCTGCAGCTTGCAAATTGCTAATGCAAGGCTTTGTTGCGGAATTTTATGCACAACAAACGTACACACATAACTGTATGCCACATATGTGTAACTGTAAATGTTTAGGTTTGCATATGAGACGCATTGCCATGGCGGCGGCGGTGCGTGGGTGTCTGCAAGCCAGCTTAATCGCCGGCTGCCACAACAGTGGGCGTGATGCAAATTTCGCAAAGGGCAATAAACACTCAGCTTGCGTTTGAATGCCGCGAAGGTGTGTGTGTGTGTGAGTAGAAATCGCTTGTTTATTGTTGCTGTTGTTATCACGGTTAACATTGTGTGGCAGGAAGCTTACGCTTGAGCGCTTCACACCGCTTGGCAACAAGTTTTGCGGCGTTTGTTATTGTTGTTGGGGTTGTGTCAGTTGCAATGTTGTTGTTGTAATTGTTACTGGCGATGTTTTTGTTATTGTTGCCAATGTTGTTGTTGTTGTTATTGTTATTAGTGATGTTGCTCTTGTTGTTGTTTCTAATTTTTTTGTTGTAATTGTTACTGGTGATGTTGTTGTTATTGTTGCCAATGTTGTTGTTGTTATTGTTAGTAGTGTTGTTGTAGTTGTAACTAGTGTTGTTGTTGTAACAGTTACTAGTGATGTTGCTGTAATTGTTGCTAGTGTTGTTGTTGTAATTGTTACTAGTGGTGTTGTTGTTATTGTCACTAGTGTTGTTGTTATTGCTGTTACTTGCTTGTCTTTGCGGCGATTAGCTTTTCATGTTGTTATTAAATCCATCGCTTGGCTATGCATTCCACCATTTGGCCTCCAGCACTTCGCTCCTCCGAAAGTGGTGAAGAGTGGAGGATTGCATGCATTTATGTTGCACTTGTGCATGATTTGGTATATTTTTGTTGTTTTCCGTGGTCCTCTCAGCACATGTGTGATGATGAATTGTGCTTGCTGTCGCTTACGGCGACCTCCAAAGTCATTGACTGATGCAATTTTTCAGAAAAAAATTTTTTTTCCAACTTTCCATATTTTTTTTAATTGATGGAGGCAATGCTCACTGCGCTGTGAGTAAATAATCCATAATTTATGAGCACATATACACATATGATAATGTTGGCATGTCGCTGATTGTGTGAATATGAGTAAATTCAGGGGAATATGCCACAAAGTGGAGGTTTTTATGATTTTTTTTTTCAATTTCCAAACCGTTGGTTTAAGCAGGAAATGCCGAGGGATAATATCTCTTGTTTATTGTACACAAGTGTTGTTCTAGAAATGCTTTTGTAAACCAATGTGTATACACAATATGGCAATAATATTATCTACAAGATGTTTTCCAAAATAACCAGGACTTAAAAAAAAAAAAAAAAAAAGCACAAATGGTTTTTCGGCAAAATCAATTTATTTTATTAAAAATAGTCTCCTTCTGCTTCAATACATATTTTTGCATGTTCCAAAAGCATGCGAACGAGTGTTTTAGCATAACGCTTTCCTTTCATGGGAAAAGCCTTTTTTTCAGTTGAATACGGGGAGTGGTTAATGGTTAAATGTGATTTTTGGTCAAATGATCGGTCACAATCGTCGATCGAATATTGGATTCTGAGCAATTTTTGGTCGTCAGTCAATTTTGTTCGGTCAAAATGCGATAAATCGATGTTTTGGAGATCTGCAATTCCATTTCCATGAATTTCAATGATGATTTCGGCTGATTTTTGATGAATTCACGCACAGTTTCGATGGAATTTCCGATGATCACGGATTTTCATTAGCCCACATGTTGATCGTCATTTATGTCTTCACGACCACATTAAAAACGTTGAAACCACTCGGTCGCTCTGCTACGAGATAGGAAATCATCGCTATAAACTTGTTTCATCAATTAGAACGTTTCGGTGAAAGTTTTATCAATTTTAAAACAAAATTTAATGTTAGCTCTTTGTTCGAAGTTCATTTTCGTACCGATAACACAAACATACTGACGCTTAAAACGCAATAACTTCTCTTCCAATTGATGAAATGTCATAAAATCACTGAATAATCGATAAAGATGGCAGTTTCTAACGCACCAGTCGACAAATAGATGGCGCCACCAGAGGCACCATATTCCTGTTTACTTTGGAACCCACCTTGTATATCGGTGGTTTCTTCTTCAGTAATCCATTGACCAAAATTTTGCAATTGCAATATTTTCTTCCAAATATCGACAAACTACTTCACGTAATCCCACAATAAATAGTCTATCGATGTTAAATCACATGATCTTAGAGGCCACGTCACAGGCTTACGCCACGAGCTAATGCTGTTACCAAAAGTTTCCTCCAAGAAGTTGATTGTCGCGTTGACTGTATGGCATGTAGCGCTGTCTTGTTGGAACCAAAAGTCGTCCATATCAATATCCTTCAATTCAGGCACAAAAAAGTCTGTAATCATGGCTCTATAGGAGTTCGCTACTGAACTCATTCGAGTCTTCTTCGATACTCTGCTCCACAGCAGCAATATTGTCTTTGGTACGCACAGTACGGCTTTTCTTAAGATTTTTATTGTGAACGTGTTGCGGAACCGATCTATGGTTGTTCGAGTTATCTACTTTGCTGGGAACCGAACCATTTTTTTTTTTGTGATAAATTTGTGAAGGTTGTTCAGGAGGAAGTCTGTTTATCATGAAATGGTGAACTAAACAGGGTATACATCAAGTAACAGCGCTCAAAAGATCTGACTTCTCACGTATAAAAGAAAACCCTTTATAAAAGTCTAACTTGATCAGAATCTCTTTCTTCTTTTGGAGCTGGAACTAAGCTCCTCTTCAAAGCTATTTCGGGAATAGTCGTCAACCGAGCGGTAGTGCTAGTCGAAACTAATTCAAGTTTCGAGAGTTACTGAGCTTTAGAGAGACTCGCTATCTATCTGTTAGCCTTCGGTAACATAGAGACTGTAAAGTTTGTCTCCTCCATTAAAAAAAATATCGTTGAAATACCTGCCACATCAATGCATTTAATATCATAGCAGTCGTGGTTTGACGTCCAAAGCGGTCCGATAAATTATATTTTTCAAATGCTCGGCTCGAAAAAATATTTTGTTTAGCCCAGAAATGCTTTTTTATGCTAATAAATACGACAGCGGGGTCGGATGAAGGCAGAAATAGCAATATCCACGCAGTTTCGCTGTTTACTATCGACTTCGGTCCGCTGATCATATGCAGAGGGATGAAGATTATAAATTTAGTTGACTAAATATCCAAGACGAAGCTGACAACTTTCCGTCACTTCTAATTGGTAAACACTTCAACAGGTTTTAACGGTAATCAGAAAATGATAGCTAGTTCGTGGAACCTTGTCTTGGCTATTTGATAACTGCTTTAAGTAAAAATGTTTGTTCTTCCATAACAAGTTCGGTCTGCGTATGGTATGGTCGAGTTGCGACGCGATGAAAACTATAACTTTGGTTGACTAAATACCCGAGACGTGGCTTACAACTATCTGTCTGAGCGTTTATTTAACAGGCTTAAGGGGTTTTAGACAAACATAGCTTCTTTATAGAGTTTCGATTTTTTTCATATGGTAGCTAGTTAAAGTTAATATATCTGTTATTCCGTACCAAGTTCGATAAAATTTACAATTTTAGTTGACTAAATTTCTGATACTTTCTGATATCGTTTTGTCACGCATATTTTATGGATGCTTCAGCTCTTTTAAAGGGGTTTTAGACAATCATAGCTGGATTGTAGATATTTTCGTTTATGATTCCTACTTCAACTAAAATGTCAGTTCTTCTCCAACCAAACTAGTAATCAATTTTTAGTCACGTCTGGTCCAATCAATGGTTTTGACTCCAAGATTATCTATTAAAGCAGGTTTCAAGCTAAAATGTCTGTTCTTCCGTAACCAAGTTATCGTGGAGTCAATGCATAGATTGTAAAGCGTGGAGGTTATATTCTACATTGATTTCATTCACGACGTATTCACTATCCCAGACATTTTATGAGGATATGAATTTTTATACCCTGAACAGGGTATATAAGGTTGTCACGATGTTTGTAACACCCAGAAGGTAGTTTCGAAGACCTTATAAAGTATATATATAAATGATCAGTATAGTAGCCATGTCCGTCTGTCCGTCTGTCTGTATATATACGAACTAGTCCCTCAGTTTTTAAGATATCCTTTTGAAATTTTGCAAACGTCATTTTCTCTTCAAGAAGCTGCTCATTTGTCGGAACGGCCGATATCGGACCACTATAACATATAGCTGCCATATAAACTGAACGATCGGAATCAAGTTCTTGTATGGACAACTTTCACATTTGACAAGATATGTTCACGAAATTTGGTATAGATTATTTTCTAGGGCAAGAATGTAATATCCGAGAAAAATGTTCAGATCGGTTAACTATAGCATATAGCTACCATACAAACTGGACACATAGTTACTAACAGAAATGCACCTGTGAAGGGTATTTAGCTTCGGTGCAACGGTTAACGTTTTTTCTTGTTTTTTTATTGAATTATGCACCCTTCATCTCCTTCTGCATATGATTTAACCTTAATTGTCCCATAAAACACCTCCAAGCCAAAAAATAAGTACACTACGGCACTAAGTATAGGATTTTCCCAAAATCATTAAAGGCAATGCCGTCCTGATAGCATAATCCCATAGGAAAACAATCAATGCATACAACCACACCTTCAAATTTGTTGAGCGGAAACGCAAAATTGTGCATATTTTTTATTGCTGACCGCCCACTGCCCTGAGCGCTAAGGCAGTTGCTATTTTCGTGAGTGAAAGGAAGCGGAAACCAATTAATACGCCTTCAGGGCTTCCGCCTCGAACATTTAAGAACAGTTTTTTTTTCCAAAAAAAAAAAAAGAAATAAAAAAGTAGTGAAACAGGTGTACTGAAAGTCGCTGCCAAAAACGACGTGAAAAAAGTCAAAAATGGAGTTAACGAAGTTATACTCGTCGAACTAGAAGGCGCACGTGCGTCCGAGGGTGGGGCTAATTCGCGCACATGGGCGCTTGTAAACAAATTTAACACATGAATACATTTAATTATAGCAATGCAGGGTTACACGAGGTGTTTACTTAATGTGCTCTATTTTTATTTGGATACATTTGTATGAAGGTACTGACTTTCCTTTAGACAAATTTTATTGCGTTGTGGGGGCTTTAAGGTAAATATATACACATCCAACTACAAATATATAACCAAATACATATAAGTATATATATACATATATAACAGCATTAAGGCATACCCAAACATATTTCTCAACTCAAATATGGTTTTGCGACGTGTTCGGACTATAAAAATATCCTGCCCACGGCATACCTATAACACCCTCCGTGAGGGTTTGTAGTTAACACCGCACACTCTGCTACTTCAGTTGGTACACTCATGACTTCGGTAGGTGTAAATAAGCCTATGCGGAAAAGTCATTGAAAATGAGGGTGGCTTTAACACACATACATTTTTTTTTACCATTTGTAGCAACTTCGACTTCACTGCGCCTAAAAATCTGCAACGTCGCCACTTTGATGTACCAACAGCTGTGACTTCCAACCACAACACCACAATATACAACACTTCAAAGCGAGTTTATTTCCCTGCAAGCCAAAAGCAGTACCTCACCTACAAAAACTTCCACATAAAATGACTCCCCTGTAACTCGTGTCGCATGAGTATGTTGCTCGACTGCTTCGCAATTTTAAGTCATAACCATAAACCGTTAACGGCTGTTTGAAGTCAGCCAGGCGCTCCAATGTGTTTAGTAATGAGTTTATGTTAGGCGTAAATTCCTATGCACCAAGCATTGCCCTTAAAGGTGTGCTATGGATATGCTGTGCACAGCTGATTGTGCAAACAGAGGAAGAGAGGAAGCATGGTATGGAGTGAGGGCGTCAGGTGTTAATTTAAAAGTGCCGTAAGCTGTAAAAGAAAAACAAAAGTGGCTTTAAAGTGACTAAAGTGGCTTCTAACTTATACAACTTTTGCTCGGTGTGCTACCTAAGCAGATATATTCGCTAGTCCAGAAATGCAGAGTGAAAGCGAAAAGGTTACAAGACGTGGCTGGAAGGAACCAGCAAGCAAATTGCGAGTGAGCTCTTATATGATTTACTTTAAGTTTTTTGAAAAATTATAAAGATTTTTGGATTCGTAACAGATAAACTTCTTTTGACCTTAATGAAGTCCGTCTAAACATGAAACCGACCCTCTTGAGTAAGAACTAATGATAAGGTGACAGCTTTTCTGTGCTTTGTTGCTTCGCGCAACTTATGCTTAACATAATCGGCCTACTGAGCGCACTATTCGCAACACCATCATTCATCTTGAGACTCAGCATTCATTATTTAATAATATTTGACCCGCGTCCAGAAAAGAAAATATAGCAACCGCAGTTGAGAGTGTATATGAAGATCGTGAAGAGTCGATTCGGCGCTGTTTACAGCAACTCGGACCGATGTATGGAACGACTCGGCGCATTTTACGTTGAGATCTTAAATTGAAAGCTGTTCGACCTTCCCAAGAGACATCGCTTCGCTTTATGGGTTCTTAAAAAGCTCCAAGAAGATCCGGCACTTTTGAGCTAAATTTTGTTCAGCG
Source organism: Bactrocera correcta (assembly GCA_027475135.1). Classification (NCBI taxonomy): domain Eukaryota; kingdom Metazoa; phylum Arthropoda; class Insecta; order Diptera; family Tephritidae; genus Bactrocera; species Bactrocera correcta. Next base: position 26,640,160 of record CM050325.1, read on the forward strand.
ATGAGAGCCATTTCTGGCAAAAATTGCCGCATTTGGGACGAAGAACAACCTGAAGAGATTCCAGAGCTGCCATTTCATTCAGAAAAACCACGGTTTGGTATGGTTTGTGGGCCGTTAGAATCATCGGGTACTTACTCTATCCAATATTAAGGATTTTCGTAACCCTATAGAATTAAAAGATAAAATTAAGGATCCGTTTCGATTACTTAGACCTGACTATCGAACGGAACGGTGGCAAGGTAAAAAATCCGGGTCCGTTCCGGTTACTTATAACCAATTCTCATTGGAACGATTAACCGCTGTTTCCATGCTTCTAAATATTCGAATTCCTAGACAACTTCTCCTAGAAAATTTTCTGAAATCGCTCTCAGATGTTTCACGTAACAAAAATTTAGCTCCAATCTTGCGAGGCAAAACTAATTTGTTCAATGGAGAGTCCAAAAATACAGGTGTCATGTGGAATAAATAAAATTAAATTTTAGTTTTGCTCAAAAAAAAACTTTTAGATCGTTTTTTGCTTACTCCAGGTGCAATAATATTTTGTTTGTGCATGTTTTTACGCCATTTTAGCCGCACTTCGCAATCAGCCGAAGCCAAGTCAACACTTTACATAGTAAAATTATAGCCACCGCGCTAACAATGAAGTTACTTAGGAAGTGCTTTATCGAAGGCATTTATGCTTTTTATATTTCCGCATTTCGGCTGCTTATCGGCGATTACCGTTTTATATGCCAGCAACGCATTAAAAACGCAAAACTTCGGCTGTTTATCATTTTAATGCTGCAGTCAATGTGGAGAGGTATAATTTATGCTATGTTATGGTTATACATATATGTGGTATGTGGTACGTAATGTGGTTGCCTATGCTTTTTTATGTTCTTCAAGTGAAATATGTTTCCAAAAATATGCCAGTGCAAAGTTCAGGTAAGCCGCTGACGAGGTAAATATTCCTGCATAATTAAGACGTTTTGTAGAATTTATGGTTGAAGCTTGAGGAGCAAATTAATATTAATTTTATGTCTCCAGCTCTCAGCAACTCCAACTCCTAGTGAGGTCACCATAGTAGAAACCCGCATTTATTTCAATAAATTTTCGCAGAGGGGTACCGTAAAAAGATGTTGCTTCTGTCTTGACTGAAAGCTTCTTTATATTTTGTAGTATACGCTCTATCATCTCTGTTTCAGACGGTTAGAAAGTATATCAATTTTAAGTAAATAAGTCGAGTCGAAGAGTTGATACACGCACTGGATCTCTCTTGAACGGATGGGAATGTCAGTTCTTTGTGATACCTTAAAACGCTTAAAATGAATCAAGACATCTTTATGCTTGGGCAAACCGCATTGAGCTCATCCTTAATTTGTTTAGGTGGTTAATAAAAATTCCACGCTTTTCGGAAGATTCGCCGAAAGTTTGCCGTCGGAGTTATTTCAGACTCAGTATAGAAAAAGTTGGGCAGTGGAGGAGAAAGTGTCCAGTTGCTTCCACCGCGTCTTGTATGAAGGAAAAAAGTGAACGATGAAATATTTATTTATTTACCACCCTGCGGGTAGGGAGGACCCCCTCAGGGTTCGGGGGGAAACCGAGTATACCCGCGGTAAGACATGCCTGTCGTAAGAGGCGACTAAGATCCTAGCCGCCAGTCCAGAGTTGTGTGGAAACTCAACTGCTAGTAACTTCGGTTACAAGGTCATACCAAAGATTTTAACCTGGTACCACGGGGTGCAGTAGCCCTTGGATGTAACTCCAATCTGCTCATTGGGTTTGGCTCTTTGTCGAGATTCGTGGTGACTGTGGTTAAAGCCCAAATCGCGGGAAGAACTGACTTTGTCAGTTCAAATGTGGAGTTGCATTGCAACCTGGCACCGTGCACATAGTACGGTAGAGGTTTTAGATGGGCCTCGAACCCTACTAAGGTGGTTAGTGTGTCCATGCCACACCGCCGATTGGTACTGAAAATGTTTACCCAGTTTTCAGGGCGCTGATCAACGCATTGTATTGATCCGTTGTGCTTCTGAGCACCGTAGATTTTAGCTATTTGACAGTAGGATCCTACGTAAAACACACTTCATTGTGGTATGAGCTTATTGAACTGTATCCAGTCAGAACACTTACAATCGCAACGAGATGGACTCTGATAAGAGCAAATAGTTCACTCTAAATCAGTAGAATCTCACAGTAGCACAAGTTTTGGTTTTGACAAGCGCTTGCCAGGTTTACAGAAGCTATGTAAATCCAACGTATTAGAACTGCGGGGGTACCGACTAGTTCTCATTTTGAAAAAAAAAATAGGTAAAGGTGTTCTCTCTAGTAAACTCAACGGTTTTGCAGTTTTCGGCGATTGCGCTGGACCATATATCTAAACAAGAGTACGAGTAATACGGAAAAAGCTTCATGCTATTGCCAATGTGGTCATTTTAAGTAACCCCTTTGAAAGAAAGTTGTTTAGATGCAATAATAGCACTTGTTGTGTTAGATTACAATCACTTTTTACTTTCGACGCAGCAGAAATCTGTTAATCATTACTTCCTAATACCAAAATTTATGTGCTGGTACCCTGTAGAATTTAAGGGATTCGTACATTTTATAGGATCTCCACTTTTCCCTTTTGGGGATATATCTTGTTCAGGGTATAACAAGTATTGGAAGGAATCTGAAAATTAAGCTTGCTTGCTTTCAAGCTTTCAGAGTATGGGACCAGTTCTTATAATCCAAGGTTTACTAACCAAACTCAAATATACACGATCCTTGAGTTGAAGACAAAACAAAACAAAAAAATCAGGTTTTGTCGCCGCTACCTTTTCATAAATTGGGTAGTCGAAAAAGTCTTTTCCTTTTTCTAATCAAACTTCATCTTATTTTTTATATTTACAATGAACTTTAATGAACGAAATATATACCATTTTGGTCGACCACTTTTTGCCATTATTCCGCTAGAGACATTATTCCAACAGTGTAAAACTTTTCTGGTTTCTCGCCAAAAAACTGCGAAAAGTAACTTTGTTAGGCTTATCTTGAACTCAACTTTACTTCATTAAGGGAGTTCTGCATTGACCGAAACAAATGGTAGTTCGATGGTGCAAGTTCAGTGCTTCAATCTCATCAATTGTTGACAGTAAAATGTAGAATCAATCGTTCGACTAGGCTGGAGCAGCTCATAGTGGATGAGCTCGTACTCTTCTTTCAAATTCCAACAAACACACAGCACAAGCACTCAGCAGACATCAATCCTGGTTTTGCGACCATTTGTTGAGCTTCACCATACCTGGACCCTCATATTTTTTGCACATTGTTGTCGTATTTGATCCATTTTTCGTCTCTTGTTACCTTTCGTTTCAGAAATGTTTCGATTTCATCTCGTTTCAACAAAGTATCGCAGATGTTCACTTGGCCCATTCAATTTTTCACAGACAATTCAAGCTTCTTTTTGTAGCCAGCCTTTTTTAAATGGTTGAAAACCGTTTGCTGATGAATGTTAAGTTCCTTAGCTATGTCATGACTGCTTATGAGATCGTCCTGGTCAATCTTTTCCATAATTTCATCGACTTTTTCAACGAAAGGTCGGCCAGAGCGAGGTGCATTTTTCACTTCGAAATTTCCAGAACGGAAGCGAGCGAGCCATTGTTGGGCTACACGAACAAATTTATTTTTTTTTGTTTGGCGAAATGAAGCTTAAAATCTCACCTTTCCAACACTATATAGTATGACACAAAGAGATTGGCAGTACTGGAGATATACGACTGCAACGACATCTATTGACAAAATACGAAAAGACTTTTTCGACAATCCAGCAATATTTTTATTAAATGATCTATTTTAGCTACCCTTTACCGGTGCTTTTTTTTACCTTGGAACAGTTACATCTCCTTTACAGCTGTTGCAGGTTCCGTTATACAACAAAATATGGTTACTATATGTGAACTGGTCTACGAAAAGGGGGCTTAGGTGTTAAAAAAAAAAAAATTGAAAAAAAAAATAAAAAATAAAAAATAAAAACAAAATAAAAAAATAAAAAAAAAAATTTGAAAAAAGAAAAATAAAAAAATTGATTTTTTGACACCAAGGGGGCTTAGGTGTCAAAAAAAAATTAATAAAATAAAATTAAAAAAAAAAAAAAATTGAAAAAAAAAATTAAAAAAAATTGATTTTTTGCACCTAAGCCCCCTTTTCGTAGACCAGGTCACATATACTCATATAAAGCAATAACACAAAGCAATGAATAATGTTAAATAATAGAATAAAAATCATTTCAGAAACAAGCTTAGAATGAAGACTTAACAAAAATAAAATAATTATAAATCAATTTTTTTTTTTCAATTATTTACACCTTGAAAAAAGAACAGGTAATTGAAAAATATATTTAAGTTACATAATTCGGAAGGTGTCATAAAAAAGAGCTATAAAAAACCAGACAAGCGGAACAAGTGATATAATCAAGCCAGCTAAGCTTATAAGGCACTTTCAATAAGCAAAAGAAAAAAATTAACTGCTGATAATCGCTACAGCGGGTAGGTGTGTATTCATACGTATATATATATACATACATATATATTTATCAGTAATTACGCTTTACAAAAACTGTAAGTACTGCCAATTGGACGAAAGAAGTGAGGTAGAGGTAGAGCGTTCTACACACACACACAGAATATTTTTGTCACGCTAAATTGTTAATTATTGTACTTTCACTCTGTGTATGTATGTGTTTGTAAAATTTAATTTAAGAAATTTAAGAAATTTAATAAATACTAAAAATAATAATATTCAAGTCTGCGAATCTGGCAAGGTGTGTCGCACTGCGTTAAACTTTTGTATATAAGCTCTTACATCTTCAGCTTTGAAGACACAATCAAGCCAACCAAACACACAGAACAACATGAAATTCCTCGTGCTCTTCTTTGTCGGTGAGTAACAAACACCTTCAAGATCAACATCCTTATCAAATCTCGACATCACTTTTTACGTTCTTCCCACAGCACTCGCTTGCGCACACGCCGTCAACTTGCCATACATCATCTCCAGTTCAAAGGAATCCAGCGAAGAGGAATATCGCGTCCTTGTGCCGGGCAAGGGAGAAGCCGACGTAGATTCGGTGAAAGTGAAAGTGCCACGTTTGCTCACTACTGATGTCAAGCAACAAATTATCAAACAAACTTTAACTGCACGCGGTTATGGTTCAATTTTGGCCAGCACTACTGCAGCTCCGTTATGATGAGATGAGCTCGAACATCTACAAGCGTCGCTAATACTTTGTAGCTTTCAAATAGGTAGTGTGCAGGTGTTGCCAGCTGTTGTGAGCGACCTAAACAACCAATCGTGTCTGTAGTGCTTGTAGTACCTGTCCTGTCTCTAAGTCGAAATTATTATTCAAATAGATCTTTCAAAAATTTTCTGTCTAGTTACCCAAACTTCAACTTTTTTATGTAAATATTACGTCGATTTTTCAAATAAAGATTTTTTAATAAAATATTTTGCTAAAATTAGACAAATGATTATTTTTTTTATAGTTCTACAAGTTTTGTTGCTGTAACATTGAAATCTACATATGTGACCTGGTCTACGAAAAGGGGGCTTAGGTGTCAAAAAATCTTTTTTTTTTAATTTTTTTGGCTACCTCCAAATCTAGAAGATCCAGCATTTTAGCAGCAACAGAAAGTATGTTATAGCCTTAAAAATTGCTTAGCTCTAGCTATAAAAATCATCTTCAGAGAGTGATGATAATCAGTCAGAGTTCAACTGATCGAAACGCGCTAAACGCCCAAGTAAACTAAATCTCTGTGGTGCTCACGCACTCGCTCAAAAAAAAAAAATTTTTTACGAAAATCTGGGAATTTTCACGAAAATTATGGATTTTTCACGAAAATCAGGGAATCAGTGAATATCAAAATCAGGAAATTCCCTGACAAATCAGGAAATATGCCAACCCTATACCTAGCTTTGTTTCCTGCAGGTTTCAAGAGTAGAAAATGTTTGGTTGCACTCGAACTTGGCTCTTTTCTGCATGTTTGCGTAACATTTGGGATCTGGCCGAGAACAAGTTTTTGGCAGTTATCCGTTCACTCAGAAGTTAAGCGTGTTTCCGACTTTAGGCAGTTGCTTTAGTGTTATAAGTCTAGTAGTTCCGACCACGGTAGCTTCTCAATATGTACCGGAATTTATGTTGTAACTATATGGTAATTAAGTGCTCTTCCTTCAGCCTCCAAGCGTAAGAAGTTCGGAGAATATTTAATTTACGCCAACATCGATTCTGACAACTTCGTATTTGAAAGGATAAACCATAATTTCGCGACTACTGGACTATTATTAGACTTTTCTCAGCGAAATATTACTCCTATTCTAAGCGATCCAATAAATCAGCGACAGATGGACGAAAGTGGTTCATTTGTTTATAGTTTCCTTTACTTAGTCAGGATCAGGAAGGACTTCTCCGGGCAGTTCGACACCAAACGAGGTTTCAGGCAGTTGCTTGATAGCGAGGCAACTTCCTCAATCGACTCCTATAGGAAATAATTCGAGTTGCAGAACTGAATAGGGAAGATAAAATCTTCAAAAAGAGTGTACACCTGCTGGCGTACGCCGATGATTGGCCTCAATAACCGCGCCGTTAGTTCTGCTTTCTCCAGACTGGATTGAGTGTGGTGGTGAGAGCTAGACGATGACGATGAGGCAAAGACGTATCTCCTGTCATCAAACAAACAGTCGTCGCACTCGCGACTTGATTCCCATTTGCCTATTTACAGCCAGCACTTCGAAGTCGTAGATAATTTCGTCTATCTTCGCGATTGTTGGAACGATGAGCTGTATGAGATATACGACGACATTGACATAGTTCAGCGTATTAAAAGACGTGTTGTCCGAAAGGAAGAAAACAATCCAGCGCTGAGATTATAAAAAAGAAAGATCTCCACTTCCAGGTAGAGAAAGACCTGGCTATACTTGAAATTGGTTCTAACATTACCAGACTTACTATCGGAAGTATAACAGTGTTAACCGTAATATTTGTTTTGAGGGAGTTAGTACAATCTCAGAAAGTTATTATAGAGATTTATACATAATATACCTGACGAGAGTTTTTAACGCCTAAAATATATGGCAATAATATTTAACTGGAAAACAAGCTTAAATATTTTCCATCCAAGTGTCTCTTTTCCACTGAGTCGCAATATATAGGGCAAAAATACTTAATACAGTTATTAAGTTGAAAAATTGTGTCACAAACGCGTTTAGAATAAAATAAATACCATTATCCAATCCCACATATTTTTCTTCCTCTCTTTTCGCAATTTTTCCATACATTTGTTGTTATTGTGTGTTGACATCCTTATAGCTGTCGTCTACCAACGTTTGTCTACAAAAATTCGTGCGCGTGCAAAAAATTCGCACCAAATTGTACGCCACAGCTGTGTCTATTGGCAATACTGTCGTGCGGCAAGTAGCTTATACGTCACGTAGCACCTCAGTGGCTGCCGTGCATAGCGCTGCTGTTTTCGAACGGAATTGGAAAATAGTTGTGCAAAAGTATTTATATGCTGGCAGTGAGAAAAGTATTTACTTCGGAGTAGATGTGATTTGAGTAGATTCAAGCCAAGACGAGTTTAGGTTTCTGGGTGATTGAGGTGGAATTTTTCTGAAGTTTTCGATTACATAAAAGAAAGTTAATCATAAAGAAACTAAATAATATATATATTATCGAGATCGGGTTTCGAAACAAAAAAATGGAGGCAGTTAGCTCAAGAGACTCAAGTCAACCATTCAATGAGTCTCAGCCTCGTCCACAGAAAAGGAAGGAATCTTATTACCGACACAGGACCATAAATCTTTCGAAAACTCGTAACGTCGACTCATCAGTTGTTGTCATCGTCCGTGCCTCTGTCCCTTATCGCAGAACGGGAATAATGTCGGACTTGTTTGGTCTTTGTTCGGCATGAGAGGACATTTCAATTGCCTATTCAGTCCGAAGTAGCAGCTCTTGGTAAGAGTTATTCTGCGTTGGATTTCGGAGCTTTCATTGTTGTTGGTCTTAGTACTGGCTCCAAGATAGACAAAATTATCTATGACTTTTATTGGAATTCGTAGGCGAAATTTATGGAAGGGATTAAGAAAGGCTGGTCGAAATTCTTCAAAGACCTTTGTCTTACCAAGGCCTACATCTGTAACTGACTCGGAATGTATTTCTCGAGGCTTTTTCCTTCCAACATGCTTTAAATATTGATGTTACTCGTAAATTCTTCAGAATTTGAATTAAAATCTCGAATTTGGCTGCGACTTGGGTGTCAAAAATATATATCATTATACAGTTGGCGCCATACCCCTTCCCTTGAATCCATCTCTGATCTACATAATATTAAGAAAAAACTATCCATGCATAATTTGTTTTAGTTCTCTTGTTCTCTCAATGTCTCGTTGTCACTGAAAACCTTTTGCTTTAGTAACTAGGTATTTCCTTTATAAGACAGGAGGATCGTGTTCCTTTATGAATACCTCTAGAAGTAGTTAGGAAGATTTGTTCTCTTATGAAAACCTCCTGACGAAGAGACAGGAGGAGCTGTTCTCTTATGAAGACCTGCTGTTTTAGCATCTAAGGATCTCCAGTATACGACAGCCGGCCTTCAGATTTAACGAAATGAAAACTACTCAGAAATTTTATATCCAAAACATTTCCAGTTTTATATATTTAAAATTAAAACCAGCTTTCAGCAAGCAACTTATAAAGATATTTTGAGAATTGTAAGACTCAGGGAGAGGAAACCATATGTAAGATCTTGAGAAATGGAAAGTAACAGAGAGTCTTATGCACCAGCGAAATAAAAAAGTACAGGTCTTAAAAAAGTAAGTCTTAAGTGTAAATAAGTCCAAGAACTGTCAGTATTTAGCTCTATTGAAGCTCAGTCCTCCAAGTCCTTGATTTCTCGACCACTTCGCAACCAAATTGAACCATTTATTCGACATCCGCTTAAACCTCAAAAGTTCCACGACAAATTATGCCTTCAATGCAGCAATGTTCTGCTACATTCTACATATTTTCCAACTGATTCGTTTTCTGCCACAGCTTGTGGCTTGTATCAAGTCAATGCAATGAAGGATGAAAAATATTTTACCTTTTCGCGTTAACTTTTATTGCATCGTTTTTTGGTTGAATGTAGCTACTTTAGATACACGTATATACAAACTTATATAAGCAAACACTTATAAATAATATATTATATAATGTGTGCCACTTTTATTTTCCGCTTTCGTTGACACCGCTCACAAATCGCTTTTCGCAAAGTATTCTGGAATACTTCGTGTGGCAAATTTGTCTGCACGCCAGCTCGATACAATTGCTTGGTGACGTGACACGAAAATCTATATGTTTCTACATACATATGTATATCCATATTGCCTTTTGTATTTATTTGCTTTAAATAACCTCCTTCCACCTAAGCTTTCACTTCAATCCACTTTGCTGTTGGAGGTGCTACGTACTTACAACTCAATTGTGTGACACTTTTATATTGCAAGTGTCTTAGGGAAGACATATTGTTTATTGGCTTTTTTGTAATGCGTGTTGTTGGTTTTGTTGTAGTTATTACTTATTCCCAATGCTTTGTGTGGTGGCCTAATTTCGTCGTTGATAGCATAAGTGCTGTGATTCTCCATAGATGTATGTGTGTATGTATGTTTTCGGTTAGGAGAACGAAATAAATAAAATATTGAAAATACTAAAGGAAAAAAGTCAGAGCTTAGAAGTCATTGAGATAAGGAAATTGTGTGAGATTTTTTTTCTATTGAAGCAAACACAGTTGTGGGTATTGATATAGGCACACATTTATTTTCACACGAGAGAGCGAATTTTATCTTAATTCTACGTCACCGTCATCCTTGAGAGAAACCACTTTAGGTGCTTTTCAAAATCAGAAAAATGTGTCATAAATAATTTTAAACTTTTTTTATTTCGAACGACCCGACCTTTAGTTAAATAACCCCCATGATAAACCCTAAGATACATAGTCCAAAAACTCGTTCTTAGAAAATGTCTTTGTTGAGAAACTGCTCGGTGCCAAATTTTATATGTCCTCGTCGTTAAAAACTATATTTGACGAAACTTTGGGGTTGTCTTTCGAACTTTCCGAAGACCATCTCTGACATTTAAGTTTTCACCCCTCAATTCAAGAAGTATTTTTAACCATTTATGTGGACATATAAGTCTATTTATTGAAGTCATCGCGAGGGTAGAATCTAGGGTATAAAAATGAAGTACTTTAATACAAACTTCTCGGATATATATATCTGTGCCCTCAATAAAAACCTCGTTTTTGCATTGCAACTGTGAAGCGATCTGGGCCGGGAACACAAAACGAGGTAACGCCAGTTCAGTGCAGAAAGGTCGCTATGCACTTAATGCTTCTATAGGGTGCGCGGACGCGCACTTTTCCGTTGTCTATCCTTGGATCTCGAATCGATAGTGCTTTACCATCCATACCACTTATCCATGTCACCGTAGAGCTCCTGCAGTTTGTGGTTCCAACTTTTTCGGTATCCATCGTTCACGCATTCAGTTCCAAATGCCATGCGGAGAACAGTTATCTCGAATGCCATAAGTACTTCGTCAGCTCGATTCGTCGTCGTCCATGTTTCTGTGCCACACTATAGGACGGTAAACTCAATAAGTCTATTAGAGCTCAATTGCCTAAAGATTCCATATAGCACGTGTCAGCAAGTGTTATTCTGCGCTTCATATTCAAGTGTTGGTTCCGAGAAAGACTAAGTTCACCACTATTTCAAATTTAAAGACGCGAGGAATATTTGTGTGTGACTACCACGTATTTTGTTCTGCCCTCTTATACTACAAGACCAAGCTCATTCTAAAGGCTGTGCTGTGGGCTCTTTTGTTAAGGTCTTAGTATGATGTCCATGGCATCTGCCTATTGCAGTAACATTGTACTTTTAGAGTAGAGAGTTCCACTGCGGTTCAGAGTAGGATGTGAAGAGAACAAAGCTGTCTAAAACCTCATCTAAAATCAACCGAGTTCCTGCTCAATTTTGACGTATGTGATGGTTGAGTTTCGAAAGGATGCAAAATGTAGCCGTGTTGTCGAATAGCTGCTGTAAGTGCTGTCGAAAGCGGCTTTGAAAACGATAAGAAGGTGATGGTATTGATTTTTTTGTCGAGGGTATTCGGTCCTTCTACTTTTTTCTAAATTAGGTGAATATTTTCTTTTCTGTTATCCATTGATCTTAAGAACTCTAACGCAAGCGACCATAAATTTTTCATTCTCTTGAAAACTTGTAATGCTGTCATCGTCTGAGCCTCTGTACCATATAGTAGGACGGCGATGATGAATGACTTATAGAGTTTGGTCGAGAGAGGACTTTTCTGCTTAATTGCCTACTCAGTTATTCTGCGTTCTACGACCACGAAGTTATGACTGTCAACAGTGACATTGAAGTCAAGTCGCGAATGCGACGGCTGTTTGTTTGAAGACAGGAGATATTTTCTCTTGGCCTCGTTTACTACCAGACCCATTTGGTTCGTTTCCTTAACTATTATGGAGAAAGCAAAACTAACGGCGCGATTGTTATGGTCAATGATATCAATATTACTGGTATGAGCCAGCAGCTGTACATTCATGTAGAGGATTGTACCTGCAGCTCGAATTAATTTCTCCAGTAGTAGATTTTAGCACGACGTCTTATCTGAAACCTCGTTTGTTATCGAGGAGCTCGGAGAGATCTTTCCCGTTCCTGACGGAGCTTTTGGTATTGCTCAACGTCAGTTTACGCAGCCGCATTTGTTTTATTTGATCCCACCACCAGCCATATATTTCTTGCCTTTTTCCAATTCCATGACCACCACTGTACAAGTATAATTGCATACACTTCTTTCTCATATAATCCCCGCGAGCTTACAAGGAGCGCACCAGAATGATCAGCTGTTGCGTCACACTGCTGAAAAGCCGATTTATATTACTTAACTGTCATTCAAACGCTCGTTCGCGCTTTTGTGTCAATTGCTTTTGTTATTAGCACTGTGATTACTTTTCCTTACAGATACCCACGTCATAAAGCTGTCTACGGCGCTTTTTTATAGCTTTCACAGGCATTATATGCAGGAACTTTTTAATTTTTATTGAGAGTGAGGAGAATAAATTTGAAAGAGAATATGAAATATTGTGTTTCATGAAAATATTGCATTTTTGAATTTAGGTGAATGAAATATATTTTTTTGCGCAAAATGTTTCTCAACACAGCTCTCATAATACCGCAGCGCGCCAATTGCCCATCTGATATTACAGCTCATTCATCAAATTTTTGACTGTAATTCATGTACCAGCAATATTTTGTCTTAAAAACTTTTGCACAACAAAGGCATGGCAAAAGAGCAAAATAAGCCAGCTGTCGAAGCTTCTAATACTTACATATATTTCCACTCATTCTCACCAACCAAAAGCCATATTCGTGCCTCTGCATATTTTACCAGCCTGTATTCGTATGCCTTTTCGCTGGCACCTCGCTCTACCCAAGCATGAGACCCATATTGGTATCGCATTGCTACAACACTAGCGCTTTCCTCCACACACCTACTACGCCTTTGCCGCTCGCTCGTCTCTCCTACAGCAGCAGCTCGCTACTAAATGGCTTCATCAATTGCGCTCCGCCATAAATTAGGCTAATCCATTGATGAATGTGTTTTTCGGCGGCCGTCAAGCTGGCTGTCTCACGCTGCCGCCAACAGTTAACTGTATTCTGTTTAGTTGTTGCTGCTTTTTGATATTTGTTGCAAATTTAAGTTATTGCCGCTATTAAACACATTGTTGGTGTTGAAAAATTGGCCCGTTAGGTTTTAGCGAGTGTTTTTTTTGTGCCAGTTTTGTATGTGAGCGTATCGTTGGCTTAATGCTAATCGGCATATTTATGATTTGTAAGGCTTGTTAAAATGAGAACTTAAGGAAATTGTTAATATAAATTTATTACCATAAAAAATAATATATTTTTCTTATTGCAGTGATTTGGATTAGGTAATCTTAGTTAATACTTATCAAGATTTGGTACAAAATGTACGATCTACCATACAGTTGCTAAAATACTGAAAATAATATATAAAGAAAAGCGGAATAATGTTCAACTTGGACGGTCTACGATCTCTGCTGAAACAAAGTAATCCAAAATTCTCCTATTCACTAATTCTTTGCCGTATTCGCATAAAATAGTTCCCCAGATTTCGTGTCCAGATTTCGTGTTACAGTTTGTCGATGATTCATTTTCAGTATTCTCTTTAAGTAAGTAGGTAACTATATGGCTGATAACTGAAAATTGTCTGAAAATTGTTATATTATTGAAACTAAAATCCATTCCGTCTATTGTCTCCTCTCTAACCATCCCCTGCTGTTGATGAAATTCGTCAGTTCGTAAAGCTTACAATCTCCGAGACGTCACCATCTTCTTAGACAAAGTCTTGCATTCGCATGGAAGATGTTTTGGTGTCTCCTAATCTTTTACCTTCTATCAGCTTCTACAAAGTCATTATATGGTGGTAAAGTGATCTCTTAGCACTTCTACTAGAAACCTTATAACACTCCTTTTGAATTTTAGTAATTTTAATTCTACTCCGTTTACCGGCTTGTTGAACAAGTCAGGATTGATGCAAACGAGACTCAGCTAAGTTTGTAATACACTTGTCGTTATTTGCCTATCAAATATCTGCAGGTAGCCAGAGGCATACTTTCATTCTCTCTTTTTCTGAGCCTAATTGCCTCTGAAAAGTAAAGTCCTCTCTCGACGAACAAAAACCAAAGTCTATAAGTCGCTCATAATTCCCGTCTTGCCAAACGGTGCAGAGGCTTGGACGATGACAACAACCGACGAGTCGACCTTAAGAGTTTTCGAAAGAAAGGTTCTGCGAAAGATTTATGGTCCTTTGTGCATTGGCCACGGCGAATATCGCATTCGATGGAACGATGAGCTGTACGAGATATAGACGACATTGACATAGTTCAGCGAATTAAAAGACAGCGGCTACGCTGGCTAGGTCATGTTGTCCGGATGGATGAAAACACTCCGGCTCTGAAAGTATTCGACGCAGTAAGCGCCGCGGGAAGCAGAGGAAGAGGAAGACCTCCACTCCGTTGGAAGGACCAAGTGGAGAAGGACCTGGCTTCGCTTGGAATATCCAATTGGCGCCACGTAGCGAAGAGAAGAAACGAGTAGCGCACTGTTGTTGACTCGGTTATAATCGCGTAAGCGGTGCCTAGGCCAGTAAAGAAGAAGAAGAAGAATTGCCTCTCACCCAGCAAGCAGAGGGTAGAATTTGCCCCCGGTAAGGTATGCCTTTCGTAAGAGGCTACTAAAATCCAAGTGTACTCTGTCTGTTATTTGACTTGCCACGAAATTTCAGCATAGTCTTGTCAGAAATAGAGCCTGAACTAATATTATAGGCTTTGAATGAGATTCTTTCTAATGAAAATATCTTTGAAGTTCAAGCGACAAGTCATTGAGTCTGATAGGTGCTCAACTGGTATAACAAAAGCTACAAGGTACTAGTATGACCGGAGATTAAGATCTGGTACCATCGATCATTGTATTTGGGAGTCAGGAGATTCGTGGTGGCTAAGTCTAAAGGCAAGTAATATTGAAAATTTTGTGCAGTGTGGAAACGCACTACGACCGGGTGTCGGATCCACTGCACAGCAGAGGTTTTAGGTCGGCCTCGAAGACGACCAAGTTGGAAAAGGTGTCTCTTCCACCTGACCTATTGGAATCAAATAATATTTGCAAAACACATGTACTTATTATTTGGGACACTGTTTTGATCTATGCGCTTTTAAGCACCGTGGATTAAAGCCGTCTCTGCCAGGTACTCACGTAAAAAAACATTGACTGTTGTTGTAGGATAGTGTCTATTCTGGCTAGTTTATCTGCCTTACAGGTATCAGACATATTACTATGTTCTGAAACCCATTGCTGGTTTATCACGAAATTGAATGTTAGATCCACTAAGAGATCAAGGCATTCTTGCACTAACGTTGACGAGGCCCTAAGATACTTTAGTGAGTTCAAATCAGTATATATAAATATATTCCTTATTGTGTGCTTGCCCGAACAAATACATTTTTTTAATTGCTAAGCTCTCCGCTTGGAAAAAATCGCAGTGGTCTGGTGGCATGCGATTTTGGTATCAAGTTTTGCTGGACAAGAGCAGCTCGAACTGGATTTTTTAGTTTTGAACTATCATCTCCGAACCCTAAAGAATATATTTTCTGAAAAGTGTTATCTCATTTATTTTAATTTGACTAGAAAACCCGATTTTTTCCTTTGACAAACAAAGTGCTTTTTATGCCAATAAAATCGTAGGATACTAGGTATGTAAAAGATTGGAAGTTCAAGATCATGGTTCTGCGAAAAAATAATATACTATATTAGAAAGTTAATGGCAAATATCGTATTTTTCTATATCTAAACAGAATTTGGCTACTTGCTTATAGAAGTAGAGTATTATTCTATAATAGAGTTATCAGAGATAAAAGACGATATCGGCTGATTGATTTTTGTATTAGACAGACGTTAAAACGTTCTATATCCTTAAAGTTGCAATCAAAGAACAGAAGAAACATGAAAAATTGCTATATCAAGATCTGTTTATAAAAAAATGCTTACTTACACGCTTTCATGGGACCCAGAAGTTCTAAAACAAACTATACAGAACCCACGATATCGTCGATGAATTACAAAAATAATTTTGCTTCCAGATACCTCCCAGAAATTGCAGCAAGTATCGTGCCTGTACAGCTCCAAATTGATGAAAATAAGATGGCAGGCTGATGCAGAGAATTGTATTATTAATTAAATATTTCAAGAAGCTCTTTAGTCCTAACTGCGGCAGAAGCGAAAAGGAATATTAAATGGTCACCATAACCTATATTCTCAGAAATGTGAACTATAAGATTTTATATTTTACGTAAAATATATAATAATATATACAAATATATCAAGCAGACACAATTATAATGCTTTCTGAGCTGTCACATAAGCTAAGTGCCACTCAAACAAATTGCCACTGTCAGCTCGACAATGCAAGACTCAAACTCATACATATGCAAATGATTATATTAAATATGAAATAATATGTCTCATATATACATAAGTGAAGAAGTAATGCTATCACTGTCATTTTGAAATCACATATACAATATATATGTAATTATGCCATACATACGCATATGACATGTCGTGATAAGACTCACTCACCAAGTGACGTCACATACAAATTTAATTGAGATCACAGAAGGATAATAATTTCAATTAAGTGCAACCAAAGCATCAATACCACCGGCGAATTTGAGTGGCTCTATATAAATAGCTGCAAAATATATGTGTGCAATTATAAGCATACCGTTATGAGTAGGCTTTAAATCACGGCGATGTACTCAGCAAATATGTGTGCAAGTATGCCGTGTCATTTGGCTGCGTGTGCACACAATTAATTCTTTAAATATTATGTATATTATTAGTGTTGGCAGCATATCAGAGGTAAGCATAGCTATAAGAGGGTAGCTGGGTATGTCGGTGGTTTTTTAAAAATTTTTTGAAAAAACAAGGAAACCCGTTACCTTTGCTTTGCTTAATCATGAATTTCTTAAAATAGATTGCTAGATTTCTCACATTATATTGCATTGAGCTAAGCTTCCTAAAACTGGATCACCAGATACTCATAGATCGGCGAAGCGTTCCGAGCTCGTCACAATTTTATTCAAGCGGCAACTTTTCTTATTTGTCAAAGTTGTGTCTACCGAAATACTCATTTCAATCTCAGCAAAAGTTGGATAATAGAGGAGGAAGTGATCTCGCTCTATACAGCTTTGGCAAAGAGCGTCCGATAGATTATTTAGCCGCAGCGGGTGTTAATCTATTGAAAACTTGCGGCGAGATTGACTTTGCTAAGAGTCAGTGGTTCAGAGAATCTCTTCGCTTCTTTTTCGCTTCTGCCGCAGTTAGGACTTAAGAGCTTCTTGAAATATTTAATTAATAATACAATTCTCTACATCAGCCTGCCATCTTATTTTCATCAATTTGGAGCTGTACAGGCACAATACTTGCTGCAATTCCTGGGAGGTATCTGGAAGCAAAATTATTTTTGTAATTCATCGACGATATCGTGGGTTCTGTATAGTTTGTTTTAGAACTTCTGGTCCCATGAAAGCATGTAAGTAAGCATTTTTTATAAACAGGTCTTGTCTGAGCCAGAAGGAACTCGCAGAGTCGCATAAATTCATGGTTGTTGAGCAGCGCTTGTTGAACTCACTGAAAAATCAAAGATCCAACGTCAGAACGCAAAAACATGTCGGAAACTGACTTTCGTCCATTCGGATTTAATTTAGTTATTGAAAGGATGCGTTACCTTGTAATCTTGCGAACGATTCTAATTTTAGCGGGCACCCATTTGAGACCCTATACTCCTTTACTAGTTTTGAAACCACAGTCAGCGAGTTCAAAGACAATATAACCGCTCGACTATCGGAGTAAATTCACACCTCTCTGAAGGAAACAATTTTATTTGGATTTTAATATTCTTAGACTAGATTGTAAACGGTGTATAGAAATTTTGCTATTACCAAGAGAGCTTCATCATCTGTTCTTGCCTGTACCTGGTAGACTCGGCCTTGCACTTCCCCACTCAACTACAAGCGTCCTATCGCAAATGAGTCTAGAGATGATATTATTGAAATTATCCTTGACCTCAAACTTATTAAGAGCTCCAATAACCACTTCCGGGTCTACATTATTGAAGGGTTCTTCAAAGAAAATACAAGACCAATGGTCTCTTCAGAATTTTCAATAGGAACGAGAAGAGACTGATAAGTCTTTTATCATCTAACCTGCTTCAAAGCCGGTATATGACCTAATCTGACGCAGTTCGCGTAGATACGGGCTAATCAACTGTAACCTTTGTTGCAAGCTGAGGCTTTGTAGGTATAAAGCAGTTGTTTTAAAAGAGTTAACAGCCCCGTGAGACGACGCTCGTTCAGAAGGTCCGAAAAGACTGAATAAATAGCTCTCCAAGGGGTATTTCTTTCGTTGAATGACTAGTAGTAGCCGTAGCGACTCCTCACTTCTCACAGCCGAGTTTCTAGACGTATCTCTCAAATACCCACTGCTATCGAAAGGCTTGGATAAAGGCTTGGATCCAGCGCCGTACGTAGCAACTTGCACTGATGCATAGAATGACTTCACGCATTTCATGTGGAGATCTTAAATAGAAAACGTACAAAATGCATTTTGTGGAAGAACTGAAGCCGCTCGACCTTCCAAAGTGACATCGCTTCGCTCTGTGGGCCTTTGAAATGTTCCAAGAAGAACCAACGTTTTCGAGCCAAATTTTGTTGCGCGATGAGACCCATTTCTGGCTCAATGGGTATGTTAACAAGCAAAATTTCCGCATTTGGAACGCAGATCAACCTGCAGACATTCAAGATTATTTATCCAGAAAAAATTACTGTTTGATGTGGTTTGTGGGCCGGTAGAATCATTAGTCCATATTTCTTCAAAAATGTTGCCGGCGCGAACGTTACCGTCAATGGCGACCGTTATCGCGGCAAAATAACCGACTATTTGATCCTTGAAATTGAAGCTCGTGATCTCGGCGACATTTGCTTTCAAAAAGCGGTTCCACTTTCCACACATCGCATCAGTTAATGGATTTAATGAGATAACGATTTGGTCAGCAGATAATTTCACACTTTAGGACACCAAGATCGTGTGATATCACAACGTTGGTGTTTTTCCTGTGAGGGTATGTTAAGTTTGAAGTCTATGTGGATAATCCCGATTCGATTCAGGTCTTGGAGTCAACCATCAGTCGAAATGCTCGAACGAGTCATCGGAAATTTCACTCAACGGATGGACCATTTGAGAGGTAGCCGTATAGTAGAAGACAGGTGACAAACTCAGAGTTGTATTTAATTTCACTATTGGAAAGTAAAAAAGCTCAGATTACTCGAACTACCTCTGCAACAGAAACTTCGTTCTTTCCACACCGCTCATAGAATACCAATTTTGTTATACTTATGCTGCTTCAATTTTATATTTATATATACTATTCGTATATGTGATAATCAGTGGAAAATTTAATTGCTCGCGTGTGTCTGGAAATATAAATATGTGCTATATGTTTAAAATTCACACTTAAGCGTAAAATAAATGTGCCGCATAAATGGCAGTAAACAGTGGCACTTAAATGTGGTAAAGTCAGCCGTAAGGACGGAACATGCGAAGGAAATGAAAGGATGTGAAAGGGGTATGAAGAGCGAAAAAGTGCCAACATAAATGTCACACGCAAGGTTATTAAATAAAACCGTTAATGATGTCAAAAGTTGAAGGCATTTTCAGGTGCACAGTGTGAACAAATAATATGCGACATAAAAAGTAGACAAGTGGAGGAGGAAGAGTGGGCCAAAGAACGTTAAAACGAGTATTATACTTTTCTTTAACACAATTCTGAAAGTAATTTCATTAAAATTTTATTATTAGGGTTAAGCATCTATATATTTCTTTACGTGCGTTAAATTCCGGCACTTTGTGAAACACTTTGGTTTTTATTGAACTAATAACACTCCTTGTAGGACTGAGTAAATGTCAGAAGAGGAAAGCAGCGTGTATTAAAGAAAAAAATCCTTAAAACCAAAAAACAACCGTTGTCCCTTTTCAAAAACAAAAATCTCTTTCAGGCTTGAGACACCTAACACTTGGTGGCAGAGAGTTGGAGCTGTCTAAAGAGAAGAATTCCTAGGCCTCACATTAGACCTTACGGTGGAGTAGGCACTCATTACAGAGCCACCAAGGCACCTATGATATGCAGGCGCCTACTCAACAGATCCTGGGGATGCAAACTAGATATCATTAGGCACGCAGTTTTCGGCAGGTCCTCAACTATCGAAGCTGCAAGGACTCGGCTGTGTCTGCGCTTCAAGAGCAAAGCGCAGTTGCCCAACCGTAGCACTTGAAGTTATGCTGGCACCTAATCAAACAAGCATCCAAACATACAATTCTGCTCATGACATGATTTTTGCAAAGGGACCTGGTCCTGCTTCTAAGGGACGGCGTTACGAAGAGGATAAACTTTCCAAAGAAGTTTAGAATTACTCTCGGTAGTAAGGCGGAGTGGAGTGATCTCAATCTCGACCTACTACTGAGGGGCAGCACTATCTAGTGGTACACTGACGACTTGAAGACTCCAGAAGGTATTAGAGCAGGCATTATGGAACCGCATACCAAACTATCCATACTAATGGGATATTTTCCGAGCATTTGTCAAGCAGATGCCATTGCTATAATTCGGTGTGCTGAAATCAATTTCCATCGCAACTAACGCAACCAGTGTATTGATATACTCAGCGGTAGTCAAGCGGCACTAAAAGCGGTCTCAACTTTTGAGTCCAAATCGCTATTAGTGGAGGAGTGTATAGGAAGGCTATTAGTTTGCAACCGTATACACCTGATCTGGGTTCCAGGGCCTGCAATGAGCTAGCTGACAAACTAACCAGTTCTACGGTGACTTACAGGATGATGGGGCCAGTATCATGCATTGCGATGGGACTCACACAATAAAGAAGTTTCTCCGGATGGAGGAGAGGGTGGGAGAGAACGATATTGGCAGCAGGCTACAGGAATGCTCCACGCCAAGCAACTACCGCGAAATTACAACCTAGAAAGGTTTAGAGACATGACCAATCTCCACCGAGAAAAATTCTGTCTCCTTGTTGCGCTCTATACAAGGCACTGCAGGCTCAGGAAGCACTTGTCCATTTGGGCATAGTCTTTTGCGAAAACTGCGTGTTTTGCGAAATGGAAGAGGAAACTCCAGAACACCTGATTCTAGATTGTCCAGCAAGCAGGCTGAAGATCCTAGAATCCATTTACATCACCTTAGTTGCGCCCAGCAAGCTCCGAAGACTGCCACTACTGTATTTTAGTGATTAAACCTTACAAAGCCCAAGGTTTTCCTAGAGAAGTCAGACAAGAATATAACTATAATTGCGAATTTGCTCCAACAAAATATCCTTTCAGTAGCGCTTAATTCCGGTAAAGACCGAAAGCAATGCTTACATACATCTTCACTTTCCACGAAAACACAGTCTAATTGCAACAAAACAGCAACAACAATACCATAATTCTTCGCACAACGACGTTGTTAAGCACATAAGCAACACATGTCAACTGCCGATGTTGCATAAATGTCGATGTACATTCACATATAGTATGTACGCTTACGATAACTGCAATGTAGGTAATCTGAAACAGCAACAAAATCTGTATACAACTTGGAAGAAAGAAACCAAAAAACCAGTCAGATAATACAACCAAAGAGAGCCAGAAGAATGCATTACTGTGCAAAAAGCGAAAAAGGGAACAATTACTAGCTAAGTAACTGGATAAGGTGGTCCAAACACATACTTTTTTTCTTAGCTAAAATTCTTTTTCTGATGTCTTTAATCAAAGTCGGTATAGAGTTATGGATTGAGCCCTTAATAAATGGCTTATGAAACTGAAATCGGGAAGACAAAGAAATCGATTTTATTTGAATTCATCGTTAACAAGAGCTGTCGATTTGCGATAAGAGTGAAACCGTATCGATGAACTTCTAGTTTCTATACACTAAAGAACATAAGATGATATGAACCTCTTGGACATTTCTTAACAATGAATAATAATAGTCTAAACTTCAAGATACAAAGTTTTAAACCCTCGAGGCTTCTAAATTTTAAAGTTTTATGTTACAGAGACTGCATTGAGCATGAAACAATCGGTTTGGTTTGGCTATCTGACTGAAAAAATAGAGGTCAACATACAAGTATATTTCCTCCAAACTCAGTGATCTCTTAAAGTTCTCGAACGATTTAGTGCGATCTTATTTCAAATCAATAAATGAAGTGTAGAAGCAGCCAAGGATTATGGTCTCCACTATTACAACTCAATATATGTGTTAGATCCAAGTTTTCAACTAAAAACTGAACAAATAATTCTACCTGAGAGATTTCTTAAAGTTCTCGAACCAATTTGTAGGATCGAGGGTTAGGTCTAGAAGAAAAATTGTGTACAGACAGTGACATCTAACATTGAGGTAGCAAGTCTCGGCACTCAATGCAAAAATGCAAGACCTATGATACATAGTTTCCTGTTTCCGATAAATAACGAAACTTGAAATATTGATTTTTCCTCGACAGATATGTTCCAAAGTCTTTGTTCGATATCAACCGAGCTTCGTCTGCAACTGTTGGTAAATATTTATAAAAACATAAGCTAGTAACTCTCATCATTAACAATTTTTCCAACAAAATTGTAGTCTTCTTCCAAAAGTTCTCAGCTCTTGATTTTGTACGGGTCCAACTTTGTACGAATAGAGGTCCAAATACCATCCAACGTACCTATCATTTTAAAATTAACGAATGTAAATATTACTCGGAATTACGAGGTTTGACAATTAAGTAATGAGACTGATTTTATTGCTGCGCTTGTGGTAAACCTGTGACCTTGAAGTTCCCTTTCTCTTTTTCCTGCATCCCTCCCCTCTCCATTGATATATGTGCCATCGCTCTAGCTTGTTTAGTTCGCCAGCTGCGTGAAGTTGAGTAGACGTGTGTTTGTAGTGCTCGTCACGAAAATGGAAAAACGAAATCAAGAGCAACGCGTCGCGATAAAATTTTGCGTCAGATTGGACGAAACAGCTTCGGAAACGTAAGCTAAAATGGTAAGAGTGTATGGTGATAGTGCTCTTAGTCGTACCCAGGCTCACAATGGTTGTCTCCGCGCGCCCCCCGCCCGAAAAGAGCTCGCATGAGCAAGTCGAAGGTGAAACGATGAATATTTGATAGCCGTGAAATCGTCCACAAAGAATTCGTTCCAGCGGGGAAAACTGTGAATCAAGTCTACTATTGCCAAGTACTCGAAAGATTGCCAAAACGAGTCAACAGGGTGCGCCCAGACATCGCTCTTAACTGGATTTTACATCACGACGACGCGCCGTGCCACACCGCCCTCAGCGTGTCCCAGTATTTGGCATCTAAGGGGATCGCCGTGTTGCAACAGCCGCCTTATTCGCCCAACATGTCACCCTGTGACTTTTTTATTTCCTAAAACAAAATCGGTGGTCAAAGGAACCCTTTTTGAATCGATTACAGACATCCAGGCGGCCGTGACGAGGGTACTCGCGGACATCCCAGTCGAAGCGTTCTAGAAATGTTACGAAGCATGGAAGACGCGCTGCACAAGGGGACTACTTTGAAGGGGATAACGGAGTTGCAGAATAATTTTCAAATATACGGTTTTTGTGGAAACAGTCTCATTACTTAATTGTCATACGTATCTGTCTCCTTGTTTTCTGCATATTCCAAGAAAACTCACTTGTCTTCGCGATAGAATCTGCCCAAACTACAAAATAATATATATGTAGGTAGCTGATCCCTCAGCAAGGCGGGGATCACACCTAGTAGTGGGTCTCCTCACAGTATCAGAACTTGTGATAGATCACAAATTCCGACAAATGACAAAAAAATCTTAATTTTTCCTCGACAGATAGGCTCCAAAGCTTTTGTTAGATATCGACCAAGGCTTTTCTCTAACTGTTGGCAAATATGTATATATCGATAATTTGTTGATAAGGTCTGAAGAGATCACACGAGCTCCTGCTTTTTGTCTTCTTATCCATTTTATTTTGGTTCATTAGTCATGATAGTTCTTATAAAAACTGTTTGTAGTTCTATACTTCTCTCAAAGGCACTGGATTTGACTTTGGATCACTCCTTATAAAGCGCAAATCCCTTACTTCCCATATGAATATGCATGTAAGCGCGTTTGACCATAAAACACAGCGTTCGGCATGCATTCATTAATCCGACAGTGGATGTGCAACATCGCCTCAACCGGTATGAGCCGCTGCCTGGCACAAGATCCATAACGCTGGCTGCGGCCATATGCATTAAGCCGACGCGTTCTGTCCGAGGCAT
This sequence comes from Bactrocera correcta, assembly GCA_027475135.1. NCBI lineage: Eukaryota > Metazoa > Arthropoda > Insecta > Diptera > Tephritidae > Bactrocera > Bactrocera correcta. Next base: position 26,664,129 of record CM050325.1, read on the forward strand.
CACTGCATGGCTAATGTGCTTTGGTATCTGCTATTTGTTGGCTCGTTTTCGCTGTGTTTTTTGTTCTCGAAGACTACAGACTTGCTGTTGTTCTTTTTTTGTTTTTGTTATGTATAAGTTGTTGTTACTAATGCTATTGCGCTTGCAATTGCTGTTGCTGTTGCAACAAGTATTGCTTAATCGTGGCATTCCGCGCGATAACTTAATTATGAACATGACACTTAGGCGCAACCGTAGAAATCTTCAGCATGCTTCTTCTCGATTATTACTCATTTTTACTTATTTCACTTTTACACTTCATCTCTGTCATGGGCTTTGTGAGGCTTTCAGTGTGCTGCCAATTAGAATTTGTGACAGTGACACTAGCCGGTAGCCGATATATCGCGTCACTTCCGCTTTGCTAAAAGTCGTCTGGCTTGTAGTGTGAGCGGTTCTAACAAAGTCTAATTTACTTATGTGTATGTATGTACAGTTAATTGCAAAGAAACTATAGTTCTACGTGAGTTTAATGAACCACTAAATAAATTTGCGGTGCGAAAACAGGTTTAACGGTATGTACTTTGTAGAGTCTGCTTCTCGAAGAGAACTTTTTGAGCGAGCGCACGATTCTTGAGAGATTTCGTAAGACTTGAAATTTGAAACTTTAGTAAAACCCGACTTTGTAGAGTCTTTTTCTCGAAGAGAACTTTTTGAGCGAGCGCACGATTCTTGAGAGATTTCGTAAGACCTGAAATTTGAAACCTTAGTAAAACCCGATTAAATGCCGTACGAAAAATTTCATATTTTTTAGGTACTTAGGCGGTTCGGGTACTTAAAAGAGGCCGATTAAGTTTTTCAATGTGAGAACTAAGCCCAAAAACGTTGGGTTCTTGAAGCTCAAAATTGATACCGCAGAAGGTCTTTAAACCTATTTTTCTGGAAAACTGTTGTTTCGTGCACTGAACTCAACCGAAGTTCCAAAACTCCAAAGTTGTAGCGCTGTAAAGGCAAGTTTTATTATGCAAACGTTAAAATACGAATTCAAAATTATGTAAGCCAGAGGAAGATAAGTTTTTCTGAAGCTTCTTTCCATGACTGAGTCTCGGATGTCAGAACGACTTGAGGTTTATAAATTATTGCTATTTCCGAAGTGATTACTAATGTGCTATTAATAAAACCAGTCAATGAACCAATTTTATTCTCATGTTTCTAGACGGAACAAGTTCTACGGTTATTTTGCTTTATGTCAGAGTTTCACAGAGCGCTTATAGTTCTCAATTTCAAAGTATTGTTATTGAGACTACTTTGTGTCTGGAACAACTGATTGTTTTTGACTATCTCAATATCTAAATAGAGGTCAAAATATATTTTCTGCTTCCTCAGCGATCTCATAAAGTTCTAGAACAATTTCGTATGATCTTAGATCCAATCAAGAAGTGAAATTGTATTAAGATAATAGTAGTTGTCGTAGTGTAGTGGGTCTCCCCACAGTATCACAAAGCAGCCAAAAAAACTTCAGGAATATCAATTCAACCTCGGCAGTTAAGCCCCGAACCCCTTGTTAGATATCGACCGAGTTTCTTATCGACCGAGTTTCTCCTCTAACTGTTGGTATATACATACATATGCATATCTCGGTCATAACTCCTATTTTCTGGCTTATAATTGGTTGTCATATGTCGATCTTAGTTCGACTCGGTCAAAAGTATGATCTCTCCTGTTTCTGGCTTCTAATGGTTTGGGTTGGAGTATGGATGAAGTTCACGCAAGTGTGGCCAGAAACGATTCTTTTACATATGACTCAAGCAGCTCACGACTTCCGGTCTTTAACCAAGTATCCTCTGGGTAGCCTAAGAACATCCGTTTGAAGGTGAGCTAAAGTGAGAAGGCGAAAAACCCCCTGCATAGGATTGTGCGCTGGGCTTGGGACCCGCCACGTAAAAAACACCCCCAATGAAAAGAAAAAAACAGCCTGGGACGAGAGACCCCCCTTTTGATGACGACCATGGCAAACGAAATAAGGTCTATTGTCAGCCTAGAAATCCAACGCAGGATAACTCTTGCCAACAGGTGCTACTTCGGACTAAGTAGGCAATTGAGAAGCAAAGTCCTCTCTCGACAAACAAAAACCAAACTCTATAAGTCACTCATAATTCCCGTCCTGCTATATGGTGCAGAGGCTTGGACGATGACAACAACCGATGAGTCGACGTCGCGAGTTTTCGAGAGAAAAGTTCTGCGAAAAATTTATGGTCCTTTGCGCGTTGGCCACAGCGAATATCGCATTCGATGGAACGATGAGCTGTACGAGATATTCGACGACATTGACATAGTTCAGCGAATTAAAAGACAGCGGCTACGCTGGCTTGGTCATGTTGTCCGGATGGATGAAAACACTCCAGCTCTGAAAGTATTCGAAGCAGTACCCGCCGGGGGAAGCAGAGGAAGAGGAAGACCTCCACTCCGTTGGAAGGACCAAGTGGAGAAGGACCTGGCCTCGCTTGGAATATCCAATTGGCGCCACGTTGCGAAGAGAAGAAACGACTGGTGCGCTGTTGTTGACTCGGCTATAATCGCGTAAGCGGTGTCTACGCCAGTGAAGAAGAAGAAGAATGGTTTCGGTTGATTGGTCATGTTAGCTTAGACAGACGAACCGAATTCATATCAGTACATATTTCATCCATATTTCAGACATAAGCTTCCTTCGCACACTTTTTGAGTGGAGAAATTCGGCGAAAATGATAAAATAGGAAAAAATCGAAAGTTTTGTCAATGAATTGTCGACTAGGTTAGATGAGATCACAGAGCTCCTGTCTGTTGGCATGTATCGGAGACAGATGCAGAGAATCAATATTTTATCCATATTTCAGACTTAAGTTGCTTTCCAAAATCGAACTCGTTTTAAGTGAAAAATTTCTACAAAAACGACAAATTTTGTTGTAGAAGTATTTGGAGATCTGTCGAACATTTGGCGACTCCAAGAGATGTGACTTCTTCCGAGCTCCTATTTTCTGACTTCTAATCTGATATGAATGATTGGTCGTAGCATCTGAACCACTCGTAAGCTTTAGAAACAAATGAAGTGGATTGACAGAGTTATTTCTTCAATATTTCAGTGATCCACACCTTTCTGATTTGGCTAAGAGACCTGAGCTACCTTTAAGTAAAGAAATTCGTCTTTGTTTGCGTTTAACCCTGCTTCGCTTTATCTGCTTCCTATCTTTCACTTATTTTTAGTATTCACAATGATGCTTTCCAGCTACACGGTGCTCCTCTCCATCTTACGATAATAACCATAAGGTCATAAATATTATTTTTCCGTTTCGTTCTCTCTTCCATTCTGATTTAACCTCACAACTTTTGTTTTGATTTGCAGGATCAACAAATGTTATTCTTCATTATTTAAATCAACACACAAATAATATTTTATCGAAAATAAAGTTATAAATTCCCCAGAGCTTACAACTTAATGTCACTTATGCTGCGTAAACAGTTTTTTCGAACAATCGTTTACTGCACGAAGTACAACAATCTGCTATAGAAACCGCAGCAACAACACAATTGGGAATCATGCGACAAAAGAGACCGCAAGGCTGTCAACCATCAATAACGAACCCTACAAATGCTTAAACGGTCTTGTTGGTAAAATTTCTTGGAGAAAAAATAAGAAGAATATTGTAAAGAAAATGAGTAAAAGAGAAGCGAAGTTGTCTTTTTTACTTCAATCATCATAAATGTCAACAACAACATATTATTTGTTGCGCTGTTGTTGCTGCTACTGGCGGTGACAGTAAATAGTCCGCAGTGGCAGCTTTGCCAATTCTCAGCAATTTTTTTGGTTGAAAAAAAAAAACAGAACGAAATCAAAAATAAATAGTTTTGCAATAACACAGCAATAAAACTGTTGTTGCGGAGGCGCGGCAGCTGCCATTTAAAGGAGAGGCCCGTTGATGGTTTATGCGTACAAGGGAACACAGGAGCAACACATAACTCAAATCCGGAAGAGAGACGATTCAATAAAGGATTGTTTATTTTTTCTTCTCAAAAAGAAGCTTCATTGTCTTGGTCCTATATGCGTAAAAATGAGACTAAAACAGTTTATTAGAATTTTAAACTCCGAAACTGACATACTACTGTGCCCAAAAAATAAGGTGACGTTTGAATTTAAACTGCGCGCGTCGAAGGATTTGGAGAATTTTTTTGTTTTCGGGTTGGTAGTACTGTCAGTCACATTTATGTCAAATTTCATGTCAAAATATTCATTAGTGTTTGAGATACGTGTCGTTTTGCGATGTCGAAATTTGTTGAGCAAAAAATTTGCATTAAATTTTGTTTACGGAATCAATTTTCTGCTGCGGATACGTTGAGGATGGTGCAGAAAGCCTTCGGTTATGAGGTTATGTGTAAAAAAAATGTTTACAAGTGGTATAGTGAGTTCCAAGCCGACCGTGAACGTGTCGAAGGCGAAGAGCGTCCAGGGCGACTATCAACCGAAGCTCACGTTCAACAAATCAAAAATTTGGTGTAGAAAAACCATCGATTAACAATTAGAGACCTTGCTGATGAAGTTGGCATATCGAAAGGCTCAGCCAATACCATTTTGAAGGATGTTGTGGGCCTCAAGCGCGTCAAATCTTGACTGGTACCGAAAACATTGACTTTTTGGAAAAAAGGCGTCGCGTTGAAGTGTGTAAAACGATGCTTTGCGACAACCAGGGTGTCATGAAATGCATTATAACTGGCGATGAGACTTGGATCTATGCTACAACCCCGAAACAACCGATCATTCGAGCGAATATTCACCAAAAGACCCCTCCGGGGACACCGTTTTTAAACGATCGCCGCAGCGAAGACGGAACTGAAGGCCATCCCGGAAAGTGACTACAACCAGTATTTCGAAGATTGGAAAATCCGTTGGCATAAATGCATTGCATCGGAGGGAAATACTTTGAAGGGGATGAAATCGATTTGGAAGAATAAGTAAAGAATTTTCAAAATAAATGCAATGTCACCTTATTTTTTTGGGCACAGTAGTACAAGTATATTGAGATTGCTCACCATCATTTAATACCACATACTTTTTCTCTATTCGAAGCAGGCATCTGTATATAGTATAGTATAAAGTATGTGCAGCTTGCAGAGTGTAGTAGGAAGAAATCTCTACAGGTGGTTATGTAAACGTAATGGTGGTACTGAAATGATAATGCGATCCTAAGTTCCTTGAGGCTAAGATTTTGCTTCATCCTATCAATGAGTTGGGAACCACACCTTCTCTTCACATATGGATCCTAAATCAACGTAGAGTTAATCTCTTCACAGATAGATCCAAAACTGACGCAGTGTTAGGATCTGGTATATTTATAAAAGCAAAGTGATATAAATTTTCCTTTTATTTCGGTAAGTTTGTCATATTTTTAAAATAAAAGAATTTGAATTTTATAAATTGAATATACACCGTAGAATAAATGTAGATGCTAAATAATATAAATATATTTTTCTTCAGGTCAGAGTTTAACCGAATTCTTGGTAAACATATATGTTTTTTTGTAGTAATGAGTCAACTGATCTCTCGACTTTGAGATTTGAGCAGACATTCGCCAAGCGCTTACGCGTAACCAAAGGAATTTGTTCGGTTGAGGGAATCTTCGATTTAAAAGACCATAAATTTCAAAAGATTCGGTTGTTCTCATGTTCTTTTAACGATTATCGAGTTTTCGGACAAGGTGCAGATGTGGTAGATCGCCACTAGGGGCAATTGATAATGCCTAAAGAGTATGGAAAAGGCCCACAGAGAATTGAAATGTTGTTTTAATCGCTACCCTGGACGTATGGAATGCTTTTAATAGCGCTCAATGGAAAAACATGTTTAATGTATTAGAAAAAACTTAGAAGACCTATGTACATATCTCAGCCGAATGGTGTGGAGCTACTTGAAAGACATAATATTGCTGTATAAAACCTCTGAAGGACCACGACACTTAAATGTTATGTCCAGAGCTTTGCAGGGATCAATCTTCGCTCAGACTACCGGAAGGTCAGTACCGAAATGGCGTCTAAAATAACTTTCCAACTAAGCACGTTGATGACCAACATTGGAGAAACGACACAGGAGAAACGGTAGCTTCTACAATCGACCACAACTAATGACTTGCTCTACGGCCGTCTTAAGTGAACGTTGAGGAAACGAGGAATAAATGTCATCACCACTAAGGAGGATGTAAGGATTAATAATTTGGAAAAACGGCAAACACGTTGGAAAGGCTTGAAAGTTGGATCGTTTGAAGGACGAAATCGTTAAAAACGGCCGCATTTGAAAAAGAAGAGTGTGTTGTTTCAACAAGACAATGAACTGTGTCACAAGTCACTGAAAATTATGGCAAAAATCCATATATTGAACTTCGGATAGCCACTGCGTTCACCGGATTCTCCAGATCTGGCCTCAAGTAACTAATTTCTATTCTCAAATCTCAAAAGGACGAAATCATTAAAACGGCCGAATTTGAAAAAGAAGAGTGTGTTGTTTCAACAAGACAATGAACTGTGTCACAAGTCACTGAAAATTATGGCAAAAGTCCAAATATTGAACTTCGGATAGCCACTGCGTTGACCGGATTCTCCAGATCTGGCCCCAAGTAACTAATTCCTATTCTCAAATCGCAAAAGAACGCTCACTGGGAGAAAATTATCATCAAATGAAGAAGTGGTCGCCTAAACTGAGGCCTATTTTGAAGCAAAGAACAAATCTTTCTACAAAAATGGAACACCCTTGAAGAAAACTATGTTGAATAAAAAAATTAAATTTCCATAAAAATGTGTTTTGCTACGGTAGGCCGCGGACTTCTACATTATATTATTAGAAAACAGCTGTTAAAAAAGCGGGACGTGAAGGCAGGTAATGACATGTTAGTCTTAAGATGAGAGATACAGAACCCTGAAGAAATACGTTAGTTCCTTAGAAGAGAGTTTTATAGCCATCTGCAAGTGCCACATATTTTTGAAGTGAGGCCACAATAATGATGCGGTAGGCACTTTTTCATCCTCTCCCAGAAAAACTAAATACTACAAAAACCGATTCATTCAGGTGTTGTTATAACTAAGCATATATTTATACAAAGAGTGCATCTGGTACCGCAGTAGTCGCTCAGTATAAAATACTGAATAGATGTAAGTAGAGCTTATATTTTCAGCTTGTTGCTCGGCAATTTTGTTGCGAACCTGAGGTTCCCAATAAGAGTAGCATCTATCAGCTGCTAGTAAAAAATTTTTAAGACTCTGCATACGATAGCTAAACACCAGTTTGTACAGCTTTCCTTACACTCCTTGTCTACTTTCATTTCCACACTTTCAAATCTAATTTTTCAATCAAACTTCAGCGTTGCGCACACCTACTATACATCAAATTGAATCACACATAAATATAAACACCCATAAGTAGCAGGCAAAGAATGCAATTAAAGCGATAATCAAACCATTGAAATTTGCTTTCTTAAACCGACAAATTGTGAATGATGTGCTTGAATAACCGCCATTAAAGCCATTATTCACGGATCATCCGTTGATGATCATGCGCTGCGCTGATAATTCTACATTTGTGATCCGCACTCCAACTCGCCAGTAGCCATTAGGAGATTGCTGTGAGTATGTGCCTTTGTATGCAGTGACGGAAAATCATCGACTTTCCAATGAATCGCGTGGAAAATCGAGCAGCTATTGTTATGCGCGCGGAAAACTCCCGACAGCCGTGTTCACCGAGTTTCACAAGCAGAACAAGCAATTGCAAGCGCACAATGTCGCCTGGACTATTATTTGCTGTTGCAGCTACCGCTTTTGCTGGCGTGGCTTCTGTTTTGTGCGCGCTGGCTTGCAGCAACAACAACCTAGAACTGTAACTCAAATAATTATAGACTATAAAAATGTATGCTGAAAGCTGGCGCGCAAGAAAAAGCCACCAATCAACGATCATCGGTCAGCGTTGAAGATCAAATGGCTTTTGACGTTCGGCATAACCGCCTGAGTGTGTGTGTGTCTGTTTGACGCCATTCATGCACCAGCGACAGCAATTGTCTGCAACTCTTGTTGTTAGCTTCCTTACTAGGCTACAACAACACTCAGCGAGAAGTTGTTGTAAGCACAGCGATCGTGTGATTTCGTTGCGACGATCGTAAAACTTGTTGCATTCGCACCACTAATAGCTCGTTCGATTTGTTGTTGCTTAATGGTTCGTTGCATTCACTATAGTTGTTGTTATTTTTGTGTTATTATTTATGTTTTTCGTCGTTGCTTTTTGTTGTAATGCCGTTGAATTGTTGTTATTAATTGAATATTATGCGTTGTAATTTGCCATTGGTCGCTGTTAAACGTTGGCGCTCTGTGTACAAGAGAATTTTTAATTAAATTTTAATATTGTTGGAGAATTTTATGTGAGGTTTATTAATAAATTCTAGTATAGCAGAAACTCTAAGCATTCGCATGTCTTATGTAGTCTAGTGGTTATGCTGTTGGAATGTGGAAACTGGGTTAGGAAGTGCTTAGTCGAATGGAATTAATTGGTGTAATCGAAACGGTAGTAATCTTTAAAGATATCTAAAGTTTAGATAAGCTGAGTTTTATGTGGAAAGAATATCCCACAGTATACTGTCATTCAAAACCAAAAGTCAGACAATGTAAAAAAGTCCACTTTACTCGAAGCTGTTGAAAGCTTAATAGAAAACCCAGTGCGATTCTCTGCAGGAAATTTCCGCCAGATAAAAATATAAAAATAAAATAAAATCGTTTATTAAATTAAATGACTTGATGCGGGGATAGTCTAATATCCAAAGTTATGACAGCATAAGACAGTACGTTAAGATGCCGGACTATTGCAGTTTGTTGCAAGCAGAGGTCCTTGCAATTTTTAAAGCCGCGAAGTTAGTCGCTAATGCATCAACAGGCAGCTACAGTGTTAACATCTACTTGGAGAGTATAACATCATTCAAGGCCATAAGCTCGTTTCGCATATCGAAGTATTCAGAAAGCATTGAAGAGTGTCGCCAGGAACTTTTTTTGTTCTATATTTGTTGGCGCCAATTGCAGGTCCTTCTAAACCTAATCTTTCCAACGGAGTGGAGGTCTTCCTCTACTTTTCGGCGGACACATCGAACCATAAATCTTTCTCTTGAAAATCCTCTACTTTTCGGCGGACACTGCGTCGAATACTGTCAGAGCTGGAGTGCTTTCATCGGACGACATGACCTAGCTAGCGTAGCCGCCGTCTCTTTATTCTCTGAACTATGTCAATGTCGTCATATGTCTCGTACATCGAACCATAAATCTTCCGCAAAATCTTTCTCTTGAAAATTCGTAACGTCGACTCATCAGATGTTGTCATCGTTCATGCCTCTGTACCATATAGTAGGACGGGAATAATAAGGGATTTATAGAGGTTGGTCTTAGTTCGTCGAGAGAGAACTTTACTTCTCAATTGCATACTCAGTTCGATGTAGCACCTGTTGGCTAGAGTTATTCTGTGTTGGATTTCGAAGCTGGTTCGAAGTTATGACTGCCAACAGTGACGTGGAAGCCAAGTAGCGAGTGCAAGGACGGTTTGCTTGAAGATAGTATATATTTCTTCTTGCCCTCGTTCGCTACCAGACCCATTTGCTTCGCTTCCTAATCCAATCTGAAGAAAACAGAACTAACGTCACCATTGTTGAGGCACATGACATGAATATCATCGGCGTATGCCAGGAACTAGCGACTACAATTTAACTGGGTGCCAGGTTACAAAGGCAACGAGGGAAGAAAACACTGCAAAGATTACGGCTGTCAACCGAAAATGTGATTGAAGCTTGTAACCCATGCATTATTTATAAGACGATCTGAAGAGGAGCGTGCAAAAGAGATAAAAACTCGATGAAAAGTTCTACCTGGGTGCAAAACTACAAAAGTCATGTATAAAACGGTAGATCGGAATGATACAAATAGAATAGGAACGTGATTCAAATTCTGAATCTTCACAGTTTAGAAGCGGCGCACTGCTGCAGAATGATCGCAGATCCAGAAGACTGCGCGAAATGTCAAAAGCAAGGCATCAGGGCAACAATGAATCATATCTTATGCTATTTCTTAGGTTTTGGGTGTCCCATGGTATGAGAAGTATTGTAAGTGAAGTCAAATAGTCTGTTAAACTTCGCGTGAAGCGCGTGATTAGCGCTTAGAACCAAAACTGGTCAATATATGGTTCAATAGTCCAGCGGACTCACCTAATCTAACCTAAATTCTATGACGCACAAATTTTATTTTTCGGTAAGACAGATTGTAGTGCTAATACTGCTGAAGTTAGAGAACGGCCTGAAGTGCAGCCTTCTTCAGACAAGTGACAATCCACTCTGATACGGTCAGAGTTGTGAGAGTTCATTATACTTGTACTATCGGCGTCGATGCTGTAAGCTTGAGAATTTTAACGGATGCTAAGGAACTGCATGAAAGAAGACATGGTGAAATTAGCTCAGCACTTCCTTCTTGATTGTCTAGCGTTTGCGAGATCACGGCTTAAACAGTTGGGAAAGTCTAGTTAATCTATTGAAAATGGAGATAAACTATATTCTGCAGTTAGATAGAAGATAGAAACTAATTGAGGTTTTGTACTACGACTTATGATCTGTTACACCCTCTCCTCTATCACATATGGTCACAAAGGTCCAGTACTCTGAACAATTCTAGGAGATTTCTGGGCGAGATGGTGTTGATGTGATCCTTGTCCACGTAGATGGATCTAAGGACCTTGGGACGCTGCAGTTAACCGACAATCAGTGATTTCAGAACATTTTGGGGCTCTAGCAACCTTGTCCAGGTGATGTGTTTTATTCGACGATATGTTTTCAGTAAAAGTACACTCAATACTTGGGTACTTAAGTTGATAATGAAACTTCTTCAAAATCGGTTTTCAACAACATTTTACAAACCGTCTGGTTCAAAACCTCTTGCCAAGATGTGTCGGTGAAAAGAATAAAGAAAGTGAGAAAGCGAGAGATCAAACTCATTTCAACAGTGCTTTCCAAAATGAACATATTAATCACATTTGTATGTGCAGCGAAGTGGGGGCCAATTATGAGCGCATACAAATAACTTGACGCGTTCGCAGACGAACAAAATGACCAACTAATCAACTGGCTGACAGTCAAGTGCACAAGTGAGCCAATAAAAGTTGGCACGTTTCCTGCAACAGAAGCCGCCACGATTCTGTGTGAGCCGCACGCTGCTAACCATTACCAATGCCGTCTTTGGCTGCGCTTTACGGCTACCCTTTCTATTCACATACCCTCGAATATGCATATTTCTTGATAACGTTGGTCCCCTTCGGCTTCCGATGGTCGGGCAATTTTTTATATCATAATTGCATAATTTCAAACTTGTTGGCAACTTAATTGCACAAAAGTTGTTGTTTGGTTTAAATGCAATCACGGCTTAAGTGGCACTCATCAAGCGAGACAGCGTACGTAAAGCGACTTCTGGAGAGCGCTTTAGCTGCCGTGGCGCAGTTGAGTTGAGTATTCGCAAAATAAGACAGCAAAGAAGAAATTAGAAATATAGCAAAATATGAAGTGCAGCAGGAGATGCTTTCGCTCCGCTGCTGCTACCTTTTCTTCTGGGTACTACAACAATTTCTACTCTTACGCCTCCTGCGTAAATGCCACAACTCTTGCACGGACCGTTTAAATTTCCGCCTTAACATGTGGTGGCATGCCACAATGTGCTACGTATAAGACGATTTTAAATGCTTGTCAAGTTGCCACTGACCACTCGCCACCAGATCAGCGCTATCCCCCAACCGTGCTAATAGTTGGGCCGCAATTGTTCCGCATTTGTAGTGAACTCGTTCAATCGCCGCTGCAGCGGGCTGTGCCTTCTTTGTTACTTAGAGTTTTATGAAAAAGAGAAACGCTTCGCTTTCAGGCTATTAGCGTGCCTAACATGTGTTCTTGCAACGCGCCTGCAACATAACTCGGAAACGAAAGGACGGACCCGTAGACAGTCGGCTGTTGAAGTTCTCTTTGGTTTTTGTTTTAGCGTTACAATAGTGCGGTTGCCAATTCGTTGAGGTTGGACTTATAGATTTTAGAGAGGGGCGTACTGTAGGAGAACTACATTAAAGGAGGTACCGTATCCCCACACACATTGTAATGGGGTCCAGTGGATTTTCATAGATCTTAGCGTAGCGGCATACTTTAGGGGAACTATTGTAAATTTTTTAAGGCGGGATTAAAAAAGTAATAATTCCTTTTAGTGGAAGATTTCTATTTCGAGGTCGAATTCGGTTAAAAATTTGTTGAAAGATCGGGAGAAAGGGCTTTGATCGGCGTGCAAAATATATAGGAGCTGCTTTTGGTAATAAGACTTGACTTGATATTTCATCATTCGATTTCGATCATACAGAACACAGCAGTGTCCAAGGAACCAAGCTTCAATCGAGCGGAATCCATCGATCCCAACTTAAACCAATCAGTCTCACTGATATTTCAGAAATATGAAATTGTGGATACATAACTATCTCTGCGCACAACTATCTCTTAGAGTTCAGATTTCAATAATAAGACAGAACTTCGCAATACTACTAAATAGTCTTTATTTATTCTTTATAAAAGTAATGCCATATCCAGTAACTAGTTTCAATTTACTCTACGACTCTGGTTTCACCTTAGATCTATTTGAAATGCGTGAAGTCTAGCTAACTAACCTAAAGTCAGACAGTCCAGAGGCGTTAACAGCTGTAAAGTCTAAAGTACTCAGTTCTGATCCATTGATCCTCGTTGCCTGGAGTACACAAAGTTCTGGTAAAGTCCAGTTTGTCAAAATCAGTAACAGCTGTTGAAGCTTTCGGCTAAAAGTGTCTGCTAATGAATGTTGGACTTTTTCAGTTTTTTGTCGAAGACTTTGAAGGTCAGTTAACCCTTGGAATTCTTTTTCGGTCGCACCTACCAACGACATGATAGCCAAACAGACGACATGGGAACCTGGGTGCAGCTGTACAGATTCCAGCACGACATTAGTCCGATTTGTTCGACATGTTTAGAGCACTTTGAAGACTCTGAGCATATCTTATTGTATTGCCCCCCCTTTTTAAGTACAAGGGAAAACTTAAAGATGCACTGGTGATAGTTTTGGAGTAGAAAATTTTACGACACTCATGTGTCAGTTCACTGAAAACTAGAAAGCTGCCTTCGAAGCGACAGCCTCAATCATGACAAAACTAAGACGTATAGAGAGCAGATTAGGCGTCCGTCAGTTCATGCCACGGCGGAGACTTAAGTGTCTTACACTCCTACGAAAGTAATACTTAATCTGATAGTTCCGTGGGAGAGGCTGGAGTTGGGAGTAAGATATCTTTAGCGCATTGAAGTTCCGCACTCCGGCTTTTTATGCTGTCCTCTACTTAAAAACAAAAAAATACATGATAACCAGATCTATAATGAAACTGTAAGTATATGTAAGGGATCCTTAACGAGTATTTGAAGACAGTTCTTGTTGAGAAAGGTGCGAAAATCCTGAGGTCAGAACAACGGGTCACCAGTTTGGACATACTATGTTTGGAAATCACTTTTTTTGTTCAACTCTTTTGAACAAGAGGAATATTTCTCATAATACCATAGAGCATATTAAAAATTATGTCAGTATTTCCGTAGTTTTCAAAGTGAGCATATACATAAGTTTTTCAAGTTATTTCAATAGCCCTCTTAGACTCCTGGTAACTGCAAATACAACTGACACTTATTAAAACCGATTTGGCAACTTCATATCTAAAATCACAAGTCTTCGTCATATTTATGCCTTTGGTGCAAAACTTGCACAGTGCAACAACTACTTGCTACATTCGACACGGATGCCAGCTCAAGAGCGAACGTCGCCAATGGGCTCATCCCACGTTGCCGTTGTTGGTTAGACGTTGCGGACGCGATCAAATGCAGTTCGTTTGCTGTGTTGATTTTGTTTATATCCACATACAAACATACGTATATTTAGCCATCACGCCCTAATAAAATTGTTCTTTATGTATGCGAGCATACAAGTTTTTTTCCGCTTAAGCGATTTTTCAGCGTTCTTGCATATTAATTTGGCTTGCACTTCGGATACCCTACGAGTCCAATTATGTGCTTATGTTTGTGCAACACTTGATTTAATGTAGCATATATGAATACTTGTATGTACATATATGCAACATAAGTATGTTTGTCAGTTGAACTGGGGCCGCTTTCAGCGTGAGGCACCTTGCCTTTTTTTAGTTTTGCAAACGCTTGCAAATTGCTCAATTAAATTTGAGTGAAATTGGTAATTTTTCAAAAATGATTGCATTAATTTTTCATTAAGGCTTTTATGTATAAAGAATCGTGAGTGCATATAAAATATAGCTGAAAGAGTCTTCAAACTGACTGCTCGAAGGAATTTGCAATTTGCTGGCGGCATATTTGTTGAACGGCGTTAATAACACTTTCATTGAAAAATTTAGTGCTTCTAAAGCTAAACTTTGTTAAGAACTAACAATGTTAGAATAGTTATATTCCCCTTTTTAAAATCGTAATTTAGTTGACGTAGAATTTTTGTTTTGAAGTCCACTTATAATTAGCATTGTTTGCTGTATTCATTATCAAACGATTAGCTACCGATCTGAATAAGAGTGGGAGTTAGTGACATCCAATAATTAATAGTGAAGTTACTGGCCGGCTATCACGTCATATATAGAAACTAATTGAGGCTTTGCACTGCGAGCTATGGTCTATTGTACCCTCTCCTATATCACATATGGACACAAAGGTCCGGTACTCTGAACAATTCCAGGAGCTTGCTGGACGCGACTGAGCTGTGAGATCTTTGTCCACGTAGATGAAACTTAAGGCATTAAGCCTGCTTCCCCAAATTGTTGAGCAATCGAGAATCTGGTGTTCTAGAGTTTCGTGTTCAATGTCGAAAAACCAGCAGTTTGGGCAAGAAACTATGGCCATTTCGGACAAGTGCTTCTTAAGCCTGCAGTGTGTTGTGTAGAGAACGACAAGGAGGCAGAATTTGCCTCGGGAGAATTTGATCATATCTTTAAGCCTTGCTGGGTTGTACCCTGCCAGTAATAACTTGGTGTAACGCATCCCCGCTGCCTGCTTCCAGTGACGTTCTCTTCCCACTCTCTCCTCCGTACGGAAAAACTCTTTTGCAGTGTGGGGCCCCACCGCAAAGCACGGTTCTGGCGCCATCTTCCTCGACGCTGCCACAGAACGGGCTAGTTTGTCGGCCAGCTCATTGCCGGCTACATTTTTATACCCCAGCTCTTAGATTAGGTGTACATGGTTGCAAGCTGTTAGATGGTTCAGCCTTGTGCTACACTCCTCCAATAAAAGCAATTTGTCCTCATATGCAGAGATCGCATCGCGATACACTGGTTGCGATAGTTGCGTTGCAGATTGATTTCTGCACACTGACTTATAGCAAAGACTTCTGCTTGAGAGATGCTTGAAAACGTCCCATTGGTATGGATAGTTTCCTATGCAGTCCCGCAATACCTTCCGGTGTTTTCGAGCCATCAGTGTACCACAGGATAGTGCCGCCTCTCAGTAGTAAGTCAAGCGTGGAATCACTCCATTCCGCCTTACTACCGAGAGTAACTCTAATCTTTTTTATAAAGTTTAGCCTCTTCGTAAAGTATTCCCTTGGAAGAACGGTCAGTGTGTGTCGGCTCCTAAGGTCGATATTATCTTCCATTTGCCAACACCCTCTGATGCCATTAGAAGCTATTAGAAGCAGGGTCTGTTTCACTATCTGTTTGTGTGAACTCCGGCATAACACCTGCATGACTTCAAGTGCTGCGGTGCCAAGTGTGCATTGCCCTTGAAACACAGACGCTGGGATGCAAGATAGTTGAAAGTCTATCGAAGACTGCATTGGCTTAAATGCCCAAGCAACCGCTCCGTAAGTGACGATAGGCCTTATGATCTTAGGATACACTTGGCTTGTAGTCACAGAGTCTGCTGGCTATCCGGCCGGCTTTGGTCATGTCATACATAGATCTACTGTTATTTAGTAATGCTACTCGTATAAGGAGCTTCAGTTTAATTTTAACTTCAAAGTCGACCTGATATCTAATTTTGATACTTAATCTAGTCCCTTGAACTTCGAAGCTACTAGATACCTAAGAAGAGTTCTTGATAAGTAAGTTCCAGTAAGTTGTGGCTTGTTTTTAGGACAGCTGCTGTCCTTTCCTTTCTAAACCGTGTTAGTACAAAGAATATGAGTTTTTCTACGTCGCTCTTACGCATGGTTCCTGTAGGTTCTTAGGGCATTCCATCTCGCTATTATCTATTTATTAGCACTTTCGAAAATTTTATGGTAAATCATTTTAGTGCTTTATGTGTTTCCAGCTGGTAATAATAGTGAGAAATTTAAAAACCCGGTGTACATATATCCAAGTGCAACACAATGGAGCTCCTCCGACTGATTCTTAGTGACTGAAATGGACTCGAAGTCCTTACGATGCTTATCATGAGATTTGTGGTCAGACACATAGATCCGCAATCTGCAATAGCAACTGAATAAAAATTTTAGCTGTTTTATAATACTCCATCTGAAAGATGCTGAGCTCTACTCTCATTTTCCTGTACTATTCCAGCAAGTTTTGCCATCCGTGATTGACCTTATTGTCTGAGAAGAGTATAAAATAAAATTTGGACTTTATACAGACAATGGATTGCTGAATATATTATTCAAATAGATGCCTTTCACAGTAATTAGATCTTATTATCCCTTATGTTGTTGTCCAAACATGAAGTCTAGCGAGCTTTTCGGCAGCCGGACAGTCTATTAAGAGTAAAGATAGTTATTATAGATACCATGACAGCTGTAGTATAACATGAAATGCGGGGTGTCATGTGGAGAGCAAAAACTCAATGTGATATTTACATGGACAATGGACCGCCGAATATATTCATTCAATTAGGTTCCATTTCCAGCAATTAGATTCAATGTTCTCTAGCTTTTAGACAGATAGTCTTTGGAGAGGAAAAATAGTTATTCTATAGCCCATAACACTGTGGAACATTTTTGGGATTATTGTCTAGGGGGTGAGAAATTCCAAGTCAGGGTGATGGTACTAGGTCAGTATAGTAAAACCCTCAAAGGGTTTGGCGTTCGTATGTGTCAGTTTTTTTTATGATCTTTTAAATTTTTTCCTTATCTTGATATTTTCTCGTAGTTCCTAGGTGGAACATAGGGCCTCCAAGAGGTCCAGTTGTACAGAGTTCATAAATAGGCAACCAGACGTAAATTTAAAAGAATACTTGTGATTCGATACTCTGTAACTGTGATAGATTTCAAGATTATTACTAAACCAAGTGAGATGAGATGCTGGACTAGGTAGATAAGTGAAATATTCGCCTTCACGTTTCTCCTGCTGGGTGTCGGTGGTAATTTTAATTGAGCTATGGAATTGGCTTATTTTAAACTGGTGAATCAGAGGTCGCTGTACATTAATTTCACTTTTCAGCCGATCCAGATAATTGTACCAAGAAAACCTAAAGTAATATTCTATTTTAAATTATATTTTCTTCTTACTAACTGTGGTCTTAACATCTTGTATAAGAATCCTTGTGAGTTCTCCTTAACGGTGTTTAAGCATGTTTCAGCATATCTCCAAATTAGTATATTGTGGACCCAGCGGACTTATGGCGACATTTTCTTACTAAACAGACTTTAGCACCAAAGAAATGACACAAGACTGACAGCTCTACTGCGCCTGCGTCAAATAAAAGCGTGTAATGAGGCGCCACAATGACAAGTAACGGAGATAGAACTACATAGAGTTAGAAGAACTATAGGCAAGTAGCTCATTCACGCAGCTTTCAGTTTTGATTGCGAAGCATTGAAGAAGAAAGACGCGCAGACAAGGCAACAAGTGTCAGCTTCGATCAATCTGAAGTTACTTAGAGCATTTTAGGTACGTACGTACTATATATGTATAGATATGTGCCGACAAGTTGTCCGTTGCAAAGTAGCTGTTTTGGTAGCTAAGTACACAAACAGTTGTTTACTTCTTCTCTGTGGGTTAACAAACGGTGGCTACAACTAAGTTGTCATACTCATAATACCCACAACTTCTCACACATTTTCAATGCAACTTGTGGTTGTTGCAGCCACCATTGACATCTTCAATGCAACATTTTTATTCTTTTTCGTTACAGTTGTCAATTTATTTATTTTTTGTTGCTTATGCTTTTCTGTTATTGACAGTTTGTGGGAAATATCTTGCAGGCTAGCGTTGTGAAATATTTAACTGTAATGTGTAGTCGTGACAGCGGAATATCAGGTTTGTATTAATTTGTAGCATTATTGTGGCAGCAACTGCTGCTAACTGCAATAGAATACTGCTAATTGTCGACAAGCGTTGCTCAGTGGGGACCATGGCTTGTTTTGTGGTTAGTCCACTTTGAAAATATGGACAGATTCGATATATATATATTTATGATTTTATAATGGACAATAATAGAGTTTTGTGTGGCCCATTGAGCTTTTATATAATTTTGGTATATGAAATATCAATGTGGACATTATCTGAAAAGATTTAATAGAATCACATCTTGGTTCTCTAGCATCTTCTGTCTATAATACATATCATATCATATTTTTTCACCTTCCACGTCCTCTTTTTGCAAATTATTAGCATCCTATAACCACTCTCTAGAACTTTAAAGTGTTGGCAGTGAACTCCAACTACTCTCTAGAACCCTGAAGTGTTGTAAGTTACCTCAATGTAAACTTTCTTTAAATATAATGAATTTTAAATTTTAATATAACAATGTGTTTCTCTGCTTTTCGAACCACCTCTATTCGAACCACCGACTCCATCATCTAGAATATGCTGAATTCTCTACATACATACCAAAACCAGCACACAGAATATTTTCAAGTGCGTGGCAATATTCTGTTGTTCCAAAAGCCAAAGAAGCCAAGTTTTGGAATAACGTGTCTGTTGTGTTTTCCAGCGCTAAAACCTATTCTGGCACTGATCGATTGTGAAACACATACTATAGACCACGTAAGTAATTATCAAGACTGTCGTAACAAAGAAATTTCAGTGTATGATGGATATTCGGTGAGCAGGGGTGCATTTGTAAAAATAAAAACTAGACAAACCTTCGCCGGTGGGTATTGATACTTAACTTTTAAACGCCTGCCTGTTCCTCCAAGCAACTGATGATTCCTCAAGGGACCATTTCAAAGGTTAAGGAAATATGTCAGAGCTCTCACTACATATCCATCGATATTTAGACTGAATTGGTGTGAGACTTGTTCCTTCTCTGTTAGATAGCCAATTGGAGATACTTATTGAATTTCCTCTTTTAAAATAAATTGCACACAATATTTTGCCTCTAAAAGTAGTCAATCTATTAACAACGCATAGTATCTATTGTACTTGAACTTACTCCCAAAGATAATTCTTCTTGTACTTTGGAGCTACGAATATAACTGTGGGTCGCTTTGGCCCGAGAACATAGATCTTCGTTTGTGGTCTCTATCACTCTCGAGGTTTGCTGTACATACCAAGTTTTGACAGGTATCAATGCACTTGGTCTTTCCATTGTTTGCTTGGGCACCCTTACTGCCGTTGCCCAGCCATTAGTCTCGAATTGAAGGTAATCTTCTATGTCTAAAACTTAGACTCAGCAGTGCATTTGTTAGATTTCTATGATTTCAACTAAATCCAAGGCGCCGTAGAACTCATACATTTCGTTGTTCCATCTTCTTCGGTACTCATCGCTCAAGTAGACGTCTCCAAAGATCATCCGAAGTAGAATTCTCCGAAATGTTGAAGTGCTTTCGCATTTCGGTTTTCCTTCATTCATATTTTTGTGTCCATCATAAAAAGAGCATGATAAAAGACTTGTAGGGCAATATTTTTGCTCGTCAAAAGATGGACTTGCTTCTCATTTTGCTACTGATCCAAAATTTTCACTTTTTGGTTAGAATTATTCTACGCTTGTGCTTTGGTTGTTGGTTATATGCTGATGTATGCTGAATTTGAGATAGGCAAAGTCCCTCAGTTTTTCAAATTTATAGCTGCCAACAATGTATGGCCTTGCCTTGTCCTCCTTCATCACAAAACCAACTTCTTTCGATTTTTTTAAAGAAGAAAAAGCTGACTGCTGTGTTGTTAAAGCCTACGACGTCAATAAGATGCATATTGAAGCAGGCGCACGAGAGGGAATCATGTTATCTAAAAGATGATCTAGAATTAGAAACCGAGCTGATGGTTGTGCTCAACGTCATGCGGACGAATAGGCAGCTTATTTCAGTGCTGTCGAAAGCGGCTTTCTTCTTCTTTACTGGCGTAGACACCGCTTAAGCGATTATAGCCGAATCAACAACAGCGCGCCAGTCGTTTCTTCTCTTCGCTACGTGGCGCCAATTGGATATTCCAAGCGAAGCCAGATCCTTCTCCACTTGGTCTTTCCAACGGAGTGGCGGTCTTCCTCTTTCTTTGCTTACCGCGGCGGGTGCTGCGTCGAATACTTTCAGAGCTGGAGTGTTTTCATCCATCCGGACAACATGAAGGATGGAGTCATGTGTAGAAGTTCACGCAAGTGAGGAAAGTTCTCTGATCGCCATTCACTTGGGAGTGGCCAGAAACGATTCTTTTACATATGACTCAAGCAGCTCACGACTTCCGGTCTTTGACCAAGTATCCTCTGGGTAGCCTAATAACATCCGTTTGAAGGCGAGCTAAAGTGAGAAGGCGAAATATTCCCTACATAGGGTTGTGCGCTGGGTTTGGGACCCGCCACGTAAAAAATCACCCCCAATGAAAGGAAACAACAAACCTCGAAAGCGGCTTTGATATTCACAGAAATGTGACAGTTGAAGATATCTTTGTCCAGAGTCGTCATATTATGATATGATAGGTCTAATCAAAAATGGTTCAAAAGCCATACTGACAAGTCCAATCAATTTATTTCCAATGCGCTTAAGTCTTTTAAAAAGTAATGTGGAAAGACCTTACATGATCCTCCGGTAATTGGCGTAGACTGCAGTATTTCCCTTCTTCTGGATAGGGCAGAGTATGCTGATAACCCAATCATTTGGCATATATGTATGTATCCGATGGAATCATGCTTAGCTCCTTGCCGGCTTAAAACAACTCGGTGATAGATGAAAGACTATAAAAGAAGAAGTAATAGCCTCCAACTACTCAGTTACTGGTAGCTCATCGCGTTCCTAACTGGCTGTAAACAAATATTGTAATATCAGGTACCACAACTGTCAAACATATCTCTTTAACTGTCCAACTCCTACAAATATATTGCGTTTCAGTCAGTTTACATCCTTCATTCCTTCCGCAGCATACACCTGTCTTTATACAAATTACTTCCAATCAGCAATATATTATAGAATATTATAGAATATTGCTTGATTGATTGTAAAAAGAAGCACAGCTTAGAACAAAATAAATAAGAATCTGCATACTTCCTCAACTAGGCTTTCACTGGCCAACTGTTGTGTATATTTATCATCGCCGCTTGTTAGTAGACCGTTATCATAGCACCGCCTAACTGCTTCCGTCCGCACTTGAGGCTCGCAAGTCCGTGAAAGTAGTCCAAGCAGCACATAAATTTGCCAAGCTTAAAATTGATATTAATGCATACATTATGCAAAAGGTAAATTAATAAGCGTTCCTGCGCTACACCAACTCAAAATCTTAATATACTCGTAGAGGCCAAACGGCTATTATGAAACGAGTGCATCAAATTGATTAAAAGCCATCAACAGCATGTTGCAAGCGGCGCTATTACACACAGTTGTGCGGCAATTAATATTGTTGCAACATTGTTTCGAACGACGCATGTTGGGCGTTTGAAATTTATGATGCTAAATTTAGAGACATATAAGTAGAAGTCAGCTGTGATATCTTCTTCTTCTTTATTGGCGTAGACACCGGTCTTACCAACGGAATGAAAATTTTCCTCTTACTCTGCTTCCGCTGCTGAGTACAGCGTCGAATACTTTCAGAGCTGGGGTATTTTCATTAATTTAAACGACATGGCCTAGCCAGCGTCTATTAACTCGCTGAATTATGTCAATGGCGAAGTATGCCTCGTATAGCATATCTTTCTATGGACTGCAGTATTCGCCGTTGCCAATTCGCAATAGATTTTTTGCAGCACCTTTCTCTCGAAAACTCGTAACGCTGACTCATCAGATGTTGCCAACGTCCATGCCTCTGTAGCATACAGCTGGACGGGGTACGCGTATATGGTCTATCCTAGAGAAAATAAACCTCCGTCAAGCATTGCTAAGTACTAAGGATTGGTTAAATATCATATTATACCGCTATCTTGAAAAATATTGTCACAGCTATCACGCCATACATAGACCTACTGGTCTACTTCCTGATGGAAGTTCAGTTTAATTTGAGGTAAAGTCATACAGGACGTCAATGCTTTTTTGCGAGCTTTAAGGGCGACTTGATATCTAATTTTGATACAACATCTAGTCTGTCGATCTGTGAAGCCATAGATATCGAAGTCAAATTCTACTAAAGGCTGGACGGAAGCATAGGAGGTGTTCCCGCATCTCTCTCATGTACTTTCTGCAAATGTCGTTATTACTTTTGTCCATCAGGCGCGCATGTGATGCCAGTAGGTTGTGACCTGTCATTGGACCAATAACCATCTTGCAGTCCTTTCGAGACTGAATGAATAAAAAACATTCCTTCGGTGCTCTTACATATGATTTTGATGATTCTGCATGTTCTTAAGGCGTTCCTTCTCGCCCTGAGCCGTCTTTAAACCATTTCGGAAATTTCATTGTACATCGTTTTAAGTGACTTCCGTATTTCCTGTACATTTTGGATAGCCATTTCGATTTCCGGAATCCCTTTGTGATATGACTCACAGTGCTGCTTTCATGCTGCCGCTACATCTTCTGCTTCCCGGCTTCTAAAGACATTCTCTGACGTAATGCAATGTGAGTACATTGTCCTAATTGCCACCTTGCTACCGACGCATGTATATATTGATCATCTCTAAGTTGTTTTCTGTTATGTCTGCCGCTTTCCTGATTTTTTCGCCTTGAAGATACTGTAGTATTCCAGAAACTTCAAGTGTCGCCAGCTCCAAGTAACAGATTCCGGTTCCCACTTCACTAGCCATTTTGGATACGTCTATATGGATGGCATAAGTTCCGCTGGCGAGTCGCTTGCTCCAGCGCCATCCGTCCTCTTTTAGTGTGCCTTAAGAGCTTCTCTCCGAAATAAAGCGTTGAGGTCTATTTGTGGT
This sequence comes from Bactrocera correcta, assembly GCA_027475135.1. Lineage (NCBI taxonomy): Eukaryota > Metazoa > Arthropoda > Insecta > Diptera > Tephritidae > Bactrocera > Bactrocera correcta. Next base: position 26,687,393 of record CM050325.1, read on the forward strand.
ATATTTTATCCATTGACCTCCATCTCCTGCTTAACCTGACATAACCACGATCTCATTTTGTTCACTCAAATCTAAAGTTCTGGACAGAAGGGGATTGATTGGGTACTGACTTCGCAAGTCTGTAAGCTGATGTTATTCTTGAGATTTAACCTATAAAGCTAAAGAAATCATTATCAATGAATCATAATGACAATGCCAAGCTCTTTATAAAAGACAGAATAGATCTACTGTCGACTAAGTTCCAAAGACCACGGTTCCTATGAGGGAACTCAAAGTGCATAAAAATTTGCAGTTTAGCAGAACCCGATGTGAGCTTTAACAGATAGCAAAGTAATCATATTGGCAAAACTCTTTTCACTTGTGGTTTCCTATGCTGTGGTAGCCTCTGAACCAACAATGAGTCCGTACTAATTGACACATTACATTTGCCTCTTCTTCTTTTTCTTCTTTACTGGCGTAGGCACCGCTTACGCGATTATAGCCGAGTCAACAACAGCGCGCCAGTCGTTTCTTCTCTTCGCGACGTGGCGCCAATTAGATATTCCAAGCGAAGACAGGCCCTTCTCTACTTGGACCTTCCAACGGAGTGGAGGACTTCCTCTTCCTCTGCTTCCCGCGGCGGGTAGGCTCACAAATTCCAAATATATAGTTTTGCATTCGATGCGTTTAGTGGAATTGTCTATACCTCACAAGAGCTGCGTCAGGTATCAAAGTAATAAGAATTGCAGAGCTTTCGTCTTTTAATCTGCATCCGTTATGATGTTCCGTGAGATCCAAAACATAATCAGAGTTGTCAGATCCGTTCTGAGGAGCTTTGAGTTTAGCAGAAGCTCACATAAGATCTAACAAGACTGGCATTACTTTCATTGCATGGTCTTTCGTATGTGGCGGAAGCCTTCGTTTTCTCGGTTGCGACCGGCCCGCGATTGAATGACCAAAAAATGAAACGCCCTGCAAGTGAAAAAGACCTTTACGAACATATCCAGAATCCTGAGACCTCTGTAATCATATTTTCAATATAGTTAAACTCAACATGAGCTTCTAATGGTATCAATAGAACAGTATCAGCTGTAATTTCTTTACTTCGTTTCCCTATATGGAAGGATCCTCAATGTACTCGATTGCGACCAGCTGTTAAAGTATAGAATACTTAAAGATTGACGGTTCGTGGGACGTCTTGTAAAATCAAAAAGCCGTTAACGAACATATCCAGAATAGTCAGATCCGTGTACGGCGAGATATTTGTTTCGATATTTAAGGGTAAAAATAATCCTCCGTTTAGTCCTAATTTGAAGCTACACTTGGATCTACACTTGCTATGATTTTGGTTGAATGGTAACCGACGGTTCGACAAGTTGTCGATTTAAAGCCAAATCATGACAAAATTTAAAAGCAGTGAACTTCAAGAACTCGGTATGCTCTTCTGAAAAGAAAAAGCTTCTCTTAATACACCAGTGGCTAGGTGGAGTTGCGACGCTTCTATTCAGCTTAATCGATGTTTTGTAATTTGAAGAGGAGTTCGGCGACTATAAGGAGCTCTACAAAAAAGTCTTTCCAATTCGTTCTAGTTTGTGGAATGAAAATTGTATTTCTAGTTCATTATGCATGAGTCAGAATACTAACTGGTACCTTGGTATGCAAGCTCTTTGTAGAAAAAAAACTTGCCTAATTAATATGCTCCATTGTTCGAAGCTTTAAACTGATAGTTACGCTTAAATCATGTTATTAAGATTGCGCGAAAAGCCTTTCAATTTGCGACCAATAAAACAACAAATTTTCACACACCATTTTTGCTGTTAATGGTCGCAAAGTCTCACAAAGGAATTGTCATATCCTGCAGCAAACAGAAAGAGGAAGGCTTATAGGCATAAATAAATGTCGATATGAATGAGCAGAGAGTTGCTTATAACCGCAGAGATACATACATATGTATGTGCCTATATGGCCAACAAAACAACTATTTTCGATGAACAAGCAGATTTGACAAAGCGCTCAACGCGTCAAGCGGTTGAAACTCACAATAGAGGACACAGAAGCTCTAGAAGACAGTCGTGTGTGGAATGCGACATGGCCGCGTGGCAGCATGGTTAGGCAAATTCCGGCTATGGCTGACCAGCAATTATCCATGTGTAGTTGTAATCATACAAAAAAAAAAAATAAAAAATAAAGATAAAGTATAGGCTGGAAGACAATTTTTATATAGAAAGATATATGTGTCTATATATACATCGATATATAAATCTATGGATATATGTATGTTTGACAAGAAGCTGACGCCGTTTTCCCAGGCGCGAATAGAGGCCGGAAGCCGACAACCCATTTAAACACATAATATGTATGCTCTTACAACTACAATGAGTAGTCTAAGTATAGCCTTGATCGTGCTCTAATAGTTTTAACGATGACAATTACACTTCGAAATCATTAGTAACTAGTTACAAGGATTTTCAGTAGACGCAGAGCAACAAAACTTCGATGAACGTGTTTTTTTTTTGTCCACATATACTATAGTATATATAGTTAAGAAAAAATATTTAAATAAAATTTAGCTTGGAGCTAAAAAATATGCGGTAAACATGATCGTCAGTGGGTGTCATGAAGATCTGCTGTAAGATCCTCCTTTTTCCAGAGAGGAATATTTTTGATAACATGGCTCAAGTAAAGTATATCACATTTCTCTCTCTTTCTCTCTACTTTTCAATCTGCAAACGATTGGCAAGAAAAATGCACGATAAAATAACGAAATGTCTTTCAAGCAACCACTGTCTTATCGAATAAGCAAAAACTAATAAAAATTAGAACTTAAAACGAAAACCAAACCAAGTGTGATTTTGCCTTCAAGACAGCATTCAATAAAAAAATGTCCAGCAGACACAAGGTAACGTCTCCACAGTACAGGTCGTCCATTACTTCATGGTAGCGTTCCATTTTTCTGATTCAGAGATTTACTTCTGCGCACCTGTGTTCAGGTCCCACTGTTTGCTGCGACTTTCTGGATAATCTCCCAGCTTGCTTCGTTTTTCAGGATGAGGCTGGTTAAATTGTGTAGGTTTATTTAGCCAATCAGGTATTCTTCACCGGTGCGTTCCCGTTGCCTTCGTACACATTTGATGAATGTATCTTCCGCGTTATCATCCAGCGTGTCATTGTGTGATGGCATGGCGGCTATTCAATTTTCCCATTTTGTGGAGATACTTTTTGAAGTAATCATAACCGGACAGCAGCTGCGTTGTGTAGAAGTCGACTTCTCCGAACTTATCCATAAGTTTTGATCACTCATAAGACTGGCCGTCCATCTGCAAAGACTTTCATTCTCTTATCTTTCGTTGCCGTGTCGTATTCTAGAAGTCAATCGGGGCATTATCGCATTTAAGCTGATAAAGTTCTGAGGGCTACTATTCGGTGCACTATGGCCAATACCTTAAGCCAGTTTTCCTTTTTCAGCACTTCTGTCCAGATCTCTATTCCGTATAATATAACGATAGTCGTCCCTTTGGCTGGGCCTCCCTATGTTGGTTATTAGTTTCGCTGCGTTTTCGTTTGCTGGATCTGTACTCAGCGAGTTAGTTTGGGCTCCAGTTTTACTCCTAGATAATTTTCTGCTTTTTGTGCCTCTAAAATATCCGTAGTCATTTGATTCGTCTGGTACTTTAAAATAGGAGTAAGAAGCTGTTGAAGGTCGGCCTAATCTTCGGCGCCGGTCTTTTTCTCATAATTTTTTCGCTTTATTTTTTTGGTTCTTCCAAGGCAGCCCTCATGTTTTTGGCTAAAATATTACACTGTCCAAGAAGAAGAATGAAAGATGAAAAAAATGCTTAAATTATAAAAAACTCGTGTAGGTTTGATAATAGTAGTTCGTTCTACTTAGAATATATCCATATCCAAGATTACTAAATAACATTTACTAAAAGATTTTGTGTTTTCTTGCAACTATTCGAACTTAAATTCAAAACTTCGAAAGCTAATTTCGCGCTGACTTTCCTCACACACAGTCGAGTGTATAACGGAAAAATATAAAATATCATTTACAAAATCGCAGCAAAGCACTCAGGTGTGGCAAGTTCGGTACAAGTGGCATGACACGGCGATTTGGCAACAAACAACCCAAAAAGCTACTCACACATGAATACACCACAAGTATGTAGGTGAGAGTAACACTTACAAATATATAATATGTGTATATAGGAGTTGTAGGGATCTTTCAATACCGCGAACTCATTCAAGGGTGCAAGTGCCAGCAACAATTCTGCAAGTGTTTTTGCTACCTCGTTTGAGGGCAAAGAAAATTTTCGCAATTTTTCACTTGAATGAGTTTTGGGCGAAAGGTGAGCAGCATATGTGTACATATGTATAGCTATATACTTATATATAAAATATATTGAGAAAAAGTGGCACATATGCACCTTGGAATAATTCAAAATCATATTTCTTTTCCGGATGAATGAATTCAGCACAAAAGTTATTTGTTATTGAAGTTAAAGTGGGTCAAAGTAAGTTCAAAATTTGTGAAGGACTGAAAATGGGTGAGGTTTAAATTGGAAAAAAGCGCTTAGGTGGATAATACTTGGATATACATATGTATATGTGTATATACTAGTATGTTTATGTAGAATAATTTTTTTTTTAAAGATTTGTTTTAGTAGGAATAATTTTACGAATTTCCCACAAGTAAGGGGAAGTTGCTTTTCCGGGAAAAATATATTTCAGAGTAAATATCGTTTATGGGATCTCTGAATGCCGTGCTCCTGTTGATAAGATTCTTATATTTGAAAATTTTTGACAAATATTTTTTTTTTAAACCTGAGTTATATGACAGTATTTAGGAAAGATATTAAAAATTAAGAAAATAATTCATCTAGAATAATTATAATCAGTTCTTATTAGTGTAATCTGTTCGGCGAAATTGGGGAAAAAATGTATAATTTTTCGGAGTATGTAAAATTTTCGGAAAAAATTTCGGAGTTGATTTTCGCAGTTACTACATTTGCGTAGTAAATGAAATATTTGGTTTTTTTTCGGAGTAAAATTTTAAATTATTCGGAAAAACTCTGAAACTTTGCTTAAGATTAGGAGTAAATAGAATAAAACATTTGGATTTTTTTATTCAGAGTAAATTATTGTGAAAAATTCTGAAGCCTTGCTAAAAATTAGATAAAAGTCAGTTAAAATTTTTCCACATATGTATGTATGTTTGTATATACATATGTATGTATGTATATTAACTAAATTTTCTAATCATTTTTCGGAGTTGCTATTTTTTCGAGCGAAGCGAAGTACTTGATATATTTTTGTGAGTTTTTGAATAAATTTTCGGAGTGCATAATCCAAAAAGAAACCTTAACTTCGAAAGTGAACCTTTTTCGGAGTTACTATTTTTTCACCTTAAGGATAAACTATAATTTGGTACATTTTTGAGATTTATTATTCGGAATTAAACTACTAATATTCGAATTTAATATTTTTCGGAATAAGCGAAATATTGCTTTTGGGGCAGAGTAAATTTGGAGTTGAAATTTTTTTACTTAATTAAACAAACTTTAATTCAACGCTCTGGAATGAATTTTCGGAGTACATATACAATTAAAAAACCTTACATTTGACGTCAAGTTTTCGGAGTAAGCGAAATTTTGGTACATCCTTATTTTTTTTTTTTTTAACTAAAAATTTTCAAAGTAAATATTTTCGGAATTGGGAAAATATTCAGTTTGGCTGGGAATAAATTTGGATTTAAATATTTTTCTTTTTGTTTAAAATATAATATATTTATTAAGTTTTCTTTTCTAATGCATGTGTGTACATACATACCAGCATCTACTAATTCGGATCCCTTAAATTCAGAAAGGAAAGTTTTCGGAGCTAGTACCTTTTCAGAGTAAGAAAATATTCGAATTTTCTGGAAACACATTTAAATAATTAACAAACCTTTAAAATGGCTGTGGAGCTAAAATATTTTCGGAGCAAGAAAAAACATTCGGAGTAAATTTCGGAGTTAAATTTTTTTCTTATTTGCTTGATTTTTGGGTTTTTTTTTTTTAAATTTTAACTTTTTTTACTGCCGCACGCACATTCCAAGCCTAATTGCATTTACATTATCACCACCTTTCTGCCATAGGCTCCCATTTATCACTGCTTTGGTGTTAACACGCATTTATTTGCACTTTCATAGTTAAATATTTATCGGTTGAATTATTTGCTGCATCGCATTTAGCGATTAATGCATTCCTAATTTATTTACATGTTTTGGGCGTACAAAAGTTAGCGTATCACGCTGCGCCTGTCCCCGAACTTATGCCACAAACGCATTTTTCTTGCAGTTACATACATGTGGCAAGGTGGCATAGCGCAAAATCTCTGTGCGTGTTGCAGCAACCTGGATATTATAAACACAAATTGATTGTACAACACGCATGTGGCACGCACACGCTAAAAACAGGATTTTCGTGGCCTTTTGCTACCGGCTAAGAACCGTTGAAATGCCTAATCTCACTTTAGCCATGGCTTACACCTCCATTTCGCTGGAACTCACTCCGCCGCCGAAGTGCTTCTTCGCTCTTTCTTCTGTTGCCTACATGGCAGCTAACGGTACTTTGTGTTATTTATGCGCAAACATTTGTCAGCCGATACGCAATTGAACGCAATTAGTTTCCGCCGACCTCACTAGTTAACACCCATTTCTGCGGCACAATGTGTGGTGCCGCTAAATAATTTAGCTTTGATTAGACGCTTAGTCATTTCGCTGAAAATTTTGTACCTCAATTTGTTCTACTTAAGCACCCGGAGAGCTGTGATTCGGGTTACGAACTAACGATTGTTATTATAAATTTAGTGAGGTTAACAGGCTTTGAATTAAGACGATTTCCTATTTATTCTATTGGTTTTTCTGGGTATTTTGTTAAAATCTTTAGTTTTTTAATAAATGCAACTTTTTTGAGGCCTAAATTTCACTCACAGAAATACTGACTAAACGCTTTGAAGCCAATAACAGCTTTTGGGGTTTTTCTGAACATCTTTCATCTTTCTCGATCAGAATTCCTCCTAAGGCTTTTGTTAAGGAAAATTTTGTTAAGAAATTATGCATCGTATTTAAGTTCCAGATATTTTTAGTTCCGAATATCAATGTGGAAAAAGCAGCTCTAAAATTATTTGGAACTTTGCAGAAGTCTGTGACAAACTCTCAGTCCTACAAATGCAAGTAGTAAAGAATCACTTCTAACTCAGTTTGGTCGAATGCTGTCGAGCTGGCAGTTCCTGACTTAATATAAGTAAGGGTTCAAAAGGTAGCCAAAGCGCTCAAAGCTAGTCAAGGAATGTCGGACCTCACTAAAACGAGCATACAGAGGGTCGGCGTTGGAACGTCAGCTTGCGTTTAGCACTGAACCCTTGGCTCACGCATGCGCTTAGCAGGACTTATCAACGAGCTCTACTGAAGCATTTACCCCTACCAAAGTTCGTCTTGCCGCAATCATATCCTTCATTGTCCAGCCTTGCACGACTGGGGTTTGAAACATCTCGAAAGTCTTCCCTTTTGGCGAACCTGGAGACAAAACCCAAAACTGACTTTAGCCGCCTCAAAAAATCTTGATATGCTAAAAGAGCTCCACTCCGAAAGTATTCGACGCAGTACCCGCCAGGGAAGCAGAGGAAGACCTCCACTCCTTTGGGAAAAGACCAGGGAAATCCTACTCACTTTGACTTCATATCCGATCGCTTGGATCATGGAGTCGCTAAACTGAACTCTGGCGGCTCCTTCTCTACCTAATACCGCGAGGGAGTTGTGGCTGGGAAGAAGCCGTTGGAGGAGAGGGGAGATACCAAAGCTTCCCCTTGGTCAGAGATGGGCCACCATTTGTAAGGCTGTCGCAAAAATTGTTGGCCCAAGATCGTTTGCAAGAGGTCTAGTGATCTCTTTGCCTGCAGTACAGCTGGCCTCTTCTTTGTTTTGGGGTTTTAACGGGCCACTGCCCTATTGGCGTACACTCAGTAAAACTGCGAGTTCTACCAGACGCCATCTGCAGAAGCTGTATGGAAGAAGATGAGGTGGAAACAACTTAACAATTCTTTCTTGTCCCGCGTTTGGGAAGTCAAGACTTAAGCACTTGAGAGCGCATACTCCCACCGAGCAGGCAGGACTGCGCAAGCGTTTTGCTAATTTATAGTTCGAACACAGGAGTTCTTCTTTTCTACGTCCTCACAAAGCACTATACATATACAGTAGTCCACGTACGATCATTGAACAGCAATCTAACCTAACCTAGCCGGCTGCTCAGACTGAACACCAATATGACAAAGTGAAAAGAAAATAAAAGCGCAATTAATATCAATTTAATTACATTTAAATCATAAGCGAAGCAGCAGTGCAAATAACGCCCAACCTGTTTGAAGCGACTCACCCTCAATCTCATTTACATACCATATGTAAATGGATGAGTAAGAAAGTGGGTGTGCGAAAAAAAGATCATATTTGGCTCAGTGAGCAGACAGACGAAGACATCGAAAAAGTACCAAATTTAAAATGATGACAGAATACATAAATAAAATTGTATATTGGCATTTAGACACGAGCGGCGGCTGGCGCGTGCTTTTGATATATCCAGCGTGTGTTCGGCTGACGAGCGATATGCAGAAGTATGACTCGTACGAGGAATTCGAAAGTTCTGAGAAATGGAAATGAAAGTTTTCATGACCGACTAAGCATACAAAGTGCAAAGAGTACAAAAATCCAGCAAAAAAGTTAATTTTAAGATTTTTTTAGGCGAGGCGTTAGCTGCAACGCGAGCTCACTATCCACTATATAAAAGAGTTTCAGTTGCAGCTCAATTAAGGCAGTTAAGAACTACGTTTACTTAAAGCAACAACATGAAATTTTCTTGTGACTTTTGTAGCCAGTAAGTAAATCTAATATTATTGTGTTTACCTTTTCCCTTTAATACTTTATTTACTTTTCATCCTGCACACAGTCATCCTATGCGCCAACGCATACAGAGTACGAGTCGTCGACTCCATCTCGTCGGCTTCGAGTGAGGAGCTACTGATTACACCTGGCGGCCAGCCTCAACCAATCATACCAGTGCTAGATTCCATTTCTTCTGTATCTAGTAGCGAGGAAGTTATTCTATTGCCGCCTGGTGGCCCATCGCCTTTACCGGGAGTAGGCGTCGTGTCACAGTCCGTTCTACAAGCCGTGAAGGTTAAGGCGCCTAAGTATGGCAATGTTTTGGATACCAAACGCATACTCGCACAAGTTTTTGGACCACAAGAAGCCACTGCACAAGGCGCACGGGTTCATGGTTAATTTGAACAGGAATATCGGCAGTGATAGTTGATGAACTCAGGCAATGCAAAATGGACAGCTGGAAGCTAGGTAAAACAAAGCAAATTTGAATGTGTTAGATTAAGGGTAGGAAAGTTTCTTCCCAAAATCCAAATTTGCTCTAAATTAAATAAAATTATAAGTTTTGAAATTGTATACGATAATGTTTTTATATTTTTTTGAACGGCGACAGTTATTTAGAGAGGAGACATATGAATAAAAACCCCTTTTTTGGAAAAAAAAAATTTTTTTTGACTAAACCTCATATGAACCCAATTTTTCCGGTCTCCAAGTTGAGAGAAGAATTTCCTTCTCAGCTTACGTATTCTTTACCCACATACATGAAGGCTTCGAAAAAAATAACTAAATTCATATATGATTCTTGATTTTTTGGTGGGAATTCTAGAAATATTTCGACTACTACATACGTAGATGATTTAAATACAATTTATCCTCAAATGAAGAGCTTTAATTTTTCAGCTTTTCTCTTCATAGTTCTAGTGCACCAATACGCTCAGTAGTCGCCAAAAAACAGAATTTACTATATCTTTCAACACACTTAAATAAAGTCTGTTAAGTAAGAGCGTGGTCGACTTTACCGACATTTAAATGAAAGATTTCGCTCTAATTCCTTCGCGAGCCGATGGAGGAAAGCTTTGTCCTTGATGCATTGTCAACAAAGGTTCAGTTGTCGTTGATCTTTTGAAAGAGAATCACGTTAAGCGCTATGAGTGCTAAGTACGCGTCGCGCTACGAGGCTGTGTTCCTTTGCATGCCAAAAAATGAACAAAAAATATGAAAAAAGAATAGTGCCTCTCTTTTCGCGAATCTTGCTTTAACACTGCGGCAAGACAAGCAAAATTAATGGGAAAAAGGGTTTTGATATATCCTACGAAACTATCCGAACCCTTATATAGTCATATAATAGCTGTAAGATTGAATAAAATTTCAACCAATTCCATCTGATCCAGCTTCTCTTGTTAATAGTTTTGAATAGCCTTAGAACGACTCATCAATTTCTGGGAAGCCTGTTCGTGTCAACAGTAGAGTGATGTTTAATTTTGAACGAGTTCGGTTTCTTTACTTGTATTGTGTTTTAAAAATTAGAGTTCACGATAAATACTCAAAATTATTTGGTAACCAACCCCTTAAATGCGTTAACAATGAAAGAAGATTCGGACTCATGGAGTCTCATTGGATTTCAAGGAAGGAAGGTGTAGAAGGTTCGGATTTTTGGATCTACTTGAGAGTGAAAGAAGATGATCATTGGATTCTAAGGAAATCTGTGGAAATCATGGGTCTTTGGGTATTCCAGAGAGCGAAAGAAGGAACGGAGTCACGACGTCTGATTGGATTTTGAGGAAAAGTGTGGAAAGGTCGGAACTTTGGATCTTTCAGAAAGCGAAAGAAGCATCGGACTCATGGAGTCTTATTGGATTTTAAGTAAAAGTGTAGAAGGGTCGGTGCTTTGGATTTCATAGAGAGCGAAAGAAACATCGGACTCACGGAGGATCATTGAATTTGAAGATAAGCATTGAAGGGTTGGATTGTTGGCTCTTCCAAAGACCGAAAGAAGCATCGGACTCACGGAAGCTCATTGAATTTCAAGAGAAGTGTAGTAGGGTTGGATTGTTGGATCTTCCAAAGAGCGAAATAAGCTTCCGACTCACCGAGTCTCATTAGATTTTGAAGAAAAGTGTGAAAGCTTTGGATCTTTGGAACTTTGGAACTTGTAAAAGAAGCATCGGACTTATGGAGGCTCATTAGATTTCAAGGAAAAACGTCGGATCTTCCAGAAAACATTTGTCAACTACAAACTGTTTTCCAGGTACTGAAAAGAAAGGCGCTGTAAAAGAGTGTCTTGCGACGTTGAATGAATCCACCTTGGAGAAAAAACCTGGACTAATTCCTTAAAATCAAAACCAGACCAAAGTTTCGTCGACATCAAAGGATATTACTCAATCCATATCAAGATGGAAAAGTAAATAAAACAAAAGTGTCTTTGTGTGTTTTAGAAAAAAAAATTTATATCAAAAACGAAGGCAGTGATTTTTTACTAAACGAAATCTTATGAAACAGTGTTTGGAAAATTGAAGTATCGAAATAATATTTCGGCGTTCACAGCTGAACTTCAACGGTTAGCTGCCCAGCCGCACCGCCGACAGCATTTGGTACCTGCTGTTGATTCGGTTGTTTCTGCGTGACGTGTTGTTGCACGGTATAAACTTTTTTTGAAACTTGCTGTGGTACTACAACACCTTGTACCGGCTGGACGACACCCTGTTGTTGGTTGGACACTTGTTGCACTTGATTGACAACTTGTTCCACTTGTGGGGGAACGGAAGGTTGCACGTCACGTGCAACTACTACACCCTGTGCTGGCTGAGCAACACCTGGCTGTTGTTGTTGCTGTTGCTGCTGTTGCTTCTGTATCTGCTGTTTTTGTTGCTGTGCATGACTGACCACTTGTGGAATGTGTTGATGCGCGTGTTGAATGATTTGTTGCACTTTAGCGGGTATCTGCGGCAACACCACCTGCTGCTCACTGGCAACATCTTGTGCTAGCTGTTGTTGTTGCTGTTGAAATTTGTTGATAAACTCCTGCAACTTTTGTGCTTGCTCCTTTAGGTAGAGGATCATTTGTGGTATCTGTTTGTTCACATGTTCGACAATTTGTTGCACTTGTGGTGGCACCGCGACCGACTGACTGCGCGCAACAACAGCACCCTGTACTCCAACCACTGGTTGTTGTTGTTCTTTGTTGACATTGGCACCTTGTTGATTTTGCCCACCAACCGATTGTTTTTGTTGTTGTATATGGTGGTTTACTACTTGTGGAACGTGTGTGTGTACTTGTTCCACAATTTGTTGCACCTCGGCGGTATCACGGGCACTTTTACTGCTTTGCCTGCAACAATAACCGGATTCACGTCATTCTTGTGCAACTTGTGGTAGTTCAGCACTTGTGGAATGTGTGCATGTGCCACATCGACAACATGTTGCACACGATTGGGCACCTTATAGTTCTCATGTGGTATGGACACATGTTGCACGACGCCGGTGAGCGTAAGTTGCGGCGCATTGGGTACTTTTTGATATTGCTGCTGTTGTGATTTGGCTTGCTGTGCAACATGTTGCTGGCCTTGGTGCTGATGTTGCTGTCCATGGTGTACATGTTTGGGTTTTTGGCCTTTTGGTTTGCACATTTTTTGCCTTTTTACCTTTTATGCCATGTTGTTGTCCTTGATGTCCATGTTGCTGGGCTTGTTGTACATGTTGCTGGCCTTGTTGACATGTTTGGGGTTTTGGGCCTTTTTTGCCACCATGTTGCTGGCCTTGTTTCAATGTTGTTTTCCTTGATGTCCATGTTGCTGGGCTTGCTGCTCATGTTGTTGCCTTGATGTCCATGTTGCTGACCATGATGTTGATGTTGCTGCGCCTGATGCACTTGTTGTTGTTGTTGTTGTCCATGTGGGATATGTTGATGTACTTGCAGTGGACTGGACACAACTTGTTGCTCATGCTGATGATGGAACCATGTTTCTGGCCATGGCAAGAAGTTGCCCAACATGTTGCTCAATCTCTTGTGCGTGTTGAGTTTGTGCTTGATGACTGTGATGTGGGTGTTTTTGGACTTGTTGACCCGATTGTCCAGATCGACCGGTTTACCGGGGTTTGGGCCGGTTGACCAGGGCCCTTGACCCGGTTGGCCGGTTGACCGGGTTGGCCCCATTGCCCGTTGGCCTGTTTGACCGGATTGTCCCTGTTGGCTCGATCGACCCGGCTGACCGGGTTGGCCTGGTTGACCCGGTTGGCCCGATTGACCAGGTTGACCTGGTTGCCCGGCTGTCCCGGTTGCCCCCGGCTGACCCACACTGACCAAGTTCTGCTGCTGTGCGCTAATCTGGTAGGCGCAAGCGCTGCCAATGAGTGCTGGAATTGATAATGCAACGCGTTTTTAATAAGTCAAAAATGTTTTTTTTTTTTTTTTTAAAAAAAAATTTTTTGGCAAATTTTGGTTAAAAAATTATATTTTAAAAATATTTCAATTTTTTTTTAAATATTTTTACTACCTACCCAGCAATAAGTAAACCTTCATATTGTACTCCAAAATTGTGTAAATGCTTACAGCGAACGTCTCAGAACGTTCTGCGCTTCAGTCTGCTTACGGCAAGCGCTTTTTATACCTCAGTAAGAATCAAAATTTTTTTTTTGTAAATTTTTTTGGCTCATCGGCTCCAATGATGCACTTACAGCTGTGACCGCTTCATTTCCTTTGTCTGTAATATCAACCCAAATTATATTTTTTCTTTTTATGCAAATTTTCTTGCGTTTTGCTGCGACAAATATTTTACAATCAATTTTCGTTAAAATTTTGCGCGTTTTCGCATTCTCGTATCTTTTAAAATTGTTTTTAAACTCAGCTCAAACAGGTAATGCAAAAATTTGAATTACGTTTAATTTTCATTTGGCTCTTACGGAGCGTAGCAATAATTTCGACTGCTCCAATGACGCTGCTTTTGTTATTGTTGGTTATTTTCAAGCACATTAACGTTAACATATGTATTGAGAAACGTTTGTGAGTCTGCAAAATTTATTAATATTTATATTGAACGCTGTTAGCAACACGAAAATTAATTTTAAGATTTTGATAAAACATATTTACAAGTAAGGAGCGCATTTTATACAAAAGTATTTGTGGCTATAATCTATAAAATGTCTTTTTTCCATATAACCTTTTGTTACTTAAACTTTTTTTTGACACTTTTTGTCTTCATAAATTATATCCCTCGCCTTTCATGAACCACTTCTTGCTTTTATTACCTAATTAACCTTATTAAAAAGTACTAATTTCCTTGAGGGATAGCTGTCAAAATAAAAAGATACATGTGACATTCATACTCGTATTCATTAGTTATTAGTTGCAACAGCTGACAATCAGCCTCAACGACGAGACATATTTTCGTTTGATTGAACAAAAATTTACCCACTGGACTCATTTGAATTCAAAAGAAATTATTGGCTGGCGTAGTTTGCACACCGACAGGATTTGATGGAGAGTATTGATGCTGGAAAAAATTTGGAAAATTGTACCGCCAGTAAGATCTACAATAAATAAATGATTAGCACTCGTAAATTCCAATATATTTGAGCTTTGAATCATCTTCGAAAATTATATTTTAGGTCAAGCTTTGGTTGAGAAAACAGTCATAGAGATTTGCATATTCTTTCGAAAAATTACAATTATCAATTTAGAATTAAGTTTTCTTTTGATGAGTTGTTTGGATGGAGTTCGGTTCTGATATGGGCAATGTGCCCTTTTTTTATTTGTTTCGTTTTTTTTTTTTATTTCGTATATCATCTTCCATTATTTTGCATTTACTCCATCATCTTCCATTATTTTGCATTTACTCATTATATATTAGTTTATTTTGTTGTTGTCTGTTTTGACTTTTTACCTCACCTTTTTTTTACGACTTTTAAAACACTTCCTTTTTAATATTATTAATAATTTTCTTATATTATTTAGTTCCTTAAGGGGTTATATACAGTTAGGAGGTCGAAAAAAGGCATTTTCACGATTTTTTTCTAAGCAAACTATTCGGTTTATTGATTTTAAACTTGGCAGGTATATTATGACAACCTTAAACTATATTCGCATATTTTTTATTGTCAAAAATAGTTATCGGGAACGTTGATATTGCCAATTTTGCAGAGGTCCGCAAAATAAAGGCCTCTTGCGGTGAGCACGATATCTCTGGATTGAAACATCTAAAATGCAAAAACCAAATAAATTTCATTAATATAATAAATAATCTAGTGATTGATCGAAGAAATTAGCAAAACAAATTTTTTGACAAAATGGCGGCTACTCAGGTTCGATTTTCGATTAAAATTCGAGTCTTTAATTGTTTATAAAAATAAAAAATTTTCATCGGATGGCGAAATCCTGCGATTAATTACTAAAAAATATAGCTTAGAAGCTTGTGTAAAAATTTCAGAGCGATCGATTCTGCCGTTTCTGAGAAATCTTGCTCACCGACTTTGAAAACACCGTTTCGAGAAAAACGAGTTTAAAGCACTGTACATGTAGTCGGCGCGCCTTCACTAATGTGTCTATAACTTCGAAAATATTCGTCGAATCGACTTGAAATTTTGTGTGTGTATACTCAGATATATATATATTAAGAAAACGCAAACAAAAAAATCGATTTTTTGAAAATCCTAACCGAATATCTAAAGTCATTAATCATGGATCTATACCCCACACACTATAACATTTTCGCTAGCTTCATAATGAAAGAAATGCCAATGATGTTCTCTGCCCATAAGCACACCAGACAGTGACTTTTTGTGGATGTAACACCGTCTCAACAATAGCTTGTAACGGTTTCTTTCAGTAAAGCTACAAAGTAAATCGATTTCTTGACATTTGTCAGCAGTAAGGCTTGCCACTTCATCATGGATGATCCAACAACGAGTCGAAATTATTAAAATTTACTACTGAAATTCGGAGTCAGAGTCCTCAGTTTTAAAACCGTTACGTCTGATTCATGGTCGTGATAATCGCCCTGTCAGATCAACAATTTAACGTCAAGTGGAAAATTTTTAATCCACAGGCACAAAAATGTTCTCGCCTCTGTGAGACAAAGAAATGCCCGTAGTTTCGAGAATATTGCTGCCGAAAGCGCATCAATTGAGGAAGACCAAAATCAGTCTCTCACACGTTGTTCTCAATGTGTATCTCTGTGTAGTCGTTGTGGTGAATTTTGCAAAAAGATATTGGCCTACATCCTTACAAGCCGTACTTCTTCCGTGATTATCAAGACGATCACGTTACTGTGAATGGAAATCGCTACCGCTCAATCATAACCGAATATTTTTGGTTCGAATTCGAAAATATGGACTCGGACAGTATGTGTTTCCAACAGGAGTGCGCCACAAGCCGCACAGCGAAGTTATAATCGATTTATTGAAAACCAAGTTTGGTGAACGTGTTATCTCACGAAGTGGGCTAGTAAATTGGCGTACTCGGTCGTGCGATTTGACGCCATTAGGCTAATTCCTGTGGGGCTACGTCAAGTCTATGGTCTATGCCAGCAAGCCAGCGATGATTGATGAACTTTGTACGAATAATGAACGTGATTTATGCTTGAAATCCGTCGGAAATCGGATTCAGTGTCTGGCCTTCGGCAAGCATTTCAATGTTGGTCACGCAAAAGAAATCGAGTTCCATATATGTGACCTGGTCTACGAAAAGAGGGCTTAGGTGTCAAAAAATCAATTTTTTTTATTTTTTTTTTTCAATTTTTTTTATAGACCAGGTCACATATAATGGCATTGACTGTACTTTCACAGGAGTAAAGAATTTCATTGATATATGTATGTGTTGTTCCATTGAAAACCACAGATCTTAAACAACATTCGTTACTAATTTTTGCTGTTCGAAGTTTGACTCTTTCTTTCACAATTAAAATTAGAATGCATCTAGTTATCAACACTTTTAATTATTTTGTTCTAATTCTCAAACCAGCGAATTTTAATCCCCGAAAAAGCTGTATCGAACTATACACCAGAGAATTTGCTCCGCTTCACAAGCAGATCGTTACCAACTCAGTCCTGTTGTTGACGAAAATACTCGTATTTGAGACAACAACACATTACTCACGAACATGCTACACATTAACGGTTGTGCGATTCCAGCGACACAAGTCGGCAGCACGTCAAAGAACCCATTCAATTAACATATTTATTAGTAAATGCCGACAAAGCGCGTCAAATTTAATTGAAATATTCGAAATGTTTAGTCAAAATGTAATAATCGCTTTAGAATTGAGTTGCTCGTGGCACAAGAAGATCACTGGGCATGATCGCTCACTACAAGCGCCGGCTTTCAACAGCGTGTGCTCTCAAGTACACACACTTAATTGCTACTAAATTGGCTGTTAATCATAAATGTCTTTGCCAAAAATACACACCGTTAAGTGACTGGCGACTAAATTTGCAAAGAACGAAGTGGAATGACAACAAGAACCAGTTTTAAGAGAGACGCGAAAACATTTTTTGTTTTATTTAATTTAACCAAATTTAATTTAGTGCGTCTGCTAATTTTGGCGAAATGTAAACAAAACCAAGTATTTGTGGTAGAGATGTATTTCAATTGAGCATACTTTTAGGCGTTTTACTTCTTTCAATTTCTTAAACATAACTCATTTGAAATTGTGAACGCTTTGTTCATTGTGTTTTTCAAATATTAAGCTAAGTGAAGACATGTAATTTTGAAGCACGACCGGCTGAGTGAATACCACCGTATAACAATTCTTTTGGCAAAATTCTTTTTTTTATACAACATAGTTCCCTTCAAGGATGAAACGCTTATTATTTACGATATCGTTTTTGTAGTACAAATTGTTCCTTGCATCACCTCTTCATTCGACGAAAATTTTTTTCCACCGAGCTCTCTTTTGAGATCTGAGAACAGGAAATAATCGCTGAACATCCGATCTGGAGAACACAGAATCATTTTCACTGATTTTTGACACGGCGCTTTGTCTTGCTTAAACAGCACTTTCTTTTACTGCAAATGTGACTGTTTTTCGTCCAATAATGATTTATAATAGTCACTGTTGCTGGTTCTTCCTTATTCAAAGCAGTCAATAAAAATGATTCAAAGCGCATTTCAAAATACAGACGCCACAACCTTGCCAGCCGACTGTTTTTTTTGGTCAGAAGTGAACTCGAGGCGACGTGAGCCCCCACTTTGCACAGAGGCTCTCACTTTTGAAGGTTAGGACTAACTAAAAAACATATTGATTTAATTCTAGTAGCGGTGGAGACACTTAAATTGTCCTGTTGAAATCCCCTCATTCTATTGTCTTCTATCTGAGACATCTGACACTTAAATTGTCCTGTTGAAATCCCCTCATTCTATTGTCTCCTCGCTGAGGCATCTGACACTTAAATTGTCCTGTTGAAATCCCCTCATTCTATTGTCTCCTCTCTGAGACATCTGAGCTTACCATCTGATCAAATTCAACAAAGACTGACAAAAAAACAACACTTCCACGTATTTTAATGCAAATTTTAATGCAATTTTTATTATCGTTTTCAAATTGTAATACCGAGTTAGCTGATCAATTTCGACTTCGAATTCATAACAAGTATTTTAAATGGATCGGATCAAGAAGGTATATTAAGATTTTGATATAAGTCAACAACTATAGTATTATTCAAATAACGAAAGAAAACTTTGAAAAGTCAAATTTCGTCGATGTCTTACCTCAAATCGGCGAGAAGATCAATTGGGTGGTATCAGATTATGAAACAATGAAGAAACAATGAAACAATGAAGATGTGGGCCTCAATTGACAATTTTGACGTCTAAGGCAACGTACACGAATGGAACACAAGCCAGCTCACACTGGACTATAATGATTTATGATAACTGTGGACGCAAAATGCAACCACTGTGAAGTTTGGAAGTAAAACTGCACACTAGGATAGCGACCAATTCAGGACAATACCTACCTACTCGCCTTTTCTAATATGGGGTTCTAAAATACTTTAGTAAATCCAAGCTATTTCCTTCTCTAAGATAGTATTTTAAGATTTATTGAATGACTGCATCGTGGTAAGTTTTCCTAGTGTTTCCTTTGACGCTTACAGCCCTGCGAGGGATTTGTTGGCAAAGCAGAGCCGCTAGTGGAAAGGTGCTGTAAACTTTCTCTCGAAACAACCGCTATACTGGATTTAAGCTTACTGACTGTGCATCCAAAGCTAGTTCAGAAGTGCATGAGCTCATTACACTGTGGAACATTTTTGGGATTATTGTCTGCCAATATTATTCGTGACTGTTGTACTGTGTTAGCAGTAGTATTAGACTTTCGTATTAGACTTGTTTAAGTGCCCGGTTGCAGCGTAAATGCCGGAAACTCCAAAACCAATGAACTTGCTACAGACGGTACCATAAATTTCATCCGTCGATACTCCGTTGTCATCTTGCGATCTCGCACTCAATCAATAGAATCAATAGATCACCCGTGTGCTAGCCAAACGCCGGTATACTTCTGACCAAAAGTGAATTGTAAGAGGTTTCCTGAACTATATGATCTAAGCAGAGTCCATCTCGCTGAAATTCTAGGTTGGACTGTGCTCTGTCCAATAGACTCATACGCAATGCTGCTAAATATTTTTTTGAACGATTTTTACCTCTGTATGGCGTGGGGAGAGCTGAAATCATCTAGGCACTTTTCTTCTCTACTATCAAGTTTTTTCCAAACTCAAACAGAAATATCTTAGTAGGCACACTTACGGCGAACTTAGCAAAAAACCTGGGATTGATAATAACCGCCTTAACAAATTTGTGATAAACTCAAAACGCTTTTTCAATCTGTGAAGACTTGGTGATCCATTTTTTTAATTTTTGTTTTTTTTTTTTGGTATCAAAGAGCACCAAAATTTGCAGTTGTCCAAAGGAGATTCAGCGCTACTTCTGGCATGAGGTAGCACGAGTATCAACTTAACATAACCTAACCGTTAATGTTAGATGCTTATTTTAAGTATTCTTCTTCATCGAAACATTCTTTAATGATTTGATAAAAGACCTGAATCGAACCGGCATTGTCAGTATAAACTTCGGACTTTACATACCCACACAAGAATAAGGCTAAAAATGTGATATCAATCGATCTTGGTGGCGAATCGACCGGCCCAAAATGACAAATTATCTGCTCACCGAAATATTCTCTCAATAAATCCGTGGATTGATGCAATGTGTGGGAAGTGGCATCTCTTGTTGTAACCAAATATCGCCGGGATCACGAGCTTCAACTTCAGGCATCCAATAGTCGGTTATTATGACGCGAAAACGGTCGGTTTTTTTAAGAAATAAGGTCCAATGATTCTACCGAACCACAAACCAAACCGTTTTTTTTCTGATCTGTAAATTTTTTAGGTTGCTTTTCGTTCCAAATGCGAAAATTTTGCTTGTTTACATACCCATTGAGCTAGAAATGGAAAATCACTGCACAAAATTTGACTCAAAAATGTCGGATCTTCTTGGAACTTTTCAAGAACCCATAGAGCGAAGCTTGGAAAGGTCGAGCGGTTTTAGTTCTTGCACAAGCTGGATTGTGTGCGTCTTAAATTTAAGATCTTGACGTAAAATGCAACAAGTCGTTCCATTTGTCAGTCCGAATTACTGCGAACGGCGCCGAGTTGACTCTCCATAGTCATCATTACACTCTCAGCTACGGCTGATATATTTTCTTCAATACGGACGTGGTATTTTCGGTCGAATATTATCCAATAATGGATGCTGAGTCCCAAGATGGGTGTTGCGAATAGTACGCTCAGTAGGCCGATTATATGGACCATAAATTGAGCGAAGCGTATGAAACAAATTCTTTACAGAAGGTGAGTTTTCGCAATAAAGTTGAACGATTTGTAAACGTTGTTCAGGCAGAGAACTTAAAAGTATAGAGAAGGTGCAGGTTCTTTAGGTTCTACTTTTAAGTTCTCTGGTTCAGGCATAAATCTTTCCACGATGACATGCCAAACAATATTGATCAAAGATATCATAACAGCTTAACACGACTAACGTTTGATCTGCCAAAAAATGTACCTATGCTTCGATCACCCGTTCAACTTTACTAAATATCATACCTTTCACCTATAGAGATGAAGCTTGATCCAGAATCCAATGAATGAATCAAGCCGATAAAAAATATAAACATGAGAGATAAACCCAGGTTGTGGGTAAATATGGGGTTAATTGAGACTGAAGACCCAACTGTCGCTCATCAGCAGTAATACACCTCAAAGTTTTCTAATTTCTGGTCACTTATGGCACGGAATATTTATGTGAACGCACTTCAATACCGCATACAGATGTATGCGTGTTATCGAAACCCAACAATAACAGCAACCATATTGTGAAAGTCCGTCTTGATAACGTTGCTTTGGCCAGCAATATAATATATGCATTTCTTCACGTCAGAAGGCAAATTAGCCAAATCAACCAAAGCACACCCAGCTTGAACAAGTGCGAATGTAACAAACACGCACTAATACATACATAAACATAAATATGTATATATAAAATATGTGTGCCGATTGAGCGCAAAGTTACGCGTATATTAAAGAGAAAAAAGTTAATTTGTTATTAATATTCTTTTATTATTGCATGAAATAAACGAGCAGCAAGTCTTGCGGTACCACACGCCATTTGGCGCAAAATAAAACAAAAGGATGTGAAAAGTGGCAAAAAGAAAATGAAATTCCTAACCGATTTGCGTCACAGCCAACAGCTACAAATAAGGACAGTGTGAAAATATAAAAGCTTTGATTTGCTTGAGGATCGTTAACACTTATATTGCGAGCAGCGAACGGTAGAAGAGGCCACCACATAGTCAATGACAAAATTGCAAAAAATTAAGTTTTTCTTTACAACGCGTAGAAAACAGGCTAAAATCATGAAGTACTTCACCGCCTTTCTCTGCCTAAGTAATTATACATTTTTTTAAAATTATTTTAATTATTTTAATTTTTTAAATATTTTAATTCTTTTATAAAATATATATAATTTTTAATTTCAGATTTCATATTTTTTTTGATTGGAAAAAATTTGCAATTTTATATTTTTAAATTTATATTTTAAATTTTATATTTAAATTTTTTTGTCAATTTTCCAAATTACAAAAAAATATAATTTTAAAAAATTTTGAAATTTAAATCTTCGTCAAACTTTTTCTTATTTAAAAAAAATTAAAATATTTGATTTGTTTTCCAAAATAGCATTTATTTTTTAAATCAAAATTATTTAAATTTTTTTATGAATTTTTCAAATTATAAAAGAAATATAATTTTAAGAAATTTTGAATTTTAAATCTTCGTCAAACTGTTTTTTTTTAATTAAAAAAATTTAAATATTTGATTTGTTTTCCAAAAATTTTGTTTTAATTATTTAAATTTTTTTATAAAATAGCATTTATTTTTTAAATCCAAATTATTTAAGTTTTTTAATCAATTTCCCAAATTACCAAAAAATTTAATTTTAAAAAATTTTAAGTTTTAAAAATCTTCGTCAAACTTTTTTTTAATTTTAAAAAATTAAAATCTTTTTTTTAATTTTAAAAAATTAAAAAAATTAAAATATTTGATTTGTTTTCAAAAAATTTTATTTTAATTATTTAAATTTTTTTTATGAAATGGCATTTATTTTTTAAATTTAATTTTCATTTTAATTTTCCAATTTGATATTTCTTATATTTGAAAAAAATTAGGAGTTTTATATATAATTTTTTTAATTGTGAATTTTTTTAAATCTTTTTTTATAATTTTAAAAAATTTTGGAATTTTTATTTTTCGTCGAAATTTTTTAAGAATTTAAATTTAAAAAATTTTAATATATTTTGACTTTTTTAAATATTTCTATTTGTTTTAATATTGAATTTTTTAAATCCTTTTTTATAATTTTAAAAAAATTTTGGAATTTTAAATTTTCGTCGAAATTTTTTAAATTTTTTTAAAAATTTAATTTTAAAAAATTCTAAAATTTTTTGGCTTTTTTTTAAATATTTTTATTTTTCTTTAATTTTCTAGGTATTTTTGAAAATTTTTAAATATTTGAAATTTTTTTATATTTTTAAAATTACAATTTTTTTTAGTTTATTCTAATTTGTTTAAATTATTTTTTTAATTTTTAATTACTTTTTAAACTTTAATAAACCCTCTCAACCCTTATAATCTGCAGCGCTCTTCCATATCACCGTCACCAAAACAACCAGCTGGGCTCTTGTCAGCAATGAACACCAGCAGCAGCAGTATGGTCAACAACAAAAACAGCAACAACATTACTATGATGATGATTTTCCTTATGATAAGCAACGCAGCGCGCAATGGAAATCAACAAATGGTAAAGCGCGTTGCATCGACTGTCGCGACACGGAGAAGTGAGCAGCAGTCTCAATGTCACTACAAATTTGTTGTTGGTTTTGGGAAAAAAATGCATTTTTAGAAAAGAATATTTTTTCTGCAAACGAAAAAATTATTTAATTTTCAAAAAAATAATTATACGCGCTTATGTGTTCTTTTACACGCGGCAATATGAAGGTCAGCGATAATTTTTCATGAGATAAAACAAAATATCGCATGCAACTTCTTATGTGGAAAGAAAAAAGAAGTGTTGGTGATAAAGTGAACGGAGAAATTGCATTGTTAATAATAATTAAGTTTTTATTTTTAAATGTCATGCTACAAATATTTTATTTATATCATGCAATATTTTTTAAGTGTTATTAATATTGTTATTTTTAGTTTTATTGAACTGTAAATATATTTGTAATATATATACTACATGCATGCATATTTAGTAATAATATATTTAATTTTTAAAGCTGTGCTTTTTAAAATTTTTTTTTATAAAGAACTTTTGACCCAAGTTTTGACCTTTATTACGAACGATCGAATTTTGCACGATATTACCAATTCATAGTCCAGTTGCTTAAGTACCGATGTGACTGCCAACTCCAAATATGCCGTTAGATGCCGATTTTAAAACTGAAGCTTAAAGCTCTTAGAGTCCAACGAATTTTTGAGACCAGTTTTAGACCCCAGTTCCGCAAAGCAACTGATGCGATTGAGAGGAATTCCAAATTATATTCCTTTAGTGCAAATGAGCTCGTTGGATTTGTTAGCGAGTCTTTCTTGTCCTCCATCCTTTTTGTACTCTGAATATGGTACATTAAGTTTATCCCGAAGAGGTCGACAAAAACTCCTCTCAGCTGTATTCTCCGCGCGGATGTCGACTGTGTCGCTGCTTGCAATGTCATGATCGCAAGCTGGCTCCTGTCAGAGTCATTACATTGTAGACAGCGGAGGCTGACGTATTTTCTCAATTATCCCCTTATATTGGAATACTTTATATGCATCCTCTGATGTAGTCGCATAGGTATATAACGGCCATTGCTAATATATAGATATAAAAAATCTAGGTTTAGAGACCCCCGAATCAAAAACTCAACATGGATGGGGCTGACTAATCAAGAAGACTGCAGAAAATATCTAAAGAAGGGCATCGGGAAAACAATGAAGCACCTCTTGTGCAGTTGTTCCTCATTGTTAAGACTACGCTGTAAGCACCTGGTGTCCCCACGTTATGATATACTGGAGAAGGTATCGATAGTGAGGTCGCAGAGTTTGTTAAAACTCGTGTTAAGCGCAGGCATCCTAAAGGATAACGACTCCTCTTGGACCTAGCAACTGAACTCCATCTGGTATCGCAAAGGCTCATAACTGGTCTATGCGTGGCTTATTGAAGAAAATGTCGGCTAATAAAACTATATCTATATACATATGTATATTTGATCAGCATGATGAGCTGATTCGATTTTGCCATGACCGATCAATATCAAATTCTTGTGTGCTTTTTCATTTTACGAGCTATCTTCACGAAATTTGGCATAGATATTACTCAAGGCTACGCTACAATATCCGAAAAACTACTACTTCGGACTACTACAATAAAGGGATCGTATTTTTGTACCTGCTTATGCTATAAGAAATGCATCTGTGAAAGGTTTTATTGCTTCGGTGTAGTCTTTTTTCGCTTGTTCCTTTCATAACTGTGGATATACCTATGTATTATTCATTAAGAGAGTGTGCTGTTCCACACAATAAGTTTAAGTTCTACGGCTGTTCTACATAAGGATCTTTTTGACACCGGTAATACAATGGCTAATTAAAACCAACTATAGAGGACTAACCGTGCTGAGCCAGAGATCTCCTCAGATCTCATACGATTCAGCTCCATTCAAAAGCTTCTTGCGACTGTGTACGTGGTAGTAGTTGATCAGCTCTCGGCAAGATTACATGAGATAGTAGTAAGATATGTCTACGTTACTCAAATACAAATTATAGTAATAACATTACATTGCCGATAAAATCGTCTGAGATCTCTATCATTTATGATGGAAACCATTATAATTATGCAAATACGATGACTGAGTATGTGGAGACTAAAATGGAGTGGGAATAATGGAGAAACAACTATGTCGCGCCTTAATAAGTTCAACTTTTAAGAGCCTCTACTATAAATGCCAGTCAGGCTTTGTGGCAATTTTTGCTGATCTTCGATATGACATCATATACTGAAGGCTGCTATATTCAAGGTTATTCTTACTTTTTAACTACTTTTTAAATTTTAATAAACCCTCTCTACCGTTATAATCTGCAGCGCTCTTCCATATCACCGGTAATAGAATGGCTAATTAAAACACCACAACTATAGAGGACTAACCGTGCTGAGCCGGAGGTATCCTCGGATCTCATACGATTCAGCTCAATTCAAAAGCTTCTTGCGACTGTGTACGTGGTAGTAGTTGATCAGCTCTCGGCGAGATTACATGAGATAGTAGTAAGATATGTCTACGTTACTCAAATACAAATTATAGTAATAACATTACATTGCCGATAAAATCGTCTGAGATCTCTATCATTTATGATGGAAACCATTATAATTACGCAAATACGATGACTGAGTATGTGGAGACTAAAATGGAGTGGGAATAATGGAGAAACAACTATGTCGCGCCTTAATAAGTTCAACTTTTGCTTTGTGGCAATCACTTTTTGCTGATCTTCGATATCACATTTTATACTGAGTTTTGAAGTCTGCTACATTCAAGGTTTGCATTAACTTTTGCTTTCAGATTTTGTGATGTGAAGTCATTAGTATTTTTGATAGAAGGGTTCTAGGAAAGATTTGTGGTCCTTTGCGCATTGGCGATGGTTCAGCGAATTAAAAGACAGCGGCTACGGCTCATGTCGTCCGAATGGATGAAAACGCTGCAGCCCTGAGAGTATTCGACGCAGTATCCGCTGGAAGATGCAGAGGAAGAAGAAACTCTCCACTTCCTAAGAAAGACCAGACCGGTTTCACAACTCTGATTTTTGTAAAAACAAAAACCGTCTTCCGATAAAAGTAATAACAAAATTTAAATTTTTGAATTTTTTATAATCGATATTTTACTATTTACATAATACATATATTTGATACAAGAAGCAACTTCTCGAACATTTTTTATACATATTTATATATATTAGTTACACATTTATTACGTAAAAAAAGGTTTTCCTCTGCCAACATGTCACCAAATCCTGGGCTTTACCACTATACAATCTTCAGATCTTGCGAGCTGCAACGCTTGAGCCAATGCATAACACAACGCTCTCTCGGCGTTGTCGTGAAACCCAAATCCGGACGCTGGCATATGAAGGTCTCCATCGCACATTGATTTGCGAATTCGTGATAACACTCGCCATTGAATGCACAAACCGGGTTCAAATCTAATTTGGTGCACTGTATATCGCAATTGACTGCCGTTGTTTTCGTCTTCACTTCCTCAATGGGAGCATTGACCTCCGTTACGGCGCCAGTTACAGCTGCTGCGTTGACAGTACGCGCCTTACGCGTATGTGGCAGGTCGGACATTTTGGGACCACGCACATCCGTATTTGGCAACGGTGGCACCGGCGTAACCTTGGTCAGTTGTGTGCGGACTTTTCCATCGAAAGGCACCGCACGTGTGGACCGACTGTTTACCGTTATCACATGTCGTTTTAAACCTTTAGTGTTAGCTTCATTGTACGGCAAAACTGCGTCCAATGGAAGCTCAGTGGTGCTGCTAGTAGCTGCTGTTGGGCTGAGCGGCATACGCGGTGCAAAAGGTACATGTGAGACCTCAGCTGGTAATATTGAACCGTAACCGAATAGCGGTATAAGTGGCACAGACTCGGGTGTTGATAATCTTGTAGGATTACTGGTAGTTACGGAAATGGACGGCGTTGCGACTGTAGTTATTGCATTCTGCGTTGTGGTCATGGCTGCCAGCGGTGTGTCAGTAGTAATGGTGACCCTCTCCGCCACCTCGGTGACTGTAGTTGCTTCAGCGTTTGTACTTGTCTCGGTTACATCAGGTACTGTTGTGGTATCGATTGGATTAGTTGTGGCGCTTACTTCCACAGCTTGACGTCGCTTACGTTCCGGCACTGTAACATACATGAGTTGTTGCAAATTAATTGGACGTGGAAACCGTCTGGCTTTCGGCTGTTGTTTATCGGAGTGTTGTAGATCCCAACCACGTTCACGCGATGTTTCTGGATGTGGACCACGCGCAACCAAACCCTTCACATCGAAGCCTGCCGGATTCAAACCCTGCGCGGCCAAGTATTGTTCAATTATCTGTTGTCTGAGGAAGGCATCTGCGTAGTGCGGCACTTTAACCTTAACCTTCTTAACGGCAGGCGCATTGACTACACCTAGGCCGGGCACGTGCACTTGCCCTTGCAATGCATGCGGCAAAATCAAATTGTATTCATCTTCATCATCAGTTTCGCGCTCCTGCGACTCCGAGTCATATTGTTGGCCGCTGCGCGCGCTGCCACGTCTTTCCTGTTTGCTTTGGTCTTCTTCATCGCTGGAGTCTGAGTCCGATTGCTTTGCGGAATCGGCGCGGCGTCGCGCTCCACCAACAACATCTTGCCTATATGGCGGCCAGGGATAGTCTTCAGCGCTGTAATCGTAGACGGGACGTCTGCTATCCAAATCCACGCCACGCTGTAACTTCACTTCCTCATGATCCAAGGGCGATAAATACACTTCGTAGTCATTCGGTTTGTACTCAAATGCAGGACGATTATATACGGGTCCTTGACGTTGTTGTGGCAGTAATATTTGATATTTCTCTCCATCGGCGTCGGTGACTACATACGGCACTCGTACTGCTTGCACGCCAAGCAGCGCTGCGGCGACAAATATGTAAGAAAAGGAAAAAAAAAATAATTTTATTATTTTTCAACAGTTATCACAACCTGTAACAGACCTGCGGCAAATATCACAAACAACTTCATTGTCTTTTCATCAGCACGTTCGTTTCCTCAATGCGCGCACTCGCTTCAAATACGGGGTTTTATATAGAATTTCAATTTACAACCGTTTGCTGAGTCAGCTAATTATTTGTATTGAGTGAATTACTTATTTTTAGCCCTTTTTGTGGCTAACGTCTTTCGTGTCTTCACTCGTAAATTTGAATTTAAATGTGTAGGTGTGTTCAACTGACAAAATTTGAAATCGGCGTCATAAGCCTTACTCGCACACATACATACATACTAGAGAGGGTCGTTTTTCTTAATAAAAAATCACGTATGCGGGAATCCACAGATCATTCTGAAGATTAATGGACTATGGGTATAAAACCGGTTTCGAGCCAACGATTTTTAAGCCGAAATTTAATAATCTGAAGTATCGTTTGCATGGGAGATATGTGGTATAGTAGTTCGATCTGACCGATTCCGACAAGTGATCAATAGCCAAATCCTTCTCCACTTGGTCTTTCAAACGGAGTGGAGGTCTTGGTCTTCAACTGCTTCCCCCGATGGAGACTGCATCGAATACTCTCAGAGCTGGAGCGTTTTTATCGGACGACGAGTTTATTTCGGACGACTTGACTTAGCCTGCGTATCCGCAGTCTCTTAACTCTCTGAGCTATGTTACTGTCGTCGTATATCTATGTAGTACAGCTCATCCTTCCATCGACCACGGTATACGCCGTTGCCAATGCGCAAAGGACCATAAATCTTCCGCAGAACCTTTCTCTCGCGAAAAACTCATCAAATGTTATCATCGTCCAAGCCAGTGCACCATATAGCAGAACGGGGATGATGAGTGACTTCTAGAGTTTGGTCTTTGTTCGTCGAGAGAGAACTTTATTACTCAATCGGCTACTCAGTTCGAAGTAGCACCTGCTGGCAAGAGTTATTCTCCTTTGGATGGCTGGGTTTGCTGTTGGTGTTAATGCTGGTTCCAAGATAGACGACATTATCTACAACTTCGAAGTTATAACTGTCAACAGTAACTTGGAAGCCAAATCGCGAGTGCGACGACTGTTTGTTTGATGCCAGGAGATATTTCAACTTGTCCTCATTCATTACCAGATCCATTAAATTTCTTTCGGATAACTCAAAAACTGGCGAAGAACATTGTTTGATCTCGAAAAACCTTTGGCATAAACACCGCTGTCTCGAAACCGGTTTTGGACCAATAGTCTCTTAAGCAAAGTTCTTTAGAATGATCTGTAGATTTCCGCATACGCAATTTCTCAATTCAATTTTTTTGGTTCCCTTTAAATCGACCCGCCTTAATGCACATACACATGTATTTTGTCGAATTTTGTTTTTGCTCTCATAATTTAAATACTCGTTTCATTATCCTGCCGGTTTAAAATTTATTCGTGCACACACCTACACATACATACATACATTTACAAATGTGCGTGTTTATTTAAATTTTTAATTTTCATTTCTTGTCTCATTATTTAGCGCCCTTTCCACATACAACAACTTTAAGGTATTTGTAGTTGCCACTGCAAAATATTGCGCAGCCGGTCTCTCGAGTTTATTTATACTTTTGGGTCCTTACTTGTATTTTTGGACAACATTCCGGGTTAGCTACTGATTGTAGTTTATTATGCTGTTAACACAGTATAACATTTATTAACCAATATGCCAATAATTTTTGAGAAACGCCAAAAAAAACACAGCCAAGAAAGACCGTCAATGTTTTCGTCACGGAAATATTTTGAAATGGACTCAAATTTTTAGTCTTCCACGAAACAGTCCGTATTCTTTGCACTTAGTTGAGGAATGCATTCTGCTGTGCCGCATCAACAATGACAATATTTTAAGATCCCTGTAGAGATTGGTTTACCGAATCTCAATGGAATCCGTTTGTTATTCGCCAAGACTGCCAAGTTGTCATAGGTTCAAAGATTTTCTATAGCTACAACAAAAACCTAAACGGTTTTAATTAAAAGTTGCGTAGGAAATTTCATTCGCACTTTATAGAGCTAAAATAATAGATGCTGAGGCTTGAAGGGGAGCTTTGGTAGTGACAACGTCCGGTGTGTTTTACGTGGGTACCTGCTGACGACAACCTTACTCCACGGCGCTCAAAAGCTCAGCGGATCAAATCAATGCGTTGATCAGCGCCCTGAGAATGCTAAGCATTTTCAGTACCAATTGGCAGTGTGAAATGGACACACTAACCACCTTGGTCGGGTTCGAGGCCCATCTAAAACCTCTGTCGTGCTTTGGGTCCGGCACCCGGTTGCAATGCGACTCCACATTTAACTTTCAAAGTCAGTTCTTCCCGCGGTTTGGGTTTCAACCACTACCACCACGATACTCCCCGAGGGGCCAGTCCGCATGAGCTTTGGTAGTGACAGTGAAATACATCATCCATGGCGTATAAATAAATATATGGGTTTGTTGTAAAAAATCTTCGAGCGAAAATATTGGCTTTTCTTTCGCTGATTTCGTCAAAAAGTATTATATGTATTTTCGCCACCGTAATCTCTTCCTTTAGTCAAATCACTATAATAAAGTCATCGAAGCGACATGACACTACTTGCTGATATTTCAGCTTGCACAAAGTTTGATCTAAGCTATTCCGAAAACTTGGCCATCTGTGATTAGCTCTTATTTACAGTCTCCGAAACCAAAGTATTGTTCGGCTGTTCCAAGCAGAGGTATTTTTCTATAGCCTTTTTTGACAGATCACGCGTCAATCGTGTCAAGATGTCATGTTATTTTTGTTCAGTATTATTCGGAATTTTATCATGGATAAACTTATACCTGAACAATGTTTCCAAATCGTTCAGCTTTATTATGAAAATTAGCGTACCGTAAAGTATTATTTCGCGCGCTTTGCTCAACTTATGGTCAATATAATCAGTCTACTGAGCATTCAATTCGCAACAACATCACCCATCCTGAGACACAGCATTCAAATCTGACCGAATAGATAGTCCTCTTTGCGGAGTAGAATAATGCAAAGGCAGCTCATCGGGTAACATCCTACTGTGTTACAAATATAGCAGCCGTAGCTGAGAATGTATACGAAGGACCATGGAGAGTCATTCGCAGCAACATGGACTGGGGTATTCAACGACTTGGCGCATTTTACGTCGAGATCTTAAGTTGAAAGCATACAAAAGACAGCACTCCCAAGCGGCATTGCTTCGTTCTGTGGGCTCTTGAAAGGTTCCAAGAATAACTGACGTTTTCGAGTCAAATTTTGTTCAGCAATGAGACACATTTCTGGTACAAAGGGTATGCAAACAGGCAAAATTGTCGCCTTTGGGAGGAAGAGCAACCTGAAGAGATACAGGAGCCACTATTTCCTCCAGAAGTTTTTTTCTTTTTTTTCAGTTTGTTAAACTTTGTGGGCCGGTGGGTACATCGCTCTATATTTCTTCAAAATGATGCCGGAGAAAGAGAAGAAAATCGTCAGTGGCGACCGTTAGCGCACCGACTATTTGATGCCTAAAATTGAAGATCGTGATCTCGGCGACATTTGGTTTCAACAAGACGATGCCACATCCCACGCATTGCATCAATCCACGGATTTATTGAGAGAACAATTCGGTGAGTACATAATTTCACATTTTGGTGCGGTAGATTGGCCACCAAGATATGTTATATCACACCGTTGGACTTTTTCCTGAAGGAATATGTAAAGTTTAAAGTCTATGCGGACAATCCCGCTGCGATTCGGACTTTGGCGCAAAACCTCACGCGTGTCATTCGTCAGTTACCAGTCGAAATGCTCGCACGAGTCATCGAAAATTGGCCTCAACGGATGGAACGTCTGAGACATAGTCGCAGCAAACATTTGAAAGAGTTAATCGACTGTTTCTTTAACACCTTTTTTTTGTCACCACTTACCTCGGCACTCGACATTCGTTTTTATTTAAGATTCGGAGTATAAAAAAGGGAAAAAATAACGTTGATGCGGCGACGGACGTTTGCTCGTTGCGAGATCGATATAAAGAAGGGGCCGTCGTCCTCTCGAACGGTCGGTTTTGATTGTTGGGTAGTGTAGAGTTGTGGTGTGATGTTCGTATGTGTGATATATATTCATGTGTAGTAGTGTGTGGTGTCTTCATGTGGGATGTCTGGATGTGTGGTGTCTTCACATGTGGATCGCGTTAGTGTGGTGTGTTGTCGTGTGGTTGTTCAGCGTCGGGCGTACAGAGGGAAAAGCTAACTCATCTAGCCACGACAGAAAATAAATGTCAGGAAACATTTTTTTCGAATAATAATAAACACTCCTATGAAATTTGAAGTTTTGTGGTTTTTCTTTAAAATTTAGGGAACCTCAAAATGGATTAACCTTTATAAAAGGCAACCTATAAATCAGCGATTATAATAAAAAGAACTGAAGGAAAGTTTGATACTTCTTAAATACTTTATTTCATTACGGAGAATCTTCGAAAAGGGAACGCCAAATGAATTTTACATTATACATATATGTTGTCCGAATTACTCAGGATCTTACAGGTGATATGCAAAACCTTAGTAGAATTTACCTTTTTTATTCCGAAGAAGCTCGCTTGGCATGACGTCCTTCACAACGGCTGACCAAATGGCATTATGGATCGTCAAACAAACTGACTTGAGGAAGAACTACGTGAAGGAGTGTTTTGAGCCCATTGTTGAATGAGAAAGCACCTGTCGGTGATTTTTCTCTATGTGAAACCAAGAGATTTTAGATTATTTCCATTTTAATTAGTTTGAAGTCAGTTGGAACATTATATTTAAAATCGTGGCAGCAGATCCAACCCACGCCAAGCAGATTGAGACATTTCTGAACATATTTCTCACAAAATGAAAACCTTTTTATTTACGAATAAATTTATCAAAATTTAATATGGTTTATTTACATAAAAATTTATACATTTTGGAAAGTTTTTAAAATAATTTAACGATGTTTGCTCGAAAACCGACTTTTAAAATTTCGTATAAAAGCTTTAAGAAAGAATCAAATCCTGATCTACTGTTTTGACACAGCTACGGGAGGAACCACGACGGGTGCCTTGGTTACGCTTACTACATCTGGCACCACTGGTACTGCTGGGAGAGTTGACACCTGTGGCACAACCTCTCTATCCACTGCCACCACGGCGGGTACATCTGGTGTAATTGGTACCGTTGTCACTTTGCCGCTTTCAACGGGATTAACAGCAACGGTTTGTGTATCAACAATGGTCGCACCACTACTGGCTGTTGCGCCCTTAGCCGCCACTTGACGTTGTGGACGTGACACCGCATCCGTAGGCTTGGGTTGTGTGCCTAAGCTTTGCAGGTTGATGCCTCTTGCCGCCAGCGTTTGAGTGATAATTTGCTGCTTGATTTCCGGCGTGACGTAGCGTGGCACTTTCACTTTGACCGCTTGCACCACTGGCTGATTGATGACACCAACACCCGGCAAGTTGAGCGAATTTTTAGCGGGCAACAGAATGCTGTATTCCTCCTCACTGGATTCCAGCGAACCCGTTAAGGTTATCTGTGGTAAAATTGCAGCTTGTATGCATACAATCGCTGTGATTTGGAATTTGGAAAAACAAATTTTAATATTAACCCAAGTTCGAAGTGGTCGTAAGCGTTAATTTTACTCACCTGCGGCGAAAATCACTAGATACTTCATGTTGTTATCTTAAGGCTTTGCTCGTAAATGTCGCTGAGCCTGTATGTAAGTGCTTTTATATGGCAGACGTTACAAATTGGACGCACCTTAAGTCGCTGTTCGAGCTAAAAATAATGCTAATTTGACCATTGTCTTAATTGGAAATAAACTGGTCTGCAATAAGACTTGCTCGCGGCAATTAGCCGCCCTTTATGGGCACAACATTATTCTGTGTGACTTATTAATATTACAAAACATTTCTTAACTGAAGTTATCTGGATCTTTTTTTCGCTTAAAAATCATGCCCAAAACACTTACAAAAATTCTTAGTTGTATCTCAACTCTTCTCCGAACACTTTCTTTACAAAATGTTAATTTATTGGGTTAATCGAGTCATCTCAATCACGTCATTATGCATTCGCGTGCCAGGTTTCGTTTGAATTTGATTTATTGTTGTTTTTTGATTACTAATTTCTTGTTATACTTACTTAAATATACAAATTTACATATAATTTTAAGTAACAACCGTTTAATTGAAATTGAAGTATAATTATTATATTTCAGCTTAATTTATTCAATTCACTTTTATTTTAATTGATTGGTTGTTTGAAATGGGAGATCCACAGCCGCTTAACCACAAGCATCTGCTCTTAGGTCATCAATAAACATATTCTGATCACTGATACTTCTTCTTTATTGGCGTAGGCACCGCTTACGCGATTATAGCTGAGGCCCAAATAAACACCACTCAACTACGCGCTGATTTTAAGAAAAGTTCCTTCCAAGGAAACGAAAATCATTTGGAAAATCTTTTGGGTTTAAGAAAAGTGAAAGCACGATTGATTCCAAAATCACAAAAATTTTTCGAAAAAAGCGTCGCGTTAACGGCTGAGAAACAATGCTTTCCAACTACCAGAATGTAACGAAAGGTATTATTACCACAGTTGCGTCTTGGATCTATGCTTACGACTAGGAAACAAACGATCAATTAGTCGAATATAGTGGCAAAGGTGAGCCGAAGACAAAAAACTATGTCGAAGCAGGTGAAAAATTAACGCTATGTTGACAGTTTTCTTCGATTATCGAAGTGTGGAATACTATTTGCGTGTTATGCTCGCTTTGCGCGAAGCTGATCGTAAAAATTGGCCGTAACTATCGGCCGAGAACTCTTGGTTTTGCACTACGATAATCGTCGCCTAGTGCATTGATTCTTCGTGAGTTTCTCCGCAACCGCCGTCTTCGCCTGATTTAGGTCCATGTGACTTCTGGCTGTTCAGCAAACCCCGTTCCGGGGAAAGCACTTTGAGTAAAAATTTTGTAATTCGTTGCTCATGGCAGGACAAACTGATCGATCGAAATTAAGATGAAGAACCTTTTATACAATTTTGTGCTAAAGAGTGTTTTTAGAGACATGCAGTTTTTAAGAAGAAATAAAAACGCATTTAATTTAATATTTTGGTCCAGAAAATTAGCTTTATTATAAAGATAAGGGATTGTAATTAAATCCGGAAACATGGTTTCGGACAAGTGACTGCCGGCTGAAATAAATTTCTACCGAGAGGCTCAATTTTTACTACCTTTTGAAACGCCAGACACCCACTTCCAATACGTCAATCTCGGGCTTATCCATGAAGACATGCGACTTTACACAACCTCATAAAAAATAACTCAATGGTGTTCAATCGAGCATTGAGGCCACCACAAGTTTGCTTCAAAAATTGATTGTCCGTCGTCTTGCGGGAATCAAGGGTCGTCCACATCAACACTATTCAATTTAGGTGCGGAAAAGTCGGTAATCAAGGCTCTTTAGGCGTTGCCCATGAACTGTAAAATTATGGCAACTTTCATTTTTTATAGAATCATTGGTCCGATTCTTTCTGCACCGAGAGTACATAAAGCAGTAAATTTCCGAGGATTTCGCGGCTACTCAGCAATGGTTTGTGGATTAATGCCTATTTGGGCTTTTTCGCCGAACATGCGAGGCGCTTGTTCCGGAGTTAGAGTCTTTATAATGAAATAAAAATATAAATATATGGAGTACCAATTCCAAAACCAGTATTGCTTCAATGAAAACCGCACGGCTTATAACACACCACAATTAAAAAAACACACCCGTAATTAAACGTACTCGGATTATAGCTTCTTTACAGTCGCAGTTAACATTTTTTCTTGTTTTAAGTTGGTCTTTGGTCTGTCTTTTCTTTTTTTTTTGTTTTGTCCAATGCTTGCTTTCCATTTTGACATGAATGCCAGGAATAAATTTTCTGTTCTCTATCTATTAAATAGGCTATTGCAAAGTGGTTTGACAATTATCAAGATTCAATAATTTCTATTAGGATTGCCTTATAGCGAGCTCAATAGAAGCTAAAAAAAATGTTAAAGCCTTAGGATGACTTCCTGGGCCTCCGCTTAGAGTTTCAATACCCAACATAATCTTAGAACTGTTTCTGGAGTAAAAATCTAGAATCCCGCGTTGAAAACTTATTACAAAAGTTTCTCAATCACTTTCAAAGGAAGAAAACCCGCTTTCGTGGTTGCTCACAGCTTATGAGACGTTCCAAAACTGTCAACACAAGAATATCAAGGCGCAGTTAACTTCTGGATTTTCGAAACAAGGTATATTGTGGTAGGTTCATAAAAAATGTTTCAAGTAGTCACTAATCTGACTTGAGTTCTACAGAAGTTGTGAAATTCATTATAGTCTAAGCTAAATAAATAGCAGTGACCCAGTAAACTTTTCATAGACAAATAAGCCCGTTTTTGTGAAAACAACTTGAGGAAAAGTAATAAGGAAGCTTCCATTTGATTTAGATTTCAGTCAATATTTCCGAAATTGGAGCTAGAGTGGGAAAAATCTGAAATAATAGAATTTTTTAACATGCTCAGTAAGATCCGTTATTATCTTGAAAAATTCTACTATAAAAAAGGGGGAACCATTTCGAGGTTTCCTAC
Organism: Bactrocera correcta; assembly: GCA_027475135.1. Lineage (NCBI taxonomy): Eukaryota > Metazoa > Arthropoda > Insecta > Diptera > Tephritidae > Bactrocera > Bactrocera correcta. The sequence goes on from CM050325.1 coordinate 26,724,178, forward strand.
TTAAAAAATAAAAAAAAAATAAAATAAAAATAAAAAAAAACCAGAAACTTCATGTTTAATGAGGAATGATGATTAACATTCGACAGAACATTCTTTGGCATTTATTTTTTGAATACGTCTCAGTTGGTCCATCCGTTGAGTTCAATTTTCGATGACTCGTTCGAGCATTTCGAATGGTAACTGGCGAAATATTTTGCTCAAAAGGCTGAATCGAAGCGGAATTGTTCGCATAGACTTTAGACTTTATATATCCCAACAAGTTAAAGACTAACGGTGTAATATCACCAAATTTTGATAGTCAATCGATCTTCCCAAAACGTGAAATTATCTGTTCACCAAAGTGTTCTCTCAATAAATCCATTGATTGATGCGCCGTCTTGTTGAAATCAAATGTCGCCGAGATCGCGATCTTTAATTTTATTAATTTCGTCATTGATTGTTACGTTCTCACTGGCATAATTTTTGAAGAAATGTGGACCGATGATTCTACCGGCTCACAAACTACACCAAACTTTGGTTTTTTCTATGTATCATGAGTCAGAAATAGGCCTCATCGCTAAACAAATTTTTGCTCGGAAAAGTCGGATATTCTTGGAACTGTTCAAGCGCCCATAGAGCGATGCGATATTGCTTCGAAAGATCGAGCGGCTTCAGTTCTGGCACAAGCTGCATTTTGTACGCTTTCAATTTAAGAGCTCGACGAAAAAATGCGCCAAGTCGTTTCATACGTCAGTCCGAGTTGCTGCGAACGGCGCCTAATCGATTCCCCACTATTCCTATTCCATTGAAATGAAAATTGCAACTAAGTAGATTAAGTAAATTTAAATACTGAAAGATAAAGAATTGAATAAATAAAATTTTACGCCAATAGAAAACTTCAATATTTTAATGGAAGGGACTTTTTATTAAAAAATATTTAGAAAACACAATATTTTTCTCGAGTTTCATAAGGAAAAGGTATGTTGACTTAGAACTAACATGTCGCTTTACGCCCCTTACAATATCATCGGTACAACTGGAACCACTGACGCCTCAGGTACAACTGGAGTCGCTAATACTGTTGGTGCCACCGGCTTTAATGATGCCTCCTGCACACCACCGGTTATGGCGGCAACGTTAGCGACGGCGCCACTTACCACTGCGGCATTATTTACTGCAGCTGTAGCTAGCACCTCTCGTTGTGGTGCGACATCGGCAGTTGCTGCGACATTGTTTAAACCGCCCTGTGGCGGCTGTGTGTGTAGCGTCAAACCGCGTGCAGCTAGGGTCTGCGTGATAAATTGCTGCTTGAGTTCCGGACTAACATAGCGTGGCACTTTCACTTTGACCGCTTGCAAAATGGGTTGATTATAGACGCCCACACCCGGTAAACTCAGTGGTGGTTGATTATTAGCCGTCACGAGCACCTGATACTCCTCCTCACTGGATTCGGATGAATCATCATAGAATCCGTATGGTATATGATAGGCCTGAACGCAAAGGAGAGCTGTAAGGGAATTGTATTATAAATCTTATAAAAGCGATATCCCTTAATGTGATGAACTTACTTGCAGCAAAAACTACCAGAAACTTCATGTTGCACGTTAAATGTTTGATTCAATTATGTGTCTTATCCTGTGGGTGTCCCGCTTTATATAAAAGTTTGTGAATTGAATTTTAAGAAACTTAAGAAGATATATGTTTATTGTTTCGATTATTGATTAATTTATTTGCTGTTGTCTTGTTCAAAGTTCAATTTGTTACTCATCTTCGTTACATCAATGATACAGTGTGGTTTTTACCACACCCTCACCTCGGCAGATTCTACAGATTGACAACGCTTTTGTTTTTGCCGTTCTTGCACGTCATTTGATTGGCTTATCTTGGTACTTTTTATATTTGCACACCTTCAATCTTTTCGTGTTGTGTATTTATATAACGGTATGTGCATACCCAAGCTTTAAATACGATATTATCGAAAATGATCATGGCGCTTAATTTATTTGTTTGTTTAGCGCGTTTTTTGAGAGCCACAGAATTGCTTCTTTTGTTCAATACTTATACCTTGAACAGAGTATATTAAGCCTGCTGCGAAGTTGTCTAACACACAGCACCCGCAAGAAGCTACACATATGTGACCTGGTCTACGAAAAGGGGGCTTAGGTGTCAAAAAAACATTATATATATATATATATATATATATTTTTTTTTTTTTATTTATTTTTTTATTTTTTTTTTTTTTTTGACACCTAAGCCCCCTTTTGAAGACCAGGTCACATATACCATTAAATAAGTGATGATTTAGCCATGCCCGTTTTTATACAGGCGTATTAGTCATTCAGTTTCTGTGAGTCGCATTAGCACATTCCACTGTAAGCGAATCCGCAGTGCTGGTGATAGGTGGCGTCATTCCAATCGATCTTCTCACAAAAGAGAGAAAACAACTCTGGTTATCGAAAAGGACGGAATAGAAATACACATGAATGTATAACATAGAACAGACGAGAAAGAAAACATTTAAACTCTGGCAAGACAGGTGGCTCAAAGGCAGATGGACCGCCAAACTAATCAAAGATATAGACATCTAACACAGTAAGAAAAGCGGCAAGGTGAACTACTAGTTACTAAAATGCACTCTGGTCACTGTTATATCCGAAAATATCTCCACAACAGGGAAGAACAGTAAGTCCTACAAAAATTACAAAGAGCCACTAGACGGAGCAAACAATACCTTTTTAAGGGCCGACGATGAGAAGGAAGAACAGAGGGCATTAAAAATAAGCTTCCATACGGAAAATCTAGTAGAAAGAAACGATAACCAGGGATGAAATGGCAGCAAATTACCACATATGTGGAGTATGTAATACGCACTAATAAAAAGGACATAGACTCTAACTCTATGGCTCCTGAAAATTCCAATCAATAGTCAACAGAAGGTAACTAGCTTCCTGTAAACTACATAGCCAAAGGCATTACTGAACTTAGTGGTAGAGGTAGAAACTGACCTGCAATAGGTCCATCCTGGTAACCTTGCCCTGAAGTCAAGAGCAAGCGGTCTCGGAGCAAGGGAAAATATCAATGATAGTAGGGGAGAGTGTTTTAGTGAATATACCACTCAAGTAGGATGATGATTCATATACTATAATATCATGCGAATGCATTTTAACCCGCCTTACGCCTTATGAAAACAAAAAAAAAACATGGTTGGGGAAAGAACATCTGTTCGAAAGTGTTGTTTTATAATTCAACATATAGAACTTAGGATTTACAGAGATATAATCGGTGTTCGTACTGGAAATATTCTATTCCAAGACCTGTAAAACACACACTGATAATGCCATGATTCTGCACACATTTTCGACTCTTACAAATTTCTGATGAACCTTATTCTTAGGCTCCTTGAAAATATGAGAAAACTTATGCGAAGAGTTTTAATATTTTACTAAAAATCAAACATCTTAATACATAGAATATGAACTACATAACGTCTTGTTTTAGTTAAGGGGAAATTATTTTTCGTTTCAAAGGTAATTCGTATGGAATTTTTATATACAAAAATGACTTCAATTACCCAGATATTGGAACAATCTACTAAGAAATTGGAATAGGAGAGTTAATCATCTTCACTAAACTTGTTTACTCAAACGAACTCAATGATTTATTACGTGATCGAATTAGAACACATAGTAAAACAGTTTGTCAAAGCGCTGCTAGCGGAAGAATAGTGTTTTACGAGTAGTTAGAGAACATTTCCGGACGTAGCATGGAAAAGTTGAAAGGTTCATACAGCAATTACTGAAAAGTAGATTGTTATGACTATTCTGAAAAATGAATCGTTTAAAAGTGCGGTGTTGACAGTCGGAGAAATTCTTGGTAACCATAAAACAAGATGTTATTAAGAGGTTAACAAAATACCCTGACAAACTTAAAGAAATACTTAAAGGTTGTACGAGAAAATATGAGTATCCGCTGACTATACTTTAGTATGGAAATTACAGTGAGGCAAAGAGAGAACGGTTCAACCAGGACCGGACAGAAGGAAAAGAGATGGAAGAATGGTACCAAAGTTATTGACATCGTGAGATGATGGCAGAATTCTGCAGATCCTAAATAAGATGTTACCACTTGGAAAATATATAAATAAACTGTGGACTAAAATATATCTAAAATTGATCTTATATCTCGAGCCACTATAGGGAGTGGAAAATGTCTTCCACGTCATCAGAGCTGTCACAGCAATGGTACATAGGTTGCTATACATATTCCTGGACTAGGCAACACTAAGTGTTGCCAGGTGCAATTTGACATTTCCATTGGAAAGTTTGACATTTTTTAGCATAACATCACTCAGAACGTCTTGTCATTTAATCGTGAATTGTTTTATTTACAGGGAATTAAAAAATTCATCTCGGCCAAAAAATGGAATTAACTCGTGAACATTTTCGTGTGATCATTTTTCAGGACTTTCGACGTGGATTATCATGACAAGAGTGCATCGATGAACTAAAATCTTTGTATGGCTATGAAGCACCATCCTATAGCACTGTGAAAAACTGTAACAACGAATTCAATCGTGGCCGACGCTCGCTCAAAGACGAATTCCGTGAAGGTCGTCCAAAAAAAGCCGTTTTGCCAGAAAACATCGATGCCGTACGTGAACTGATAATGCAAGACCGTCATGTAACATAACTTCAGATAGAAGCTTGCCTATGCATTTCTCCCACCAGCATACATTCGATATTGCATGAACACCTGGTCGTAAAAAAGCTTTGTTCTCGTTGGATTTGACAATCACTCAAAAAAAGGCTCGTGTGGATTGGTGTAAAGAAATGCTGAAAAAATGCGTGGCGGTGCTTCAAAAGACGTTTATAAGATCGTCACAGGTGACGAATCATAGATCTATGCGTATGAGCCCGAAACAAAACAGCAATCGACCGTGTGGGTCTTCCAAAATGAGCCAAATCCAACGAAAAAAAAAACATTATTTTTGATAAATATGCCTATTTTCATTATTAGGCCAGAAATATATATAGCAGCCCTCGTAAGTGCCACAGTAAAAAAACCCCTTCTAAATAACCGCCGCCCGCAGTAAAATTACTGCATGTTTTTCGCTCTGCAGCATGACACCAAATAAATTGCCTGTGTTTATTGGCTAACCCGATCTTCTACGGCGGTGCATTCCCATTGCCACCATGCACACTTAAAAATTTGTGTTCTGCGTCATTTTCTGTCGCATCGTTACTCGTCGACTTTACCCATTCTATGAAGGTATTTTCTGAAATATCCGTGTCCGGATAGCAGCTGTGTTGTGTAGAAATCGACTTATCTATAAGTATAAATCTCTCTGCCGCGGCTGTCATTCTCCCATCTTTGTTGTCATGTGTGTATCATGTATTTCTTTATAACGAATGTGGCACAGGTCTGGGCCTAAAATGGACCATTTTGCTCCACACAACAGCATTGAGACAATCGAGGATTTTAAAATTTTTTTTTCTAAAACGTCGATCATGTCCGCCCATCTCGCTCTTCTGCAGGCATTTCGAACGTCTTAAGTCGCCAACGGAACTATGTATTCCCTTGTATTTGGGGCATCTACGCTGTGCGACTTCTACATTTTCAGTTAAGCTTCGAATAGCGCCTAAAGTTCTAACTTCCTGGGTCTAAAACCGTGCTGTCAGGGGGTTAGTCCAAGAGCTTCATTGAAAGCCGCTTTCAGTCTAGGTTTAAACAGTCTTTCATAAAGCTTTCCCGCTGTGTCGAGCAGGCATAATGAGCGGTATGCTGCTGTGTGTATAAAGTTCAAAGCTTAGGTTATAAAACTCTTCAAAATAGTAGTGAAATTATTTACCATCGAACCAAAACTAAAACGCCAACTTTCACACTTTTTTTTATAAATATTTTTATGTATATTTTTTATTGTTTTTTTTTATTTAAAAAATGTTAAAGCTAATTTTTTACAAATATTAGTGTGTTTTTTATTAGTTACTTAAACATAAATACATAGCTGGATATTATTTAACATTATTTTCAACATATTTATATAATTTTGTTTCAACGCTTTAGGAGGGCTTTCTAAAAAATTATTATTTTGGTTTAATATTTTTGAAATTTTTCTTAAAAAAATTATACGTTTTTTTAAATTATTATTTTATAAACAAAAACTGAAATTTTATACCTTTTTATGTGATTTCCTGCTTTTTGATTTTGATTTTATACAGATTTTGAATAAAATTTATTTTTGTACTATTTTCATGATATTTTATGCGAATTCATATGCCCGATTTTTTTTTAGTGTTTTTCAATGTTCTAGCGCTAACTGCATTAGTTCTTAAACAAAAACATGCAGTATTGATATTTTCATGTTAAGTTAAGGATATTTTATTGTTATTTATTACTTTTTTATTAAATAATTTAAGTGATTGGTTACCTTTTTTTTGTATTGTAATATTAATTATTTTAGTATGCTAATCGTTAACAATATATTTTATTGTGTTTATTTTTTTGTTTTTTAAAGTAGCTCTAAATATTTAATTTTTGAATTTCATAATTCATTTAGTTGATAATTTTTGCATTTTAATAAATTTTAAATTTTATTTTTTTTTTTTAATAATAATATTTAGTATTTAATAATTTTTAGTTTATATTTTTCGTTTTAATTTTGTTTACTGTCACTCTAAATTTTTTTCAATATTTAAATTTATATTTCTTTTTTAACATCATAATTTATTTATTTAATGTTTTTTTTATTTTTTTACAATACTTAATATTTAGTATTTAAATGCTTTTTTTAATATTTTTTTTTTGTTTTTTTTTTTTTACTGTCACTCTAGATTTTTAATTTTTTTTTATAACTTATGCGCGATTGTCCATTCTTAAGCAACGCAAATTTATTCATTTTGTTTCTTCTAACTTTTATATTTTGTATTATCTACGCTTTGCAATTACAAGCGCTACTTTCACATACATACTTATTATTTAAAAATATTTACATACATATGCTTAGGTTGCTAACTCACTTTTATGCTATATTTTACCACATTTAAGTATATATCCTATATCTAGTCTTAAATTGCAAATACTAACCGATTTTTTAACCCTAACCTAACTAATTTAACAGTGTCACAAAAACAATTGCATGCATTTTTAACTTATTTTTTATTTGTAGCCAATATTTATGCACTAAATAGAGTACATTAAAATTTTGTTAACACTTTTACACATTTTACGTATAAAAATGTTTTTTTTTTTGTTTTAAAAATAATGTTTTTTAGTTTTAAAAATATTTTTCCTTATTTTCCATGTATTTTCATTTATTATTTTTTTTACATTTATTTTTCACGTTTTTTCTTTAATAAAAAATTAATTTTTTTAACTTTTAATTTAATTTAATTTTTTTTTATTTTTTCATGAATTATTTTTACACAAATTATTTGAAATATTTTGTTTAATTAATAAATTAAATATGTTTAAAATGAATTACAAAAAAATATTTTCTGGCTTTAGATGCACAAATCATTACTTTTTAATAGTTTTAAAATATATATAATAATAAAAATAATTATATATATATATACATACATATATATGTATATTATATATTATGTAATAATAAAACAAAAAAACATTTTTTATTGTACCACACTTCTTTATTATTATTTTATTTCCTTTTACACACTCATTCATACAATTTCAATTGAAGTTTTTACAACAATTATTTTGCTTACAAGTATTTCACTTAAAAATATATCAACAATTTGTTTCAAATATTTATTTGTTAATATTTTCATTTTACAAAGTTACATTTTACTTTTATGGAGTTAATAATGCATGCATCTAGTTATAAATGTATATATATACATATATATATTAATTTTTTTGTTTAGTTATTTTATAAAAAAATATTTTAATAGTTTGCTTTATTTAGTTTTTTGTTTTTAACGCTATTTATTTCTTTAAGTTTCTTCTAATATTTAATTGCATTTTTTTTTTACGTGGTAATTTATTTTATTATCATTTATTTTGTTATTATTTATTTTATTTATTAATGAAAAAACAAAAGAAAAAAATACCGAAACAGAAAAAAATGTTATAAAATAAATAACATTTTAATTTTTTCGTTTTGTTTTCATCATAATTTTATTTAATTCTTTTATTGATTTATATTTGGATATTTTATTATATTTATTATTTTTATGTATGCCATAATAGTTTTGTTTAATTTTTTTTTATTGATTTATATTTTTATATTTTATTATATTTATTATTTTTATGTATGTATGCCATAATACTTTTTTCTTCACTGCAGATTATTATATTTTGCTTTCTTGTGTTTTTATCAAATATATCCTTTATTTTATATTGCATAATCTATTTTATTTTATATTATATTAACAAGCTTACATTTGTTCCAATTTAATTAACTAATTATTTGCAGTAATTTCACAATATGTTTTTATTTTATTTCAGTAAATTTTACTTTCTGTTGTTTTTTGCTTAAATTAATTTTAATTTTTTTAAATTATTTTGATTTTAATTTTTTTAAATTAAATTTTTTATAATATTAGTTTTAATTTATTTTTTTATAATATTAGTTTTAATTTATTTTTTTTTTAATTAATTTTAATTTTTTTTAATTATTTTAATTTTAATTTAATTTAATTATTTTTTTTTTTTTGAATATTAGTTTTAATTTTAATTTTTTTAATTCATTTTTATTTTTTTAAATCAATTTTAATTTTTTAATATATTATATTTTACATGGTATTTTTTTATTTATTTCAAATTACTCTTTATTACAGTGCCGTAAGTTTTCTTCTATTTTTATTAATACTTTCCCATTTATTATTTTTTCTTAAATTATCTAAATTTTATAAATGATTTAAATTTCTTTATTTCATAATAGTTTTTTTTCATTACAGGAAATTCAACAACCTTTTATTGTTGGCAATACTTTTAATGTATTGTCTTTTTGATTTATTTTAAATTTTTTTATTGATATTTCCTTATTTATTTTAAATTTTTATTTCATAAATATTTATATTTATTAATAATTTTTATTTATTTCCTAATATTTTTTACTTTGTTTTTGTTGATTGAAAAATTTCTTATGTATTTAAATTTTTTTATTGAAATTTTCTTATATATTTAAATTTTTTATTTCATAAATATTTATATTTATTAATCATTTTTATTTATTTCATAGTATTTTTTACTGTTTTTTTTTTGCTGATTGAAAAATTTCTTATTTATTTTAAATTTTTATTTCATAAATATTTATATTTATTAAACATTTTTATTTTTTTCATAATATTTTTTACTTTGTTTTTGTTAATTGAAATTTTCTTATTTATTTTAATTTTTTATTTCTAAATTATTTATATTTATCAAACATTTTTATTTATTTCATAATCTTTTTTATTTCATTTCAGAATTTTTTTTTTCGTTTTGGTTTATTTTATAAAAATAATTTATTTTTAACCAATTTTTTTTTTATAGAATGTATTATTTTTTTAATTTTATATTAATTATTTTTTGATTTTATTATTTGTTTAACTTGATTTATTGTTTTTGATTAAATTAATTTTTATTTTGCTAAACTGAATTTATTATAATTTTTTATAAATTATTTTAGTTAAGTTCATATTAATTTATTTAAACTTTTTATATTATTTTGTTTTACTTTGTTTATTGTATATTTATTTGTCTTTATTTTATTTTATATTTATTTACATTTTTTCCTAGATTTATATTTTGTGGCGTTTTTTGAATTTGATTTTAATTACTTTATTTTAGTTTTTATTATTACATATTTTGTATACTTAAATTTTTCAGTTCTTTTATTTTTCTGAACTTTTTAATAACTTGTAAACTTTTTATTATTCCAGTTCAAGTTTAATATTATTTTTTTATTTTATTTTGATTTGCTTTTTTTTAATATTTTTATTATTTTTAAAGTTATTCTGTTTCATTGTCTTTTATATTTTGTGTTGATTTTATATTTTTTAATATTTTTTAAAATTTTTTTCATTATTAAATTTTAATGAATTAGTTTTATTAATTTTTTATCGTATTTTTTCATTTTATATTTTGTTTTTTGTATTTTTTATTTTTTATTATAAATATTTTTTAATTTTTCACATATTATATTTTAATTAATTATTATTATTTAAATTTAATAGTACTTTTTCATTTCATTTCAATCTTTTTCCATTTAATTTTTTTTTTGTTATTCCATTATTTGAAACAATTAAAAAAATTAAATAGAAAAAATATTAGATTGACATAAATAAAAAGAATGTAATGAATATAAATGAAAAAAAAAAATTAATTAAAATTTAATATGTAAAAAATAAAAAAAAATAAAAAAAAAAATTATTTTTATTAAATAAATAAAAAAAATACTTTTTATTAAAATAAAAAAAAAATATTTTTTATTTATTTACGAATTATTTTAAATAATAATTTAAATATTTTGTTATATTATATATACTTTAGGTTTTATTTAGTTTTTATCAATTTTTACAATTTATTTACAATTATTAGAATATTAACAAAAAATATATATATTTATTCTATTATTTTATATTATTTATGTTATGTCTCATATTTTCATATATAGTTTATATTGCTCTTAACATTAATTTATTAAGTTCATATTTTAATAAAAAAAAAAATTTTATTTTTTATTTTTTTTAACGAATTATTTTAAATAATAATTTAATTATTTTTTTATATTATATATACTTTCCGTTTTATTTATTTTTTTATTTTCATCATTTTTACAATTATTAGAATATTAATAAAAAATATATATATTTATTGTTTTATTTTATATTATTTATGTTATGTTTCATATTTTCCATATATAGTTTATATTGCTATTAACATTAATTTATTAAGTTTATTACTTTCGTTAATATTTTTTATTATAAATGCTTTTGTATTTCTTGATGGTACAGTTTTTAATTTTTTCTTGCTTTATGTCAAACAAAATGTATTTAATTTTTTTTAGCACTTTTATTATTTATTTTAATTTTTATACATTTATTTATTTATTGATTTATATATATTAACTTATTTATTCATTTTTATAATTGTTTATTTAGTATTTCTTTAAAACAATTTATATATTTTAGTTTTAATATCTTAATTTATCAACCATTTTTTATTTATTTCATAGTTTTTATATTTATTTATTTATTTTATATTTCTTTCATATAAATTATATTTTGCTTGTTGTTTTTATTGTATGTAATATTAAATTCGTTGACAAATATTTTTGCGTATAAAACTATAAACTTTTGTTGGACTGTTTAGTTCTCTATTACCGCTTGGCTTGGCATATTTTCTTATATTTCATGCAAGTGAGCATGAATATCGTTATATACATACATGTAGGCTACTATAGTAGTTGTTGTTATACTCTTGTTGTTAATTTATACTTTAGTTACATAATTTAAGTTAAATTTATAAAGATATTGTTTAGTTAATTGTTATTATTATTAATGTTTTCGAACTAAACTGTTGTTGTTTTAATGTATACGTATATAATAGTAGTATTTATTTATAGTTAAATTTTCTCTATTTGTTCTTCATCAGTTTCCGGTGACTCCGGTGTTTATATAGTATTTTATGTATGTAAATATTAAAGTTTAATAAAAACTTAAAAAAAAAAATAAATTTCGCACGCAGCTTTAGGAAGCATAGAACTAACTTGCAGTGACCTCGCTTCAAACAAAGCGCAAATTACATAATTTTAAAGTCAAAAACAATTTAGTGTAATTTATTATTTAGCCAATAGCACGCAAGCTGTGATCAAGAAACAAAAGACATTTTTACACAACGCGGTCACTGGTAGCTGACTGGTCTTAAAACAACTAGTACAATCTATAGTTGGCTGGAAGAAGTGTTTAAAATTCACAATTAGTGCTGACCGTGTTGATTTGCTTTTATTTTTTTAATAAAAATAAATTCCACATATTACTTTTACTGTGCTGTTGCTTCAAAGCTGATTACTCTTATTATTAATAGTTCTCTCTTGTCTTTCATTTTCGACGTATTTCCCTTCCCCTGCGCTGCCTCTTCAAATGCACTTTATTTCGCAATCGGCTTGACTTCCAACAGCTGCGGATAATTCTCTACGATGTTCAGTAGTATCGTATCGATATAATGCTTCAGGCGGGTATTCTCGTCTTCCTTCTCTTGAAAGGCTTGTTGCAACTGTAAATGAGAAGATGAAGATTGAATTTAATAAATTATGTCTTTTTTAGAATATATATTGTATTAATTCTATATCTCACTATATTTATGTTATTAGTGGAGAAATCCTAGGCCGATAGCGGTAGAGAGTGGTTTTTGAAGGAAAAGCATATACTATACATACTACATTATATAAAAGATTGGAGGCGTAGTTTGGTAAAAAAAAATTTAATAATTTTAATTGTCACAAGTTGAACACAAAAACGACACTAAAGTTAGGCAAATACAAGTTTTTAGACCAAATACCTTCGAGATAATGTGACCAAAGATTTTTCAAATATTTAAAGCTCACTTCGTAGTCAGGAGGGACTGCATTTACTAACGGGACTCTAAATTATTATTTATTATTCTAAACAGTAAAGTAAACAGACCGGAGACTCCAAGTCGCCGCACCGGCAATTCTTACAAGAAGTTAGGCCCATATTATATAAGTTCTTCATGAGCTTACAATTGCCAGTGTACAAGTAGCCTGAGTTTATCCCTTGGCATGTTGATTACATATTCAAACCTTTTAAGTTTCTAACCACCCATTAGCAACTTGGCATGGCAAATGCCTAGGAGTTGCTGCCAATACGCCAGTGGGTAGGGACCCACTGCTTCATTCTTGCGGAGCAGTCCTTAATGATATGGCGACCAATCGCAGTGAAAACTTCCGGTTGCACCATGTTGGCGGATGCTAAGGAGCGGCTGAGCGCATCAGCCAGTTCATTCCCGGCTATACCTTTGTGAACTGGCACCCAAATAAGATGCACTTGGTTACGATCTGATAGACTGCATTTACAAGAATAATAGCAAAAGGAAAAATATTAATCAAGATCCACGACTTAACAAACAGATAATTTTCTGAAACATAACCTACCAAACAACTAAATCGGGAAAAGATTATTGAACATGGATTGCTGCTAACTTTCAGATAGCCAGTCTATCTGCTGGCAATACAAATAGGCATAGAAAGAAAAAATTTTAGTCAACAGTTACTTGGAGAATGTATTTTAGGAGGTTATATAGGTTTCATAGCTTCAAAAATTCGATTTTTTTAATGCCTTTTTTATGCTATAACAGCTCTAGAAATTTTTCCTAAATGCTCAACTTGATTCGTGTAATAGTTTGGCAGATACAGCTATAGATACAGGTCAGCAATATTGTCAGTTAAGACTTTAAACGAGTTTTTCTCGAAAATTTGTTTTCAAAGTCGGTTGTCAAGATTTCTAGCGGACCACTCAACCTATAAATTTTCCAGAGGCCTTCGTCATGTAATTTGGAAGGTTTTGAATGAGGAGGGAAAAAATTAAAATTATGTATAAAAAACGTTTAGCAATTTTCACCGAAGAATACAATTTTTACTCTTTTGTGCTTTTTCTTCTGTCAACGCGGAGCCAGTTTTTCCGTTCTGAGGCGGTTTTTGAATACTTTATTTGAAATTTTCAGAAAATTTTTCTATATGTATCTTTGGAATAATAAAAAACTTAAAAAAAAAATTAAATTTCATATTTGAATAAAAAAAAAATTGAAAATAGGCCACGTAACCTATAAAAGAGTAAAAAAAAAGTCTAAAAAAAAAAATTGAAAATAGGCCACGTAACCTATAAAAGAGTCAAGAAAAAATATGTCGAAGGTCTACGTAAATTATGTTACAGCAGCAGTGCAATGAAATTTCTGATCTTTTTCTTGAATTCACAGACTGTTCTCCACATTTCAAGGGATACCAAACTGAAGTTGTTAATATTATACAGAAAATTTATACTTATTTTAATAAAGCTCTACAGAAAATATTTTTATATAGAAAATTAGTTCACTTTATGTCCAAAACCACAAGTTCCATGTACTTATGACCAGATGTGACCAAAGTATGATGATGTATGTAGTATGTATGCGTTGATAATAATATTTGTATTGTGAATACCCATAATGAATTAATGACAAATTAATGTTTATAAAACTTAGAATAAGTAAAACTATTAGTAATAAAAATTAAATTTAATAATATATTTTTTTATAAATTTATTTCGTGTTACGTTGGAACTCTATTCATTTATTAATTATAGTTTTTATTTTTGATTAATAACTGTTGCGAAGTACTGCGTTTTCGGTGGTTTTTTGGAATTATAATCTACTATTTTATAGGAATTTAGTTTTCAATTTATTTTATATATATAAATATATATTTTTATATTTCTTTATATCTTTGGCGTTTCTTTTACATCCATATATATTTTCCATATTTATTCTTTAGTAAAAACAAAGGCATGTCGATTTCGATCCATTCAAGAGTTCAAAATATCTAATAGATAAAATACTATTTTATGGCCTTAGTCGACCTCAAAGTATCTTGTGCTGATTACACTGTTTTCCAAGACCATTGTGTCGGTTTTTAACTTTATTTCATTCTACTTTATTGTAGTCATCGTGAACGCATGATTCATTAATGTAATCTTCGCAGGCTTTCAGTGGCTCTCCACAAAAAGCGCTATCAAAAATTTGTTGTTTTATATAAGCCCAAAAATAAATAAATATTCGCACCAAAATGACATCTTCTTATAAAAAAAAAACAGTTTTCGGCGATCAAGTGTGATTTTTCTGAAACTGGACTTCAGCAGTTTAGCTTGTTAAGATAGCTCTCCAGAAAATATTGCCATAAAAGTAATAAATTTTTGGTTGCCCTGACTTTTAAGTTTGTAGTACTTTGGCTCTTAATCTTCGCGTAATCCAGGTGAAGCATCTGATTTCGAAATATATCGCCTTTATTGCTTTTTGATGGATTACAGATGATTTTCTTAAAAAGAAGCTCCAACGATTCACCCATTATTGACTACTTTTTTAATATTTGCCGCTGTATGATATAGGCATGATGTTTTTATACCGCAACGAAATCTCTTTACACTTTTTTTCGTCGAAAGCTCTCTTAAGCTTTTCAAAAGCTTTCATTCTTCTAAACTTACTTAAATTATTATTTGCCGTATTTCCGCTTTTATGAAAATTTTTAGAAATTATTTGCTTATATTGTTATGCTTTAAGTTAGTGATTATTTTTTCGTACTCGCTCTCTTTTAATATTTCTGAGATGTTTATAGCAACGTTAACTCTTACGAAGCGCTCAACGAGCTTTCACAGCACGTCGCATATTTTTACTTTTTTATTCAAAGTATACAATCAACTTTCCCTCGTTAAATGTCAGTTATTCGAAGATTAATATGAAGCTTTTATCTTATGAAGCTTTCAACGAGCTTTCACAGCATGACATATACTTTCACTTCTTCATTACAAATTATACTTTATACTCTCTTTCGTTAGCTGTCTGTTATTCAAAGAATATTTTGAATTTTTTTTCTTATGAAGCTTTCAACGAGCTTTTACAGCATGTCAAATACTTTCACATCTTTATTACAAAGTACACCACTTACTCTCTCTCGTTAACTGTCAGTTATTCGAAGAATATTATGAAGCTTTTCTCTTATGAAGCTTTCAACGAGCTTTTACAGCATCTCAAATACTTCCACATCTTTATTGCGAAGTATACCATCTACACTCTCTCTCCTTAACAGTCAGTTATTCGCAGAATATTATGAAGCTTTTTTCTTATGAAGCTTTCAACGAGCTTTCACAGCATGACATATACTTTCACTTCTTCATTACACATGATACTTTATACTCTCTTTCGTTAACTGTCAGTTATTCGAAGAATATTATGAAGCTTTTTTTCTTATGAAGCTTTCAACGAGCTTTCACAGTATCTCAAATACTTCCTCATCTTTAATGCGAAGTATAACATCTACACTCTCTCTCCTTAACAGTCAGTTATGCGCAGAAAAGTATGTTTATTATTGTTAAGTTTGTTAATTTCCTCAAAAGCTTTCACCAATCACCATAACCAAACCAATAATAAAACATTCCAACACATATTACTTGTTTTCGCATAATTTTTTGGTTAAACACTTTTGCTATTTGTTGTTTATTACCTGACTTAGAGATGCTAATGTGGCTGAATCCACAGAATCCTGTAATAAAAAATAAATAAAAGAAAGGAGAATACAAAATAATAAACAACATATACATATGCATAGATAAAGTGAGCGCTATAACGGGATGTTTACGAATATGTGTACGAGTGAGGGCACGAAACAAAGCAGAAAATATATAAAAACGAGCGACAAGACAAAACTTAAAAAAAAAAAACACAACAACCTAAACTGAAAATTATAAAAAAAATATAATAAATAATAAGGCGAAGCTTTTAAGCTCAGCACAAAAAACCATAAAACTAATAACTAATAATAATAATAATAAAATTATAACTCTTTCTTTTATGATCACTTGCATAATTTTTTTTTTTTTTCAAAAAAAAGCTGCAAGCTCGTTACTAAAAGCTCTGCAAAACTGATACCAAAGCAATGCAGCAGTGTGTGTGCAAGTGTTTATGTGTGCGTTAAGCTTTCATTATATGCCCGCGTATATGTTTCATGTGTGTGTTTGTTGTATGTTGTGTGCGCATAAGCATGAGCGACGGTGTTAGAGCGAAAGCTTGTCGGCTATAAAAGCATAGAGCGTGTACCAAAGCAGTGCATATAATAGGTATTCACTAGGTGCTAATAAAAAAATCACTTGCGCCACCCACCTGTGCTTGTGACATTTCCTCCAGCTCTTGCGCTAAGCTATTCAGTGTGCCGTTCAGCAGATTGCGACCCTCTTCCACGCCGCGCGTGAGCACTTGCGCCTGCAGCTCTTCATTTTGCTCCTCCAAAGCTAAAAATATATTATATTATTTACAAAAACAACTCTATAGTAAATTCGATGGCGACATACCTTTGTTCTTTTGCCGCATCTCCTCCAGTTCCTGATGCAGCTCTTCCAGTCTTATTGTCTCCGGCGAGGTGGTTGGCAGCGCTGGCCCCGTTTCGGCGCGCAGCCGTTCCAATTCTTTACTCAACTCCAACATTAGCTCTTCGGACGCCTTCTTATCGTCTTCGTATTTGCGTTCGCGCTGCACCGTCTCATCGAGATCTTGTTGCAGTGCCGCAATTTGATCGCGCGCCAATTCATATTTCTCCTCCGTGCGATGCAAGTCATTAGCTTGTTTGTCGCAGAGTACGCGCAGGCGTTGTGCCTCTTCGCGTAATGTGTTCGCTTCCAATTCTATAGTTTTGATCTTGATTTGGCAATTTTCATTTTGTAGCGCCGCTTCACGCTCGACGCGTGCCAGTAGTTCACGGTAACGTTTCTGTTCTTCGGCTAGACGCTCTTCGGCGCGCAACTCGGACTGAGCGGAAAGAAAAAAGAGCATTTTAGAGATTGATATTAAAAGAACGAAGAAATATAGCTATATTTAATGGCACAGTTGGTTTTCGGGTGAATCGTTCACAAAACAGTCTTCAAGGAAGGGCATAAGATTTCATGGCCTAAAATCTCTCCTCCTACATAGCGGCTCCCATATATGGCGACGCTGGAGAAGAGGCCCAGCAAGATTTTTAATGGATGGGTCGATGCTAGGATAAAAGGTTGAAGGAGGAGTTTTCTGTAGGGAGCTCTCCTGTTATGGTGCAGCTTCTTTTTCGCGAGGTGAGCATTCATTTTGACAGCAGAGCACCAACACTAGTGCTGAGCTCGCTAAATGTCGCTTAAAGCTATTCAAGAAGCATCTGTCTTCACTAGAAATCTTATTTCATCGTCAGGTTCGTTTGGGTGCCTGGTCGCAGCGAGATCGCTGACCCCTACAAAGGCGATGAGCTAGTTAGGGGAAGCACAGTTGCTCCGCTCACATCGGAATTGGACCTAGTTGGATCTTCTTTGGTGTCTTGCATTTTAAGACTGGACCAATCGACCCCCCCAAAGCGCTTAGTAGGCGCTGGACGACGATAAGATCCTGTGTGACTGCGAGATCTTTTCGTTCATGAGTCGAATGCAGGAGATCTACTTAACTACTTGACTTTAGCAAAGTTCATCTTGCCGCAATCGCAGAGGTTCTTACTGGTTTTTGTCTTATGAGGTAACGCTAAAGATTTTGTGAGGTGTGAAGTTTTATTGAGGAGGATAAGGTGGAAATATCCGGCCACTATCTCCCCTTATTTCAGCCTTTGAAAGACAGAATCAGTCGCGAACCAGAAGACATGGCCGCTACTATCATAAGCCGTCTTAACAAAATTTGTGATAAACTCAAAGCGTTTTGTCGATTTGTAAGGGTCTTATGATCTGGAATATAGTAGTTTTTAGTTACCACAACGTAGCGGTGTTTTAAACCAGTCAAGTAAAGTCCCTGTTAGGAATGAACTCTTCACCTAACCTAACCTAACTTAACTGTAGGTGTATATACAGTTAGATCTTGTCTATGGAATACAAAGTCTTATAAGATTTACATATCTCAGAGGAACTGATATGTTTTTGCGAGACATTTTAGATTAGAAATAATTTCGGAGAATTGCATTTACTTGTTGAAAGTCTATAATATTAGATTTTGCCTCGATATAATTTTTACCACGTTGAACACAGAGATTGATTTCACTTACAAAAGTTTGTAAAAGTGTAATTAGCATTTAAAATTTGATGCCAAGAATTTATAGAGATTTTTATGATGCAGGCCATTCGATTTTTAATCCTGAACTATTTTCAGACCCAAGACGTTCTTAGACTATAGCTGTAACTACGCTATTTCACTAACTTTCATAAAAGATTATTAGTAAGTCTTAATGTTCTCAGGAACAATAAGCAATTCGAGAAAACTTTAGATGGTATGTGTTTCAAGCATTTAATGAAGATATACGATAAATGTCGATCCAAGAGAAAACATTTTGTTCCAGAAGGTGGTAGTGAGTAGCAGATTCCTTCAAGGGTTTAATTTTCGTTTTTGACAACCTCTCTTCATGTTCAAACGTTACTTCAACTGTCAGTTTTTAGTATAAAGTCTTTTTTTCTTCTTTTTTTCCCCGAGTAAATATTATATAACTCCACTCACCTCCCGATATTGCTCCTCGAGCATGTGATAGCGTGTCTGCAGCACAGCATATTCGGTCTTTGTGCGCGTTGTGCGATCCTCAGCGATATTCTGTGTGTCAGCCAAGTCGGTGACTTGACGTTGCAGCAGTTCCAACTGTAAATAGAGAGAAAGGGAGAGCGTATTGTGAGTACGTGTAACAACAAGTAAAATGTGATAGTGAAAAAGACATTAGCAGCCGGCTGATAAGCGGCAAGCGGTACAAAAACAAAGTAAGTAAACAAATAAATATTTTTATTTTTTTTTTTGAAAATATTTTGTAAATATTGTACATATATCGGCAGCTATAATGCAAAATAACGTATCATCAAGAAATAAAATCAATAATCGCCAACAGATCCAACAGATAGAATAACCAATTTATAACCATTTTATAACCTAAACTTTAATTGTGTATCAATTTGGTTGTAATATAATCAATATGGGTATGCATCATCAAAAAAAAAAAAAAAAAAAAAAAAAAATGGCTCCCAGATATAATAACCAATTTATAACCAAAACTCAAAGTTTGTTTCACTATAAGTAGTTTATATTACAACATTTTAAATATGAAAAATGATGTTACGTTATTTTTCATTTAAAGCGACGATATTTATGTGAGCTTTGTGCGCTTCTTGCCATGCAATTAATGTCGGTTTGGCGCGCCGCACAGGGCAAATATCATACACAAAAATGTTAAACGTAATTTATTTTATTAAATTTTTTGTTTTTGTATTTTTTTTTTTTGTTTTTTTTTTTGTTTTTTCTTTTCTGTTTTTTTTTTTTGTTTGTTTTTGTTATTTTTATTTTTGTATTTTCAATTAGCGCTAATACTAACACAACTGCTTTTTAGTACACGCAAATCGCCGAGAAGATCATCAATGAGCAACACATCCGCCATTGGTGTTTTCAAATGCATTTGTTCAATATTTTTTTCGC
This sequence comes from Bactrocera correcta, assembly GCA_027475135.1. Lineage (NCBI taxonomy): Eukaryota > Metazoa > Arthropoda > Insecta > Diptera > Tephritidae > Bactrocera > Bactrocera correcta. The sequence goes on from CM050325.1 coordinate 26,744,314, forward strand.
TACAGTTTCTGTGTTTCGAAGACAATTTTTTTATATTTTTTTGTTGTGTTTATTGTGCAATTAACATATATTTTTATAGAGTCCTTCTTATCAATTTTTCATTTATAATTTATGAATCACCAAAAAATCATCATTCATGCCTTCGATACGATTCGTTTGTTTCTACACATTTCAGGTAATAAATATTTTTTAATAATTTTTTTTAATGTTACTTTTTTTTTTGGTAATATTTTTTTTGTTTTTTGTTTTTTTTAATGTTACTTTTTTATTTTTTTTGTAATATTTTTTTTAAATATTTTTTTTATATTCTAATTTTTTTAATATTTGTTTTTTTTGATATTTTTTTGTTTTTAATTTTTTTTAACAATTTTTTTTTAATAATATTTTTTTTTTTAATATTTTTTTTTTAAATATTTTTTTTTTAAATATTTTTTTTTAATAATTTTTTTTTAATTTTTTTTGTAATTTTTTTTTAATAGTTTTTGATAATATTTCTTAATATATATTGTTTTTAATAATTTTCAATTCATATTTCTTTATTTACACACGTCTTATGCGCTGACACACTCAACAACAACTGAGCTTCGCTACACGCTGACTGAAGTCAGTGTAAAAACAGTTGCTTCTCAACTGTAGGCACATGCAAGGAGTGTGCATAGACAGAAGAGAAAGAAGGTAGTGACACTTGACTATTGAATGGCGGTGTGTTGTTGTTTTTGTTGAAGATCTTACACGCCCGCATTAGCGCTAATAGCAGTTGCATTTAACGCCTCGAGTTCAGTGTTCAACGTGCAAGTGTTGGCGTTGCCACAAACCCATATTTGTCTATAAACAGCTAGCAGCTAATTTTTATGCAAAATTCTTGAGCAAGTTGAATTCACATACCGTTCATAAATGGTATTTATCGTATTGTGTTTTTTGTTGTTGTACTTTTTTGACATTTCGTACATATCTCAAAGTTAACCCCTTGCCATGTGTGGCATCGTCAGTCATTCATTATCTTCAGCCCGTTTTGTTAAGTACATGTGTATTTTTTGTTGTTATTTTTTACATATAAACAGACTAACTTCATACTGGCTTCAACAGTTGGACATTCGTTGCCGGCCGGGCAGCAGACTTGAGATATTATGTGTACTTTGCGCACCCCGCTTGTTTACATTCGAGTCGCGCTGCACACATGAAGCCGACAAGTCAACAAGCCGACGAGCCGCCAAGCAACATGTCTTATCTAATTTGTCTGTTTGTATTTGTAAAGTCAAAGCAACTGTTGAGCGCTCACACGCCGGCAAAATGTGTGATAAGACAGTGTACTATACATATAGAAAGTCAAACAAGAGTTTATGAAACTCTTGGCATAATATATAAGAGTCATTATCGATTCATCAACACTCCACTTGTTTAGTTTAAACTCTGCTCTCTTTTAAAAATATCTCTTGAGAAATTAACAATATTGTACTAAACTATAATTATCGCTAAGGTTCATCAACATCGCATAACTTCGTGCTCCCCTTTTTGTATTTGTTTATACCAGTTATTTTTTATACCAGTTTATAGTAGTTATACCAGTTAATTGTTCGATTCGCAAAACTACTAAATTTAACTAATCATGTATCTACTAACTTCCTGTTCCCCTTTTTGTATTTGATTATACCAGTTATTTTTTATACCAGTTTATAGTAGTTATACCAGTTATTTGTTCGATTCGCTAACCTAGCTTTACTAGATTTAACTAATTATCGTGTAACCTCGTGCTCCCCTTTTTGTATTTGATTATACCAGTTTATAGTAGTTATACCAGTTATTTGTTCGATTCGCTAACCTAGCTTGACTAGATTTAACTTATCATCGTATAACCTCGTGCTCCCCTTTTTGTATTTGATTATACCAGTTATTTTTTATACCAGTTTATAGTAGTTATACCAGTTAATTGTTCAATTCGCAAAACTACTAAATTTAACTAAACATATATCTAATAACTTCCTGTTCCCCTTTTGGTATTTGATTATACCAATTTTTTGTAGTTATACCAGTTATTTGTTCGATTCACTAACCTACGAGATTTAACTAAACTAAAACAGCTTCTGCAAGCCGCGATTAGAAACATCTATGAGTAAACAAAAGAGCACCGATGGCCAAAAACATGAATGTTCTTTGTGGGGGCTTCTGTAAAAAAACGGATGAGTAACTTCAAAGAAATCAACATTTCTGTAAAGTAAACTCAGAGTCAAGAAGAACAAGAATTTACAAACATTTGCCACGGATAATAATCAACGACAGAGCTTTTCCCGCAACTGATCGATTTGTGTAACCGGCTTTTTATTCGACAAAGAACTGTCAACATGACTGCTATCTTCAAAATTATTTAGAGAATATTTTCTTTCGACAACAACAACAAAAACACTAGCATCAACCACTGTGCTAACAATCAAGCAGTAATATCCAACTGTTCTGGAGATACCCACTACTAAAACCCTTTCTGTATAGGTTAGGTAAGACGACTAGTCCGTAGGTCGCACTTGCATTACTAACTGCAGCGCTATATCTGACCTCATTAGCCAGCAGGGCGCCTTGTAGCCAATATAAAGTTGCTCAGGGGTTTAATTTCTATGCCCACCAGTTCAGTGGAATATCTGAGCTCTCAAGTGTTCCTTGATCTTCCAAATGCATGACATTCAAATAGAAAAGATTGAGATATTTCCACATCGTCCTCTTCCATACTATTTCTGTAGGTGGCGTCCAGTAAGATTCTCAACCTTTTAGCACAGACGCCGATAGGACAATAGGATGTTAGAACCCACACAACTAGCGAAGGGATAGATTTTTGGGAACAGGGAGCTTACTAGATATCTTACGATCGATCTTGAGCAAAAAAGATCTTGCGACAGCACAGGAACCGATGGTAGCCCAGCGTAGGCCAAGTTTCCACCTCGTCTTCTTCCTTACATCATCTCTAGCTGACGTCCGGTAAGAATCTTATATCTTATAAACCCCACAAGTAGGGAGAGGTCAGCCTTACTGAGGACAGAGATCTTACCGGTTCTCTTACAATCGATCTTGGGTCAAAAAGATCTTGTCAGAGAACACGAACCGAAAGTAGCCCAGCGCTGCATAAGTTCCCGCGAAGCTCAGTTATCTAGTAGTAGAACAAACCATGAGAGTTATCATCTACTGGTAGCGGGGTTAGGTTACCTTTTTCTTGCCATCTCATGCCCTACAAGTATATAGCTACCAGCGATCCCACCATGGCCTGGCATCGATAACTAAGGTAGGCACCAAGAATATAGCACTGATGAAGGATAAACAGGGATAAGGAACATATTGTTTTATCGCGAATTGAATCGAAAGTGTTTCCAGCAAAAAGACTAGGTCGAATTCTTCACAGAGAAAATCCTAAAATCTTGGGTTGGGTTAGTTTAGGTGAGGTGAGGTTAGATTCTCGTGAAGCCACGTATCATCCACTTGAACTGCTAGAAACGCTTGTCTGTTGTGGTGCCCAGAACTTCAAGGTATGGATCAAACAGACGATCGCGTGTCAACAAAATCTAGGCGAAAAAATATAGAAACCTCGCTAAGGAAATCGCAATTCAAAGAATTACATCTGCTGCTACCTTAATGTCACTTCTGTTTTTTTGCTTAAAGACTCTACAGTGGCCTGGCAATCTGTACAAGAGTTTATTGACAGCTAACGACAGAAAACTTCGCCTACAACCTCCTCCTTGAGCTTCGATTCATTTGTAAAAAAGCTCACGGCGCCTATGCCCCAGCGACTCCGCGTCAACCACATATCTCTCGAAAGTATGTGCGCGCAGCAGATGGCGCTAGGAGTAACTTCCTAGGCCAAGTGGTTTAAATTAACGGGAAGGAGTTCGAAGTGAGAGAGAGTTTTGTATGGCCATCTTTGGAGTTTGTCGAGTTATCAGTGACGCAGTCGAAATGAGAAAGGATTTCTGAATGACATTAAAAATTTTTATAATAATTTCGAATATCTTTTCTGAATAAAATATGTTTTTACTTATCGCCGTAGGGGACTAAAAGACTTTTTCTGTACAAAAATTATTAGTCACAACTTGACTTAACTCATTCTCAGCACCTTGCTAATATTGAGTTTTAAAAACAGTCAGACACTTGTCAACAAATTTGAGTAAATTTATGGCGTATTTATTATTATCTTCATAGCTTTGGTTAAAAAAAAATATTTATATTTTTCCGAAAAAAAATATTGTTTTAATTATTTTTATTTAAAACTGCTTTATATATTCATTGAACTTATTTTTCGCAAACGAAAAGTTTGCCAAATTTTCAACCATATATATATATATATGTATACATATATATATGTATACATATAGTATATTTAAATAAATTGCACAATATTTATAAATATATTTTAAAACACACAGTTTAATTAGATATTCGTATGTATGTATGTGGACTCGTATTTAAACTATTTTCTGCGAATTTTCGAAAACACTTTATTCCGGCGCGCACATTTCCAACAACGCGCGAGACACACATTAGACTGATGCGGTCCGACGTCAATCGTTTGCACCGTTCTTTTACATATGACGGACACGCAGCTTTACTATATACATATATACAGAATATACATATGTATATGTATATATATATCCGCTGAAATACCAACTAAATACGGTTTTTGAGCACTTCCAACTATCTCTCACAAACTGGCCTCACCACCGACCAGCTGCCTGGCTGTCTGGGCGCCCAAAGCGGGCCACGAGCGCCACAAGCGTTGGCGCAATATGTGCGCGTGCTATCTTCGTCAGTGTGTGTGTGTGTGTCTATTTAGAATGAAATGTGGCCTAAATGGTAGCGGCTGCCAAATATGTGGCTACTATAAACTATTCTCCTACATACTTCTTTTTGTTTTTGTATTGCACAAATATTTCTGTTGACTTTTGTTTTCACATTTTTCGTCTAAATATTTACATATCGCTAGACGGACAAGTTGAGGCAGCCTAACAGCATAAACATACTATAAGCTAACAGCACATATGTATGTAGATCCACAGTCTCTTCAACACACACACATGCAAATATTAATGGCTGCACAAATATAGCAGTCGGTAGGGAAAAATGTGTAATTAAATCCGGAGAATCACAAAACAATGCACTTGTGTAATGAAAAAAAGCTACAATTACTCCCAAGCGTTATGTTGTTGTTGTTGTTGTTGAATTATTGTTGCGCAGCGCTACAATTTTTGGACTGCAACATATAACGCACACACATATGCAGCTAGGCGGAGTGACAAAACTGTCAACCAAAGTCATTTAAATGCGCTTTCTTGGTGACCGCATAGCACTCTCTGTTATGCTTCGGTAAAGATGTGTGTATGCATATACGATATGTAGGTATGTATGTATGTATGTATGTATGTATGTATGCATGTATGTATGTAGGTATGTGTGTATATACGATATGTATGTATGTATGTATACGATAACATATTGTAACGCATAAATATCCCTGCCAACCATGAGCGGGTAAAAAACCAGATAATCAGTGGGTAACATGTGGGTAAACCTGTGGGTAAACATATGTTATTTGACATGGGCCGAGCGAATAATTTACCCACACACGTACGTATACATGTGATCATACAAAAAAAAACAATAACCCGAAAATGTGGGTTGGTGTTAGTGCATAGAAAAAAAATGTGTAGTTGTATTGAAATATTTGACACAAGAGGGTAGCCGTGTTTGGCAGGGTTGTAACGCATAAATATGTTTACAAATAGTATGCGTGTAATAGTGAAACAAGTGCAGACTAGTGCGGAGCTGCCCAGCAAACAAAAGTATCGGGTTTGAGCATGTCAAAAAAAATATTTAATGAAAAGATATTGATATTATGTTATGTTATGTAGCATTATTTATGCTGCTATATGTTATACGAAAATAATCAATGCTATATTAAATAATTCCGTCTTGTGTAGAGTTATGTCATGTTATGTTAAGTTATGATATGCTGAATTGTTATGTTAAGTTACGTTATGTTATGTATGTAAGTCATTTTATGTTGTGTTACGTTGCTCTGTATTTTTATGTTATGTTAGGTATGTATGTTATTTTTCGTTATGGGATGCTTTGTTGCCATATTGTGTTATGTTGCGTTATGTTACGTCATGTGGTATCCTATTACTCTATGTTATGTTATGCTATGAAGTACTAAGTTGCTATGTTAAATTACGTTATGCTATGTATGTAAGTCATGTTATGTTGTGTTACGTTGCTCTGTATTTTTATGTTATGTTAGGTATGTATGTTATGTTGTGCTATACTATATTTCGTTATGGTATGCTTTGTTGCCATATTGTGTTATGTTATGTCATGTGGTATCCTATTACTCTAAGCATAACATAACAATGCTATGAAGTACTAAGTTGCTATGTTAAGTTACGTTAAGCCATGTAAGTAAGTCATGTTATGTTTGGTTATGTTACGCTGGGTTCATTTATGTTACGTTATGTATATGTATGTCTATGTTATGTTTTGTTACTTTACAACATATTGTGCTTTGTTATGTTAAGTTATGCCTTCTTATCTTAATCTTTGTTCTTAAAATATGTAATATAGACCAACAGCTGATTAGCGTCAATAACAGTAGTTTTAGCTGTAAAGAGTAGATTTTAGTAATCCGATACGAGCTTTGGAAGTAGAAAAGTCGTATACCACAAAGAAAACGTTGATTTGCAAAGCTTTGTAAAGTAAAGCTTAGTAAAGACGAAAGCTTTTTCTGTTTAATATTTAAAAGTTGTAGATGAAAGTTTTTTTGAGATATCAGTGTGCGTTTGAGAATCTTTAAGCGTTGTCAGCGTTATAAGTTTTTCCTAATGTAGATAATTTAATCAGCACAATAAAAGCTTTGTCACTTTAATACGAAAAAGTTGAAAAAATTTTTGCTTGAAAACTTTTTATGCGTTTTGGGCGAAAGTTCGAAAATCCTTGGAAGCTTTAAGATTCATACGTTTTCTTTATTGCAATTTAATGACAATAGTGAAAGCTTTGTCACTTTAGTATGAAATTGTGTTACTTAAAAGTTTTTAATGAGCTTTAGGTCTGCATTTGAGTATCTGTACGGACTTTCAACTTCAAAAGCGTGCCTAAGTTTAAGTCATTTAATGAGAAAAATAAAAGCTTGGAACAGTAAAAGCTTTTATTTTAATATGAGTACGTTTTGCGTGAAAGCATTTTATGAGTTTAAGTCGACCGTTTAAATATTCCAAGATATTTCATCTTCTTAAGCTTTCCCTTATGTTTAATGAGAAAAGAGAAAGCTTTACATGTTAGTGCAAATCTTCAAAAGCTTCCAAAATCAAAAGCTTTCAATGTTTTGATTTAGTGAGAATAGTAAAAGCTTTCTTCGCTTTAATATAAAATTATTTTTCGTGAAAGCTTTTTATCAGTTTTAGTTCAAAGTTTAATCATCTATAAGATCTTTCATCTTACAAATTGATTGGAAAATTTGATTAGAAAAGTGAAAGCTTTGTATGTGAGTGTCTTTTAGAGCTTCCAACTTCAAAAGCTTTTTTTTTTGTTGTGATTTAATGATAATAGTAAAAGCTTTATTTTATAAGAAATTGTTTTGCGTGAAAGCTTTTTATGAGATTTCCGTTTGAATTTTGGTATTTTAAAAGCTTTTAACGTCAGAAGCTTTCCTTAATGCGTTTTAGTAATAACAGAGAAGGTCTCTCCACTATAAAAGCGATTTTTTTCTTTCGAAAGCTTGTAGCTTTACACGACTTTTAAATATGCATTTGAATATATTTAAGTATATAAAAGTTAAAGTCAACGATTTGTGATTATTTTGGTTACTAGAAATTCTATTGCATTGTAATGCTATAGATACTTGCCGTCATAATTCCTAGTGCCTCATTTGGGTTTTAGTGAAAGCCTTTTTACTGGTTACTTTCGATTTTAATGAAAGCTTTTTAATTCTTGTAAAAAAATTATATGTTAGGTAACTTGAAAATCTCTTAAAAAAATTCTCAAGATTTTTTTCCGATGAAAGCTCTTTTCATTTTTATGTGAAAGCTCAACATTGAACAGCTTGAAAATGAGAAGACACTATCTTACACAATTTTGTTTTAATTATATGTTAGTTAACTTGAAAATCTCTTAAAAAAGTTTCTCAAGTTTTTTTCCGATGAAAGCTCTTTTCATTTTTATATGAAAGCTCAACATTGAACAGCTTGAAAATGACAAAACACTATCTTACACAATTTTGTCTTAATTATATGTTAGTTAACTTGAAAATCTCTTAAAAAAGTTTCTCAAGTTTTTTTCCGATGAAAGCTCTTTTCATTTTTATATGAAAGCTCAACATTGAACAGCTTGAAAATGAGAAGACACTATCTTACACAATTTTATCTTCACCAAATTTATTTAAGAAAGGAACTTATAATAAGTAATAAACTTTTTTAAATGGTGAAAGCTTAAAGCTTTTTTTCTCACACACTAAAGAAATAGCAGTTTAAAATTAATATTATTGACGCCATTTTGTAAAAAATGTGTTTAAATATTTTTATTCTGTAATTTTTCAAAGCAACAAATTTGCCTACGATGAAATTGCTCAGAAAAGCGCATTAAATTTATAAATAAAATAAAATCGAAGAAGAATAAAAAATGGCGAGCAAATATTTTCATTACATTTGCGCTAAAAATAGGAAATGCCTTCATTGTAGTGCGTCTCGGGAGCAAAATATGAGTGAACGAGTTCGAAGCAATTGACTAATGGATATTACGAGTACATTGTGTGTACATATGTCAGCAGCTGCTTTTGTTTATATGAGGATATGTATAAATATAAGGCATAGTATATGTGTGAAAATTGTTTGTATGTAACACAAGTGAAATTATCGATTGATATTAACGCTTGCAAAACAAAAAGAAAATATATTTGCCAGGAAATAATATATCGAAATATATATGTAATATATTTTACATAATATATTATATATAATATACATATTTATATTTTTTTTACTGAGTATTTTTTTCTTACATATTTTACAATTATATACTTTCATTGTTCTTATTACTGCCAAGGCGCATCTAGTATAATCTCGCGACGCATTTCCGCTGCCTAATCAAGTGGAAAATTTGTGACCAATTGGACTTGTGATACGAAGTACATATGTATGTATATGTATTTGTGTAATTTATAAACCTTCATGCCACATATTGCAACAGTGACATTGTACAACGCACGAATTTTATAAAACACATACACATATATTATATTATTTCTCCTCTTCTTTCGCAACGCACTTATCAGTTCGGAGAAAACGCGTTGCAGCGCAGCGTAAATCTTAAAAAATGTAAGCCATAAAGTCATATTTAATTACATGCACAAAGGCGCTTGTGATTTCGAAAGGCATTGGCACTAATTAAGTGATAGCCCAGCGAGAAGCAGAAGCAGACCGCCTGCGCAGTGCAGTGAGCCGCACGATGAAGCTTTACATGCAGCTGATTAAACGCGGTTTTCAGCTTGAAATGGGTCGCTGGGGCATTTTTGTGTAATTTTTCATTTGTATAGCGATTTTTTGCTACTGCTCGCAAATTGACAAATGGGTTAAATTAATGGCACTTTAGTCAATTGCACGACAAATTTTTAAATGCTAAAAGCTTTCAGCGATTATTTTTGTGCACAATATGTTGAAAGGTCTTAAAGAATTTTAAAAACGCAGTTCAGTATATGTGACCTGGTCTACGAAAAGGGGGCTTAGTGGTCACAAAAAAAAAAACAAAAATAATAAAAAACAAAAAAAAAAATTAAAAAAAATAAAAAAAAAATTAAAAAATAAAAAAAATTGATTTTTTGACACCTTAGCCCCCCTTTCGTAGACCAGGTCACATATAATTATTTTCAATAGTACCTAAAAATTTATCGATTTTTAATAATACCAAATTTATCGATTATAAATATATAAAAATAATTATTCTTAATCAATTAATTAATAGCGCGAAATAATTTGTAGATTATAATTTTCAAATTTATCGATTGTACTAATAAAATTGTATCGATTAATATAAATAATAATTTATCGATTATCAGCATATAATATTTTTAACTAAAATATACTGTAGTAAGACTGAAAATGTTATCGATTATATTAACAAAAACTTATCGAAAAAAAAACTTTATTTATCGATTATTAATAAGTAAATTTTTTTAATAAAAATACAGAATTATTAGGTTAAAAAATATCATTAAAAATCGAAAAGAATATGAAACGCCTCTGTTGTTAACTAGATCGTATAAGAAATTAATGCCTTCGCAAAATTTTGTTTGGACTGTAAAAATCTTTTGTTTTTGAATCTGAGGGTTTCAGTCCTCCCAATTTATATCAATTATCCAACACACAATGACTTTTTTTACTTATACAATAAGTTACTTCTTTGGATATGTTTACGTTTGAAGTTACTTAAAGGCTATTTATATGGGTTGCTTTTTGATTGTCAATAATTTAATTGTCTCTGCCGTCATATAAATAATTACAAGAGTCATGAAAACACAAATTTTATTTGTTGTACATTTTGTACTATTAATTTCATACTTTATTCGCGTTTTTCAAAATAGTGTCAGTCATGCAAAGGTTCTGATCTACCGTTATATCTCACAAGACTACATATATAACTGGTGGGCCATCTAACGTTTTAAATTTGAATTATCTATATTTCGACATTGGAAACGTCAAATACCATTCGGAAAGTGACAGATATACAGTAAAAAGTCTAAGATTTACGAAATGGGCCGCTATTCACTAGAAAAAAAAATTTGGGGAAAAATTGAAAAAAACGAGGATGGTCAATTTTACCGAAAAATCATCTTTTCGGACGAGGCTCATTTCCACCTCGATGGTTACGTTAACAAGCAGAATTGTCGCATTTGAGGCACAGAACGGCGCTCCGTGCCATACAGCAAACGCTACACTCAATCTTTTACGCCCTATCTTCGAAAATCGCATAATCAGCAAAAAAAAGGTTATGTGAATTGTCCTCCCAGAAGCTGCGATTTAACTCCGTTGGACTATTTTCTGTGGGGCGCTGTTAAAGATAAATGTTACGCCAACCATCCAGAAACAATTCAGGATCTAAAGTACGAGATTCAAGCTGCTGTAGCTGCTATAAGGCCTGAAACCATCGAGAAAGTACTCCAAATTTGGTTGGATCGGTTAATCTACTGTAAACTCAGCCGTGGTGGTCATTTGTCCGAAATTGTTTTCCACAAATAAATTTCATAAGACAACCTTTTAAATAAATGTTAGACCTTTGAAAAGTATTAAGCCGTTTACCCTTTACTTGTACATATGTGTAGTGATGTACATACATAAATATATGGAATGTTGAAGCTAATTATTTCTGTATTTACTTTATTTATTCGCACTTTTTTAACTTTAACACAGTTTTTTAACTCCTTTTTCATTAATTTGCCCAATTTACCATTAACTATTATTTTTGAATCGTATTAATAAATATTTTCATCATTATCCCTCCGTATTTAATAAATATTGAAGATATTTTATATACTGTAGTTTCTTTTCACACACTTATTTCTTTTGCTTTATCCATCTACTTTTATTACCTCACTTTCTTCATCCGCACTCAACATTTTAATCGTTTTCCTATAACTTTAACCGTTTATCGTCTTCTCGCCTTGACTTGTGTTTCATTAATAATTTCACCGCGTTTATTTGTGCTCGACTAAATTCACGAGCGGCCAAAGTGGTCAGTTTTATATTATTAAACGGTTGTGTGGCAAGAAGAATAGGGTGGCGGCTAATAGTAAATGACAGTGGTTCATAAATATTGCTGTAATAATGTAAATACTTTCAGAGATGTTTGATAGATAGACATTTTTATAAATTAACAAACATTTACGAGGGCTAGCTAACAAATATTGAAACTAAAAAGCAACTACTTTATTAGTTGATATTCGACACAGTATATTGTCGACTTTGTTATCTTGAGGGAGACCAAATGAAACTAAGTTACAGAAAACGAAGCTAACCAATATATTACAAATATGAATTTGATTGAATAAACTAGCATAACTACTGAATTAAAGTGACACAAATTGGCATAAACTTGTATAACTGCTGAAATCAAACTGGTATAAGCTAATACAGCTTTTTAGTTATACCACTTTAATGCATTAATACAATTTATATAACACTAATATAAACTGGTATAACTTCTAAAATTAAACTGGTATAAAAATTTGAAATGTAGATTTATGGTTAAACACTTTACTACATTTATAATAGTCTAAATGTCTTCTGTCGACAAATTTAAATTAGATTGAAAAAACTGGTATAACATCCGGAATTAAACTGCTATAAACTGGTATAAACGATTATAATAAAGATTTTTAGTTAAAACACATTATTTTATTTATACTAGCATAAATATAGATATTTGTTTACAGGATTTAGTAGCTTTATACCAGTTTTTTTTCGATTCGCCACACTCCAGAGTCTGCTGAGTCCAAGCAAGCTTTAATTTACTCTGAAACAGTTATTAATGCAAGCTATAAAACTGGTATAACTTCAGGAGTTAAACTGGTACAAATTGGTATAAACTAGTATAACATATATTTTTGGTTATAACACTTTACTGCATTTATACCAATATAAATAAAATATAAAGATATTTCGTTACAGCAGCTCATTCTTATTATACCAGTTGTTTAAACGATTGTCCACGCTCCAAAAGCTGTCCAATCGAAGACAATTTGAATTCACACTGAAACAATTATTCAAGCGAACTATATGAACTGGTATAACTTCTGGAATTAAACTGGCATAAACTGGTAAATTATATATTATACTAGTTATACCACATTATTGCATTTATACTATTATATACATAGATATTTTATATAACTGGCATAATACTGACTTTTCGTTATACCAAATTTTTTGCTTTTATGTTGTTCGATTCGCCACTCTCCAAAGTCTGCTGAATCGAAAACAACTTGAATTTATTTTGAATCTGAAACAATTATTCATACAAACTACCCACGTTTAGCATGAAGCTCCCTTTATATTTTCTTATGGGTGTATATGTAAGAATATTAAAATTTTCGAGAATGTCAGGCAATAAAAAATAATAAAACTAAATTCAATCGGTGACCTTGAACTTGAAAAAAGTAACAGTAAAAATACCTTGTCGCTCCCCCTCGCATAAAGCCACTGCATATGAACGTGACATATATAAATATCGACACTAGCCGTTATACATATTACACATACCTACACTCAACAGTTTATAGGCAAATAGCAAGTCTCCGCCACAAAATGCCATAAAATTGCTGGTATTTGTCTAACAAATAAAATGGTTTGAATTATGAATGGCTAGCCGCGCCCGACCTTACGTAACCTATCTATATACACCATATATACTGACATCTAAACATGTGTATCGTTACATCTTCTCACCCATACAAATGCACCCACTAAGTGCCACTGGGTCAGAATTAATTACACCTAACAACCAGCGAGCAAACAGCAAAATTATTAGATAAATTCATGGACTTATTGGACGTAAGTAAATGACATTTTTAACCCATCATTACTGCACCATTAGCCATTTCATTTTTTTCTAGAATTTTTCAATTATTTCTCTTCGAAAAAGCAACAGAAATTTGCTAAGCAGAGCAGAGAATGAGAACTCTATTCTATAAGTAAAATAAAGCTTTATAGAGCTGAGTTTTATTCTTGTTGTCAACGATGGGAAGGAAGAGTAGGTGGAGGTCACGAAGGAGTGCAGTGCATATGTGTTTGTAATAATATGGGTTTCGAGTTATACTTGTATACCAATAATATCGATTTTAATTTCTATGTGTGTGTTTTTTCTATCCTCTGTATTTGTGTTTGTATGCACTAGTAATTGGAACATTTTCTACTATTAGATTGATCGATATTATGGTATAGATTCATCTATATATGTGAGCATATGAAAGAAAAAGCGAAATTGTGTATGTACTATTATGAGCAACAAATGACGAATGGGTTTTCGCGCGAAATTAAATTAAAAAGTCTTCCTATTTTTTGCCCTCAGTACTATGTTCTTCATAAACTCCGAAACGGCTTGACCGATTTCATTGAAATTTCAGAACGATCTTCAGGATGGTTCTTCAACATATCGCTGATTTGCGCCCACTCCCAGTCGGAAGAAAAGTAAGATGTAACCAAAGATGAATTTTATGAGCGCTTGGAGCGCACCTTTGAGAACTGCCTCGCCACGATGTCAAGATATTAAAATAGTGCTTGGCGACTTTAACGCTAAGGTGGGCAAAGAAGGCACAACGGTCGGTAAATCCTCCTCAACAGCGCATAGGAGGTTCTATCGGGCGTATTCTGTGAAAGATTTAAGCCCACCGTCAACAAACTAATTGAACCTTATCAAAAATAAGTTTAATTACTTATAAACATTTAGTTGTCCAATGAAGTAATTTTATTGTTATTAAGTAATTTTTTTATTATTAAGTAATTGTCTTAATTATTAATTGACTCAATTAAGAGGGGATAAATTCATATAAGAAATTATTACTAATTTTTAACCAAACAGGAGTGTTAGTTTCAAAAAAAAAAATTTAAAAATCCTTAATTGACTCAATTAAGCGGCAGTCTGATTGAACAATTAGTGACCTTAATCATTTTTTGTTGTTGTTTAGTAGAGATGAATTAGAGGTTAAACCACCTATAAACTTTTAATTAAGCAATTAAGTAATTTTATTATAATTATGTAATGTGCTTAATTATTAATTGACGCAATTAAGAGGGGATAAATTTATATAAGAAATAATTATACATTTTTAACCAACCAGCAGTGGGCTTATACCTGATAGTTTAAAAAAATTAAAAAAAAACCCTTAATTGACTCAATTAAGCGGTAGCCTGATTGAACAATTAATGACCTTACTCATTTTTTGTTGTTCAGTTGAGAGGAATTAAAAGTTAAATTACTTATAAACATTTAATTGCCCATTTAAGCAATTTTATTATAATTATGTAGTGTCTTTAATATTAAATTGACTAAATTAAGAGGGGATAAATTCATATAAGAAATTACTATTAAACTTTAACCAAACAGGAGTGAGCTTAGATAGTTAGTTAAATGATAGTTTCGAACAAAAAAGTAAAAATCCTTAATTGACTCAATTAAGCGACGGTCTGATTAAACAATTAGTGAACTTACTCATTTTTGTTGTTGTTCAATAGAGTTGAATTAGAAGTTATGTTACTTGTAAAAATTTAATAGTCCAAGTAACTGATTTTATTACAATTATATAATGTGCTTAATTATTAATTGACTCAATTAAGAGGGGATAAATTTATATAAAAATTATTTTCAATTTTTAAGCAGCCAGTAGTGAGCTTAGACTTGATAGTTTAAAAAAAAAAATGAAAACCCTTAATTGACTCAATTAAGCGGCAGTCTGAAACACCTACTAGCCTTAAAAATTGAGCACGTCGTTAGAATAAGCGCTTAGGCTTATATCGAAAAAAAATAAACATTATTAAAAATTATATTACTTTTTTCTTAATTTACACATTAAAAAAATTTAACAAAAAAAATATAAAACAAACTTAATCATTTAATATTAAATGCTTACTTGTTCATTGAGATTATCGCACATTTCGGCGCTCAGCCCACTCATTTTGTTGTTGCAGCAATGATGCGATTGCATATCAGCAACATCTACAGCACTACCGACGCTACCGCCCACAACCGTGCCACCGTTCACCAACGACGCCTTGTCTTCGAAATCACAAAGTAATTTATTTTTGAAATTTTTCAAATTTTCCAATTTAAAACCGTTTGTATTTGTATTGTTCGTCTTGTTCGAATTAAACTTGCTCGTTAAAGTTTCCAAATTCACCAATTTACTATTATTATTGTTATTATTATTATTGTTGTTGACTTGTTGTTCACTCTCACAATTATCGTCACTCAATTTATTCTCAATGAACACCAACGAATTGGGGCCCGATGGCACAATATCCTCAAAATCAGCCGGATTCAAGCTTAGAAATTGCTCCTGATCTATCAGTATCGGTTGCTTGCCAAAATTATATTGATATTGATTACAGCCCAGCGTATAGGCGTTGCTATTGAGCGTCGCCTGCGTGGATGTGGTGTCGAAGTTGAGATTCAAATCTTCTAAGCTCTCCGTTGAACCGCTATGGCTGGCTTTGTGCTTGTCACTACCGAAGCGTATGTTGTTGCTGTTGCTGTTGCTATTGTTGTTGTTGAGTGTTATTGTGCTGCTGGTGGTGCTGTTGCTGTTGCTGCTGCTGTTGTAGCTGCTGTTCGTGACATTCGCGGCGGGTCCGACAAATTCGAATTGGCCAGCCCACATGTCATAGGCTAAGTCGATGCTGTCGGGCTGGCTGGCCGGTTGGCTACTCATTATGAGGCAACGCAGTTGTTATTGTACAATTTTTATTATTATTATTAATTTAGCTGCTAGTTGTGTTATTGCGTCACGTAGTGTAGGCGTGTGGCGTGTTGCAGTTTTTATTAAGCGTCGTCGTTGTTTTGAGTATTTCAAGTGGTAGGCGTGGCACTGTTTTGCTGGTTTAAGTTAAATTGGTTTGATAACTAAACGTTTTCTATTTTTCTACTAATTTTTAAGGCACATTATCACTGTTTGCTGTTGTTGCTTATAGCATTATTTATTGTTATTGTTTAAGGATAATTGTTTGTTAACATTTAGGCATCGCTGCAATGATTTCAGCACTGTTTTGAAATTTTTTATTCAAAAATTACAGTTACACAATGCCAAGTGTGTGTTTAAGTAATTATTAAATATTTATTTTTAATTGAAAAAAGTGAAGTTCAATTTATAATAAGCATATATGCACATATACACATATAATACATACACACATACACCAAAAATTTTGAATAATTATCCCACTCTCTATCGTAAAAAAATATTAAAATTTTCAAGTGAGAAAAGTAAGAAGAATGCCAACAATGAAATAATGTTGCAAAAAAATAATAGTTAAAAAAATACAAAAAAAAAATTGAAGAAAAAAATTTTTAAAAACATTTTTTTCATAAAATCAGTCCAAACAAGAAAAAACGTTAACTTCGGTTGAACCGAAGCTAAATACCCTTCACAGGTGGATTTCTGTTAGTAACTATGTGTCCATTTTGTATGGAAGCTATATGCTATAGTTAACCGATCTGAACAATTTCTTCGGAGATTACATTGTTGCCCTAGAAAATAATCTATACCAAATTTGGTGAAGATACATTGTCAAATGTGAAAGTTTTCCATATAAGAACTTGATTCCGAACGTTCTGTTTATATGGCAGCTATATGTTATAGTGGTCCGATATCGGCCGTTCCGACAAATGAGCAACTTCTTGAAGAGAAAATGACGTTTGCAAAATTTCAAAAGGATATCTTAAAAACTGAGCGACTAGTTCATATATATACAGACAGACAGACAGGCAGACGGACGGACATGGCTAAATCGACTCAGCCCAACATACTGATCATTTATATATAGACTTTATAGGGTCTCCGACGCTTCCTTCTGGGTGTTACAAACATCGTGACAAACTTAATATACCCTCTTCAGGGTATAAAAACTGAACAGACTCTAAGACTTCCGCAAATCCCCCAGTTTACCCTCGAAGGGCTGCAAGTAGTCACTGGCAAGCACAGGACCAACATCACTCGGCACGGACGGGATCCCAGCAGAAATCCTGCAAAAAAACCCTGCAGAGCGACCACCAGTATTATTGAATATATACAACGCCTGCCTCGGATATTCCCTGAACCTACCTTAGTAACAGAAAACTTGTGCTCGTCAGGAGCTGCACAAGGATCCATTCCAGACCCAGACCTGTGGAACATCAGCTACGACACTAAACCAAAACTCGAAATGCTTAATTGGCTACGTGGACGACATTGTAGCAGTAATTACAGCACGAGACACAGAAAAGTGCGAAAAAAGTTTAATGAGGTCATGTAACGGACTGGACTCCAAACTAACCTTCTGGGTATAAATCCAGCACACCGCCGGAAAGGCACCAAAAATCACCTCCCAAATTAGCAGACTTATGGCCAATATTGGGAGCACCAGCCAAGGAAAGAGAAAGCTCCTAAAGACGAGGATAAACAGCGTCGTATTATACAGAGCTGACACCTGGACAGATTTGCTAATTTGATTGGTGCGCAGATTTAAATCTCTCTATGGGAAAAATGGAACGCCACCCTGAAGTAATGCAAATGTGGTCCCAAGGCGAGCGACGGTTCCTTAGAGGGGGTTTTTAGTGACCTGACCTGCAAGTGGCACGTATCGTTGCTGTGACGACAGCACTGATAATATGGAAAGCATTTTCCACCCACTCACGAGAAAAAAATAAAAAAACACAGGTTAAGGTATGAGCAATAAATTAAAAAAAAATATATAAAAAAAAAATTCTTTATAATTTTTATATTTTCCAATTTTTAAAAACTATATTTTTAAATCTTCTAAACTTAAAAACTTTAAAAATATTTTCAACTCCTTTTCATTTTAATTGCGCCTTGCAAAGATTGATGCCATAAATACTTTTCCCCTTAAGATATTTGAGTTTCATACAAAGCATAAAAACAAATTATGAAAAAAGTATAGATAACAACTTAGACACATTCCATAATTTCTTCAATAATCCTGCAATTTCTGAAATCGACAGCCAATAACATTTCTTTACACTTTTCACTTTGACATCGCCAAGTCACTTATGTATGTCACAATACAGCCATCAATGATGTAATTTTTCTATTCACGCATTTGTTCCCTGCACACTCAATCATACAAATGCAGCGTGCTGATGATTTTGGCTGATTATGACAGAGAATGGCCGCAGAAAAGCAAACGAAACGTAAAAAGTATTAAGAGATAATGAAAGCAAAAGCAGATATGCTTCGGTCGTTGAAGAAAAATGACAAATAACAATCAGAAAAGAAATTTAAAAAAAATATTTGCGAGGATAAAGCAAAATTGAAATAAATCAAGTGGCCAAGCTAGATAATTGTAAATTATTTCCCCCCACACATTAACAAACAAATACATACATACATTATTATAATATACAAAAAAGCAAGCGAGTCAGCAATTAAGCCCACAGCATTACTGCTCAGTAAGCTTTACAGTGGGCCAAATTTATGTCAATTCATGTCTTGTGCATCCACTCATTTGTCAATGAGGCTGGCTGCTTGGTTGGCTGGTATTCAGCAGCCTTAGCTCGTTGCGCATGCGTGTGGGTGTCACGCTTGCTTGCTGACTGACTTGAGAAGGAAATGCAACAGAGCTAACAACTGTAAATTTATAGCTTTATAATACGACTGTAGTTGTTGCTGGCATACTGACATTTAAATGTATACATCTATTTTGTTTCACTTATACATATATATTTAATATACGTATGTTTAAACGTATGTTCATTACTGAGAAAGTGCATAGGTGTTAAAAGTTGTAGAATGTTAGTGGGACATTTTTAATTAAAATTTCCGCGTGGTTACCTTGCGCTGCGACATACAGATAAGATATTGCAAGTGTCAAAAATATTTTTTTTTTTATATTTTGTTTTATTTCAAAAATTTTTTTTTTTTTTTTAAATTTTTTTTTGTTTTTTTAGTTTTTTAAGTTTTTTTTTTTAAAAAATTTATATATTTCATTTTTTTTTTTTTAAGTAGTTCTATTAGTTTTTTTTATTATGACATTAATGTATATTCATTTTTGTATGACCTTGAGCTGCGACATTCAAACAAATTTATTGCAAAAGTAAAATATTTTTATTTGTTTATATTTTGTATTATTTCAATTTTTTTTTAAATTTTTTTTTGTCTTTTTAGTTTTTTAAATTTTTTTTTTTAAAAAAATTTTTATATTTTTTTTTTTTTTTTAAGTAGTTCTATTAGTTTTATTTACTATGACATTAATGTATATTCAATTTTGAATGACCTTGAGCTGCGACATACAGATAAAATATTGCAAGTGTCAAAAATATTTTTATTTGTTTATATTTTGTATTATTTCAAATTTTTTTTTTTAATTTTTTTTTTTTTTTTTTATGTTTTTTCAGTTTTTTAAATTTTTTTATTTAAAAATTGTATATATTTTATTTTATTTTTTAAGTAGTTTCATTAGTTTTTTTTATTATGACATTAATGTATATTCAATTTTGGATGACCTTGAGCTGCGACAGACAGATAAAGTATTGCAAGTGTCAAAAATATTTTTATTTGTTTATATTTTGTATTACTTCAAATTTTTTTTTTAATTTATTTATGTTTTTTATTTTTTTAAATTTTTTTTATTTAAAAAATTTATATATTTTATTTTTTTTTTTTAAATAGTTCTATTAATTTTTTTTAATTGACATTAATTTATATTAAATTTTGAATGACCTTTAGCTGCGTCATACAGATAAATAAATGGTAAGCATCAAAAACTTGTATTTGTTTTATATTTTTTTATTATTTCACAATTTTTTTTTATTTCATTTAAAATTTTATCATTAAAAAAATATTTTTTTAATTTTTAAAGTAATATTTAATTCTTTTGTAATATGACAATATATTTTAAAATTAATTAAGTTTTAAATGAAAAGTAAAATTAATGCAAGTTAAAAATACAATTTTCTGGTTTTATAATTTTTAATATCTCTTATTTCATTAAATTTATTTAAAATTTAAAATTTTATTTTTTAGTTTCATTTAACTTTACTTTAATGTCACATCATTAAATTATATTTTGAATGACCTTGAGCAGTGGAATAGAAGTAAAATAACTATAAAATACAAAAATATTTTTATTTTATTTTTAATTTTTTTTTGTTTTATTTTTAATTTCCTTAATTTTTTTTTTTAAATTTTTTATATTAAAAGTTTTTTTAGTTACTTTTTGGAATATGATTATTGAAAGCTATAAAAAAAAGTTTTATTTATTATTTATAATTTATTTTTATTATTTTAACTTTATTATTTTTTTTTAATTTCAATAGTTAAATGTTTTTTTAGTTTTATTTAATTTTTTTGTAATGTTACATTAAATTTTAAGTCTAGTTCAATTTAAAAAAACCATGAGCAACGACATAAAAGTGAAATAATTACAAATTACAAAAATATTTTTATTTATTATTTCTAATTTTATTAATTTCTTTAATGTTTTTTAATTGTAATATTTAAGTATTTTTTTAGTCTTGAAAATTTTGCTTTAATTTCTTGCATTCTTTTTTTTTCTTCCTTAATTAAAAAAAAAAAATTTTTTTTTTTTGTATTTTAATAATTAAATGTTTTTTAGTCTCTAAGATAAAAAAAGTGCAAGTTATAAAAATGTTTTAATTTGTTTTATCTTTATTATTTCTTGTTTTTTTTGATTTTGTTTATTAATTTTTTTTTAATTATTTAGTTTTTTTTTAAATTTTTATTTTCCTTTGTTTTTTTCATGTATTTTTTTTTCTTAATTTTACTTTTTTTATTTTAAAAAATTTTTAAAATTTTTTAAAATTTTTTTTCATTTTATTAAAACTTATAAAAAAATTTGTTTTAATTTTTTGCTGAGGTTTCAGTTTTAAAAAAAAATTTTGTTTTAATTTTTTGCTGAGGTTTCAGTTTTATTTTCCTAGTCAGCACAAACATATACATATATGTACATACATACATATGGAGTATTCCGTACCAAATCGACCACTTGTGAACCCGAGCCCTTTAGCTTTTGCTGAAACTTATTCATCCTTTTTAACCCTTTGAAAAACATTTTTGACAAATTTTTAAAAATTTTTTTGTCCAACTTCAAAAAGTTATGAATTTAAAAAAAAAAATGGCTGTTTTATTTTCATATAGCCATAACTTCTGTATAAATTGACTTTTGGGGACCGTTTTTTTAATGAACTTTTCGAAAAAAACACGAAAAAATTTAACACGATCAATTATATAAAATATTCGGTTTTTTTAAGTAAAATCGTCATTTTTTGGAACTTCGCCATTTTTTTGTTTTGTTTTTTTCCTCAAAAAAAAAACTTCAATTAACCTGACTACTTTTCTGCTAATTCCGGAGTGGGCCGATTTTTTTTTTATTTATTTAAAAAAAAATTTTCAAATTTTTTAAAAATGAAAAAAATATTTTTTTTTTTTAAGCTTTACATATACATATATATATATATATATATCCATATGAATGCAATATGACATTATAGGGACATAATTTAACTTTACTATAAAAATCGTTTTAGTTAATAAAAAATTTTAGTTAAGAAAAAAAGGAAATCAAAAAATTTTAAAAACCCTTTAACCTTAACTATTATTGTTTAACTTTAACTTTGCCTTAATGCTCACTGCCTTGCTTTGGCCCCACTTTGACCCCAATAAATTTTTGCATTTGACTATTTTCTTCCTTCATTTTGTTTAATTATACTTTATTTACTATGTATTTAAGCAATTTTCGTTGTTCCCATACTTGTGGCGGTAATTTGTTTGCAACCAATTGGAGTTGTGTTGCACTAGTTACCAGAAATGTCGTTAATTGCAACACAATCGATAGCTAATTGTTGCGCAAACTATGTCATTAAACATATATGACATGAAATGACAAACGAAACATGTAATTATTTATGAAAGGGAAATTCCAAAGTTATTCTTGTATGAACATTTATGGGAATATTGTAGATAATAATGGCAAAAATATTAATAAAAAATTGTAGCGGCTTGAAATTAGTCTGCACACAATTCGAGCAATTGCAATTTCTTGTCGAAATTTATTAAGTAATTTATTAATACACATAACAATTAATTTAATTTATTAAATAAAAAAATATCCACTTTGACTTGAATAGTTAAAAGTTCATCATACGCCGTGTCATTTATTTTACCGAACAACTGAGGAAACTGACATTCATCATACGGCATGGTGTACCAATAAGGAGTGATTTTAAGGATGTTAAATAAGCGACATGGCCTTTTACACATATTAAAAAAGAAATACCTTTTAAGTACAAAAATTTAATTAACACCTAAATTGTTGCATTTTTTTAATTTTTAATTAAAAAAATTTAATTTTTAATTAAAGAAATTTATATTAAAAATTAGCAAATACTTAATTTTGAAATTGTTACATTGTATTACAAATTTCTTTTTTTTAATTAATTTTTAATTTAAAATTTTAATTTTAATTTAATTTTTTCTTAATTAAAAAAGAAAAATTAATTAAATTAAAATTTTTAATTTTTCTTAAAATAAACATAAATTTTATTTTATTTTTAATTTTACTTAAACAACATGGCATTTTACAAATATTAAAAAAAAAAACTTTTAAGTAAAAATATTTAATTAACCCTTAAATTGTTGCATTTAAAACAAAAAAAAATTAATTAAAACAATTTAATATTACAAATGAATTAGTACTTAATTTTGAAATGTTTACACTGTGTTAAAAAAATTAATATTAATTCCAATAAAAAAAAAATAAAAAAAAAACAATATTAAAAAAAAACAAATATTTATTAAAAAATTATTAAAATGTTAATTAAAAACATTTAAACTTAATAAAACATAAAAAATATATTTTTAATTTTTTTTAAATAAATTTTTATAAACTTTTATTTTTTTTAATTAAATTTATTAATTTCTTTTAATTTTTCCTAATTTTTTAAATTAAAAAATTAATTTTTTTTATTTCATTGTCTATTAATATACGAAATTTTCTTTATTTCTTGCTTTCAGCCACTTTCAATTTCAATTAAACCATTTGAAAATTTTAGTAATTTTAATGTAGAGTCCATTCAGCTGGCAGCTGCTAAAAAGTGCCAATAACCGTTAGCCAATATGGCTAACTAAATGTGCACTTCTCTAATGGAAAAGTAAAGCCTTGCGTTAAGTAGTTTTAATTAACTGCCAAGTAGTGGCCATCAAAGGCAATAAATGTGGCTGTAAACGCAGCAATGACTTTCAATTTCAAGTGGCCAAAGCTGTGAGTGGAAGACACAAGAAAAAATTGTTATGTAAATTCACTTTACAAAAAAGTTTTAAACAGAGTTTCATATATGGAAGATATTGACATAAAAACTGATGCAAAAAGGACTTTCTTGTACTTTCAATCTAGTCTAGTCCCATAGTTTTGAAATATCGGTTTGAAATTTTGCATACATTCTTTTATCCTCAAGTAGCTTCTTACTTGCCAAAAACACCGATATCGGTTCACTATAGCATATAGCTGCCTTACAAACTAATCGGTCTAAGACCAGCCTTTCTTTTTTCCAGTTTTTGAAAAACTTTTTTATATGAAGAGCTGTCTTTGCGAAACTTGGCATAGCTTATTGCTGGAAGCAACGGTACAATATCTTAAGAAATGGTTTAGATTGGACTACTATAGCAAGTAGCTACCATGCAAACTTAACAATCAAAATTAAGTCCTTACAAAGAAAACTTTTTTATTTGACATGTTAGCTTTATGAGATTTGAGCTGGATTGTGTTCGCAGGCAAGGCTAACATCTCCGAGCAAATTATTGTGATCGGACTACTATAACATGTAGCTGTAGAACAAATTAACCGATTAAAATGAAAAAAGATGGTTTTATACCCCTGACTGCTCTAGGTAATGCAGCTGTGAAGGGTATTATAAGAACGTTGCAGATGGGGTTAACCTTTTTTCTTGTTTTAGAACAATTTATTGACAATTTTTTCAATAAAAAAAAACTAATCTTGTTTTAGAACAATTTATTGACAATTTTTTCATTAAAAAAAAACTTTTTTTTTTATTTTTTATTTCCAGCGAAAAATTGCTAAAGTTACGTATTTTTCACGTCTTCAGCTGTGTTAATGCCTTATAATTTTCATATTATTATACGTGTACATATTTGTTATTTTATATATCATAAAAGCAGATAAATGTATTCTCAGTATGCCAAACTGTCATTTGCTGAATGACTTTCTACGCATGCGCGTATTGACTGCAAATAAACAGGCAGGCGATTGTAAAACAAAAATTGAATGAAAGGCTTCATATGATGCTTATATGAATTCATCGCATATATAATTGCCAAGCAGGCATTTTTCACACATTTGTATGTGGCAATAAGAAGTGTAAAAAATGCAGAAAAAAAGCTGAAAACCGAGATGTCGGGAAAATGTAAACAAAAACCGGCAGACAACGGTGCATCCAATGGGAAAATTAACCGAGCATATGAATGAACTAACCAAGCGACTAATGGGCTAGATAATAGCAAGCTGGGAGGTGGGAAAATGATGAAGTAGACTAAAATATATATTTTCTTCTGCTTTATTGGCGTAGACATAGGTATAATACATGCATATTAATATACATACATATTTATATAAAGGTTTGCTGGCAGGCATTTTTACGCCAGAAATATAAGCTAGACAATTATATATATTCATATATCGCACCAACATTGCAACAGCAATATCTTTTACCGCCATGTTGCATGCGTGAAATGTAGCAAACACATTTTATTGCCAACAACCAGCGCACTTGTCAACTTTTATGGCAAGAAATGCATATTTAAAATATTTTTATTACTTTTTACTTGCATTTGCTGCATTTCTATTTCATTATTTATTTTCCATGCGCACAAGCGCTGTCCAAATATGCCGCATAGTGTTGCAAGCTGTCGCTGTGTGGCTGAAATTACAAACACAAGTTGCAAGTTAAATTTTTGCGGCAAGCTTGCAGTGAAAGTGGTCTAAGCCAGGCGCACACACACACTCACACGCATGTGTGCTGGCAGCACTACACACATGCTCGCATATAAAATATGCGCGCGCTTTTTATGCGTCTTGTCGCGCACTCTTCACTTTTTTCATTCGCTGTGTTGACGGTTTGCCAGCTTGTGCGCATGCGCAGTCACTTAATTGCTGCTGTTGTTGCCTGCGACAAAAGAAAAACGACCCAGCTCATGTCGCGCCACATGTGTGTATGCGCATGTGTGTGTTGCGTGCAACCGTTAGTTGGCTGCCAAACACAGTTGGCGCTAAAGTCAAAACCGCCTGACAGCTGATTTAATTTTTACTGTCTACTTGTTGTTGAAAATATTTATTTTCAGTGCAAATATTTGCGGTTTCAAATGAAATGGAAACTGACTTTCGATCTTCATTGCACATTTTTTTTATTTTTGTGTGAAAATGGCAGCATACATATATACATATATTTATTTATTGGTATATATATGTGATCATTAAAGTGATAAAAAAAAATCACAACTCAAAAATTTTGGAAAATGTGATGAAGTCCTTGTATGGAAAACTTTTTTATTTGAGGAGATAACTACACAAAACTTTGCATGATTTATTTTTGTAAGCAGTTGTATAATACTGTAAGAAATTGTACAGATCGGCTAACTATAGCATATAGCTGTCATACAAATTGACCAATGAATACTATGTCCTTGTATGGAAAACTTTTTTATTTGACGAGATATCTTCACACAACTTGGCATAACTTAGTTTTCTAAGCAGCAGTACAATATACCAAGAAATTTTTCAAATCGGATAACTTTATCCTATAGCTGCCATACAAAGTGACGATTAATTTCATGTTTTTGTATGGAAAACTTTTTCGTTTGAGGAGATATCTTCACAAAACTTGGCATTACTTAATGTTCTAAGCAGCAGTACAATATTTCAAGAAATTATTCCATAACTATAGCATATAGCTGCCATACAAACTGACCGATCAAAATCATGTCCTTGTAAGGAAAACTTTTTTATTTGAGAAGATATATGCACAAAACTTGGCATAACTTATTTTTCTGAGCAGTAGTACAATCTCCAAAGAAATTATTCAGATCGGTTCACTATAGCATATAGCTGTCATACGAACTGACCGATCAAAGTCATGTCCTTGTATGGAAAACTTTTTGGTTTGAGGAGATATCTTCACAAAACTTGGCATGACTTAGTTTTCTAAGCAGTAATATAATATCCAAAGAACTTTTTCATATCGGATAACTATAGCATATAGCTGTCATACAAACTGATCGAACAAAATCATGTCCTTGTAAGGAAAACTTTTTTATTTGAGAAGATATATGCACAAAACTTGGCATAACTTATTTTTCTGAGCAGCAGTACAATCTCCAAAGAAATTATTCAGATCGGTTCACTATAGCATATAGCTGTCATACAAACTGATCGAACAAAATCATGTCGAGTAATTTTCTAAACTAAATTTTCGAAATATGTAAATAACCCAATTCACTTTTGACTGTCGAAATAATTTTACGAATGCTTATACTTTTATTTTTGAAATCATTTTGATTTGTATGAACTTTTAAATCTGCTAAGCTTTACGCAATGCAACAAAGCGCTTTTGTTGCTGCGATGATGCGCTAATTTATAATTTGTATATACATTTTTATATTTTTCCTCTTACTCAACGTTTTTGCTGCTTTGTGTGCAATCAGCTTTTTTGTTTTTATTGTTGTAGTGTTCATCTTTCATTTTCTGTGCCAATTGCGCTGATTCAATTCAAGAAAAATGTGCCAAACATATGTTGCACAAACAATAAAATGGACCCAACAGCTTTGCCGCACAAATACATAAGCGTAATATATAATGTATATACATATATAAAGCAGTGAAAAAATCATTTTATTTACAATTTTATAGCTGACTTGTTGTTTGTGCTATTTTTTATTCAATTTTATTATTATTATTATTGTTGTTGGTTACTCAAAGCATGAATTTTATATTTTTCTGCAATATTTCAATAATTTTTCATCCGCACAATCACTCGCCATTGTCGCCGCTGAGTGGCTTATTATTTGCTTTATTATTTAAGTGGCAAAAGTGGTGCAAACCAAATTCATTTGCAAGCGTGTGAGCGGCTCACTAACTGACTGACTGACAGCTGCACTAACGCACTGAGTCACTAACATTGCCAATTCACCAATTGACGCGCGCGCAACGCATCATCGCTAATTTAAAGGAAAAGCAAGGCGCTGACGGCGGTCTTTCATATACATATGTGCGTGTGTGTGTTGGTGTGTGGTCTCTTTCTTCGAAATTATTCAGCCAATTGTTTATGAAGGCTAATTTGTTTAATTAGTCTTGTCAGCAGCGTGCGTAGCCCAATAAATTTCAATAGAAATTTTCGAAAATCAAAAGTAACAGCGAAGACAGCAGCTTTGCGCCTACATTAGTACATATATATTTGAACATATACATACATATATAAATTATATTATCTCATCAAGTTTTTTATGCTGTAATTTAGCAACTTTTCTGCAGAAATTTCTTATTCCACAGACGTTTTTATGACAACAAGCGCATTAGTCATTCATTTGCAAATTCATTCTTTAATTTTTCTTTGGCGGCGTGTCTCTAGCTAAATAAGTAGACAAGCATCTGTCATCTGTGGGTGTCACTTGAAGGCTAAACTGTTAATCTACTACATAGAATTTTTTTTTTTTAACTAATTTACTACATTTGAAAACAAAAAATTAAAAAAATATATATTTATGTTTCCCATTCATTCATGTTTTTCTTTTGATGAAATGTTTAAGAAAAAAATTAATAAATAATTTATGAGCTAAAAAAATATAAAACACACTTCACACAATTCAATTCTTCACAATTTTCAGAATCATAAGCGAAAAAGTGGCCTATTCATTTTTTTCGCCAAATATTTTCGGTATGAAGTCAAACTCTTCGATCCATCATTTCGATAAGGGCTTACATTCTATGAAACGTATGAATTTCCGAATAATTGAATTTAATTTTAATAATTCCAGTCAGCTTAATTATATCATAAAATCTTAACTACGTTAGTATATACAGCCGAGTCTTACACTTTACAGTAGCAATTATTAAAAGAGCTTCTTAGATTTTTCTTATACCTACATAAAATATATAAATATATGTATATAGTATATATCTTTCACATCAATGTAATTTAACCCTCAACTATGCAGTTGCCTAACGGTATTTCATTTTCACACTTTTTCCACTGCTCTTTTTTGAGCTGCGTTGCTAATGAATGCAGCGTTTCGACTTCCGTAATTTAAATCCCATTTCGTTGCGTTCGCTTTGTGCTTTCTTTGCACGCTTTCAAGGCAGTGTGCAGCTATTATTTTTATTAGAATTATATTATCTTATTTTCGTTTATTTATGAATATTACTATTACAAAAAAGTTGCCGCAAAATAATCTTAAGAAAGATGGCATATCTTTTTCTCTCCCTCCCTTAAGCTAACTGTCGACTGCCTTTGCTAAGAAAGACCGAATGACCGCCAATAATGGCCAATCCTTTTTTAAATTCAAAGCTTTTATTATAGCATAGGCAACAATGGAATTCTTTTCCTCACTAAACAATAGTTAGTAAAACAAAGTTAAAGGTGCAACTAGCCACAAGCGAAGTGAACTTGAAGTTGACCGAAACAAGAGTGGAAAAGAAATATTTTTCCTTAATTCTTATATTCGTTTTATTGACTAGAGGGTGGTTATAAAAGAAATTTTTAGCTTTTGACTTAATTTGAAATTTGGAAAAATATTCTTCAATTATTCTTATGGAAATTAGTTACTAAAGCAAAGTTATAGTTTCAACTTTTTCTTTATTTTTTATATTTGTTATATTTATCATAGGGTGGTTCTAAATCAAATAGCTCTAGGCAGGATTTAAAAAAATTTATAACATTATTTTTTAATTCTTTTATAATAGTTTTTGTTAAACTCTTTTCGTTTTATTTGTAGTAGAGAACCTGTTGGCCATAATTTAAAAAAACAAATTTTAATCTTTTTTTTTAATTTTTGGAAAAATTAGTTAATTTTTTTACTTTTTATTTCAAAACTTTTTTTATAAATATTTTTCGAAAATTGTTTTCTTAATATTTTCCGAAAAAAATTTACACATAAATACATTTTTGATATTTTTCGTATATTTTTTAATAAATATTTTAATTAAAATTCTAATAAATTTAGAAATTTTTATATTTCCAAAAAAATTTAGAGAGAAGATTTGAATTATTTTTGGAACTTTTTTTAAATAATTTTCGATTTTTTTTTAATATTTTCGAAAACTTTTTTTTCAAATTTTATTATATTCTTTAAAATGTTTCTCAAAAAAAATTTAATCTTCTTCAATTGTTTTTTTAATATTTCTCGCATAAATTTGTTTTAGAATTTTTTAAACTATTAAAAAATATATATGTACATATATAATTTTGTATTTTATTTAAATATTTTTCGAAGAAAAGGAAATTCTTAACAGATAAACATTTTTCAATTATATATATATTTTTTAATATTTTTTGAATATTTTTTATTAATAATTTAATTAAAATTCTAATAAATTTGGAAAAAAATTTTTATATTTTCAAAAAAATTTAGAGAAAGGAATTGTAATATTTTTGGAATATTATTTAAACATTCGAAATTTTTTTTCAATATTTTTCGAAAACTTCTTTTTCAAGCTTTATTAGCTTCTTTTAAGTATTTTTCAAAAAAAAATTAATAATATTTTTAATTTTTTTAATATTTCTCGCATCATTTTTTTTAGTATTTTTTAAACTATTAAAAAAATTTATATATAATTATGTATTTTATTTTAATATTTTTCGAAGAAAAGGAAATTCTTAATAGATATATTTTAATTATATATATTTTTTAATATTTTTCGAATATTTTTTATTAAATATTTTTCAAAAATTTCTTTTTCAAATTTTATTAGCTTCTTTTAAATGTTTTTCAAAAAAAAAAAAATATTTTTTAATTTTTTTTTAATATTTCTCGCATAAGTTTTTTTTTAGTATTTTTTAAACTATTAAAAAAAATTATATATAATTTTGTATTTTATTTCACTATTTTTCGAAGAAAAGGAAATTCTTAACAGATACATATATTTCAGTTATATTTACTTTTTAATATTTTTTATTAAATATTTTAATTAAAATTCTAATAAAATTGGAAATTTTTTTTATATTTCCAAAAAAATTTATAGAAAAAATTTTTTGGATTTTTTTTTAAATAATATTCGAAAGTTTTTTTAAATATTTTTCGAAAACTTCTTTTTACAATTTTATTAGATTCTTTTAAACATTTTTCAAAAAAAAGTTTTTAATATGAAATACTTTTCAAAAAAATTTAATATTTTTAATTTTTTTTTAATATTTCTCGAATAAATTTGTTGTAACATTTTTTAAAATATTAAAAAAAAAAATAATAATTATATATAACTTTATTTTTAGTTTAATATTTTTCGAAGAAAAAGATATTCTTAATAGATACATGTACATATATACATATGTATGTATGTATGTATGTATTTCAATTTTTTTTTTAATATTTTCATTAATTTTTTTTTTAATATTTAGGAAAAAATTTTATATATTTTTGGTTTTTTTTTTTTAATTTTAATTAATTTTTTTGTGAATTTTTCAAAAAAAAATTATTTTTCGAAATTTATTTTTGAAATTCTTTTTATTTTTAGTTTGCTTTTCATTAATTTCTACACTTTTAAAATATAAAAAAAATTATAGAATGAGTAAATAATACTTTGCTGGACTAACTCAGAGGTCAATAAGACCCGTTGTCGCCTGATTTGAGTTAAAACATATCTACTTTGCAAAGTAACTATGGGTTTACACTTTTTCGACTGATTTACTTGGACTGATTTTTGAGTTTACAATACAAACACAATAAAAATTTCATCCGATTATTTAAACCATTTGAAAAATAAATTAAAAAATAAAACATGTTCATCAAATTTTTGTGATGAACCTCTCATCAGTAACAAAAAAAAATAAAGATTACTTTCTCAATATACTTGTAAAACAAGCAAAAGAATAAAATAAATATTTCATATAATTTGATAAACTTTTTTAGTCTTTAATTGATCAGTTGACCTAAAAATTTCTCAAACATCCACCAAAATTGTGAAGAAAAAATATTAATTATACCAGCACTTCCTGTTTTAGCTCTAAAATGACGGCAAAGAAATTACATATTTACAATTCTAACCATAATTCCCACGATTAATCTCATTTTAAACGCCGGATCGTCAAAATACCCACGCTCCCTGACAAAGAGTTTCTTTTCTCAATTTGATACGACACATCCGTCATGCATTGCCAAAAGGTTAAGAACCCCATTAGCAAATGACAACAGAGCAACTGAAGACGCATTGTTGCTAATTGCTTTTATGATTATTTAGATATTTGCCACCTCACAAAGAAGTACAAAACTCTACTTCTAATTGTGGGGAAAATTATTGCTAAAAGTCGCTGAATTAAAAAAACAATGCTTGAATCCAAATAATGCATAATCATGTGAATTGTTTATAACTGTTTCAGCAATTTTTTGTCAGCAAACAGTTTACAGAAATAATTATTAATAATAGTAGCGACGGTTAAGATTTAACAAGCGGGTACTTGACACCTGAGAAGGAGACAAATAAATATAAAAAAGCAGAAAATTAAATGTAAGTGCTTTGTGAATAACTCTAAGGCGTGCAAAATGTCACTGAGGTTAATTACTAGTTGAGTTAGAAAATAAATTACTCATTAGAAAATGTTTAGTAAACGCCCAGTTCAGAGTTGATAAGTGGAAAGCAAAATATTTTTAATTATGTATGTATAGGGTCGAAAAACTTTCTCAATGAACGCCTAGTGCGAAAGCGTACCTTAATATTTTTTCGGGATACCGAAATTTTGGCAAATATGGAAAGTAGCCACAATATATTTTCGGGATCACGCAATATTTCATAATTGGTTATATTAATTTTCGGGATCCCGAAATTTTTCTAAATGCGGAAAGTTGCCGTAATATATTTACGGTATCCCGCAATTTTTCAGATTATTTAGTCATAATAATTTTCGGGATCCCGAAATTTTTGTAAAGGCGAAAAGTTTTCATAAAATATTTATGGATTTCCGCAATATTTCATAATTATTGATGATAATATTTTTTCGGGATCCCGAAATTTATGTGAAGGCGCAAAGTTGCCATAATGTATTTACGGGTTCCCGCAATATTTCATAATTATTGGTCATAATAATTTTTCGGGATCCCGAAATTTTCGTTAATTTGGATAAATAATTTAATATTTAATTTTTTTTTAATATTTGAATTTTTTAAAAGATTTCCAAGAGTTCTTAATTCTTTAGCTGGTAGTAGCAATATGAGCTGATACCTACACACATACATATGTACATATATGGAATATATTTTGACTTCACGGCTGAAAGATTTGAACCCTCGATTCAATAAACGTTCTCTTCGCTCTCGATTTTAAGCACCCATACTTCCATAGTTTAGCTTTCAAACTGCCTCTATTTAATAATTATTTCGTCTTTCATTACCCAGCTAGTCAAGCACCTTGAAGTTACGCGATTTCCCGCCCCTTCAGATTAACTTATTATTATTTCAAATTCTGTAGACAATTTTCATTTACTTAATTCTTTGGCATGCTGCATAGAAACGAGTACTTAACATGTACAACTTCTAGCCAGTCTAGTTTTTCCGCAATCTCGCAAGCAGCTATTTGAATTTGTGCAACAAAGTGGAAAATTATTTCGCCAGTCATTGTCAGTTCGCTGAAGGTACAGCTGCAACTTGCCACAATACATAAAGATATATACAGAAGCATAAGCATCTACTTAGTTGAAGCCCAGCTTGTGGTATGCGCCAACCGCAGCAGCTGCTTGTAGCTCTAAGTTAGCCACAGTCCAGCTGTTCTTAATACTCGTACCCAGTGACTAGTTAGCCAGGCCGCCTAGTTCTTTAACCGCACGCCGCTTGATTGTTTGCTTGTTGCCATCATATTTTTTTTATTAGTTTTCTGAGCTTATTTTTCTCTTTTTACCTATTGGTTGTTTGTTCTTGCTTTGAGTTCCGCTCCAGGCGTAATTTTCTTCCAAACTAATTTAATGGTAAGTACCTTCTTGCACAAAGCGCAAACCAAATTGCGCCACTTCAACTAAATCGAAACCAAACTAGTTCGTCAAAATGATGATGATGAGCGCAAGCGTGCTATTGTTGTGTCCAAGTATGACTTCTGCTTGGCGGCTATGCAAGCAAGGCTCGTATGCATCTAATTGTACCGGATTCCATGCTTGGCCGCACACAGCAACTGTGTTACATTGAGTTCAACTGACAGCTGGCATATTGTAGCTGATGCGACTTTTTTGTGGTTTGAGCATTTGGCTGTGTTTTTGCGTTCGGGATACTGAGATTGTCGTAATATTTTTTCGAGATCTCAAAATTAGTTATAATTATTTTTCGGGATACCACAATTTTTGTAAATATTTTCGGGATTCCGAACTTCGTCGTAATAATTTTTCGGGATACTAAAATTTTCGTAAATGTGAAAAATGCCATAATAAATTTTCGGGGTCCCGAAATTTGTCATAATAATTTTTCGGGATCCCGAAGTTTTCGTAAATTTGGAAAAAGAAATTGAATGTTATTAAACAAATTCTCATTTTTTTTATTGTAAAAACATTTTTCTGTGTTTTTAGATCTCTTTAGTTAGTAGCAAACAGCCGAGGATGACCACCAAGACCACAAGTAGAAGTTCAAAATAAATATGTACTTATTTTTAGTAAAAAAATTTTAGAACAAAAAGCAAGCTTCGACTATAGAATCAAATTTGAAACTATAATAGGATTAATTATAAAATTGTCTTAAATCGGTATTTTCATTAATTTTTCATTTATAATTAAATGCGTTTTTTTGTAAATAAATTAATTTTGTAGCAAAAATTAGCGGTTTAATTTTTAAGTCAGTTTAAAATTTAAAGCATTCACAAATTTCGGGGCTTTTGAAATTTTATTTTCGGGATCCCGAAAAGTTTCTTCAGTCCCGAAATTAAAATTTCAAAATTCCGAAATTTCTGAATTCTTTAAAAATCAAATCGAAGTATTGGGAAATTTGAAAGTACGTATGTATATTTTGACAAATTGTAAAATACTCCAATATGGCCTTCATATTAAAATACCATTTTACTATTAACTTAAAATTTTTGTATAAAAATAAAATTGCTCATCATTAAATCCCGAAATTTTTCGGGATCCCGAAATTTAAATTTCGAAAATCCCGAAATTGCTGTAAACTCAACAACATCTCTGCATTGAATGCTTCCATCATAATATTAGGCACAGTAGCAAATGAGCGCAGTGCAGGCGTCTCCAGTAGATTCAGTGGCTGAAGCATAACTAAAATCAATTTTCTTTACCTCACACTGCCATTGCCTCGCTATGCTTCGCTACAATTTATAAATATTTGCTTTATTTGCGCCGCAATAATTTGTACGTATGCAAATTGAAATTAGTGGGTGTGTTTGGCGAAATAAAATAAGGCAATAAACACAAAATGCGGCATTCGAAGAAAATAAAAAATGAGGTTGATTAGCAGTGGACACGCGCAGAAAGCAAGCAATATTTCACAAAGAAAAACAGCAGTTCCGAGCTACACAAATGCAGACATTTGGTGCACAAGAAATTGTATGAAACCCTATGGCAAGCGCGCATTGTGACGACCTGTCAAAGCAGTGTCAAATAATGACAGTTAAGTGTGGTTAAGTGTGGTGTATTGACCGCGAGTAAAGCAAAGCTTGTCATTTATTGCCAAAAATAAATATTGAAAATTACGAAAACAGGAAATTAGTGCAGTTTAATAAAGATTTCATATTTATGGCCTTTTTGTGGTAAGTCTATAGCTCAATTGCAAGTCTTCCTTATTTTTTTTTTAACTTTTTATTTTGTCATACAATTTTTTTAGAGTTTTATAGCCATTTTGTCATAACTTAACTATTATTAACCATTATAAAATATAATAATAAACATTTTCCAAAAAATACATTAAGACTCTCAAATAAAAATATTGAATAATTCACTTGCAGCAAGTGTTTTTGATTGGTACAAATTATTCAAAGAGTGTCGAGAACGCGTTGACCACGAACCATGTCAACTGATGATCAGCACGTCAGTAAAATAAAGGAATTGGTGCTTGAGAATCAACGATTAATAGTCAGAGATCTTACTGGCATCGTTGGAATATTGGAAGGATACGTGGAAACTATTTTGAAAGATCATTTGGGCCTAAAAAAAGTGAAGAGATAACTGGTTCCGAAATCAGTCAGTTCCTTCAAAAAAACAGCGTCGTGTTAACGTCTGTGAAACAATGCTTTGCGACTAACAGAATGGTTTTTGCACCTCAATAGTGTTCCGTCGCATACTGCATTTATTCTTCGTGAGTTTTTCGCCAAATTTTCAACAAATATCGTGCGGCAACCACCGTATTCGGCTGATTTAGCTCCGTGTGACTTCTGGTTATTGAGAAAACTCAAACGGCCGCTCCGTGGAAACCGTTTTGAGTCATTCGAAGCCACGCGCATTAAAGGCTCTTGACTTTATCAACTGTTTCGAGGATTGGAAAAAACAAGTCACAAGTGTATTGGGGCCAAGGCGGATTACTTTGAGGGAGACGACATATATTTTGAAGAATAAATTTTAAAATTTTTTTCTTTTTCTGGGCTTTGTTTTTAAATTTATAATTGTCGGAGGAGACATAATTTAATGAAATTTAGTAAAGCAGGAGATCTTATTTTCAGCAATTAACCAACCGTTTAAAAAATATATAACTGCAACCTGCCATTTTCAATAATTTAAATAAAGAGGCTTATTTTAAAGAAAGTAGCAATTTTCTACGCCTTTCAAACGCTATTTGCCTCCGCCACAAAAGTCATTGAACTTCTTTTCTAAACGGCCCACCCCAAAAGCCATGGCTTGGCTACCAAGCAGCGTTGCACACAGCTAATCAGCATTTCCAATTGCATGCAACAACATGTTGCATGACAATACCGCCCGTTCGAAGATGCCAAAATGGAAAATTTCAAAAAAAAAAAAAAATTTTAAGAAAAAATATGAATCCGCAACACCCACAAACGCCAAACAGCTGCCGAACTGCTTGCCTGTCAGACATTAGTGATAATTAAAATTTAGCAAATGGAAAATATGTTACTTTCATTTTCATTTGCATACAGACAACACAAACACAAACAAACATATGGATTTGTGAAAATTTTTTCAACTCATACAATTTACTTGCCGCAAATAATAACGGCAAACAGCACCATATATGAAATGCTCTGCTAAAGGGTGTCTGCATTTGCGGGTGTTGCAAAGAGTGCAGCCTCAATGTTGCACGACAGCAAAGGAGATATTTAATGCAAATATGAATTGGTCGTTGGTAATTGCACGCCAAAGACATGTTTTTTCTAATTAACTTTAAGAAAAACAATATAGAGTAATTAAAAAATTTAAATAAGCTGCAACTCTAGAGCTTGTCGGAAAAATTTCATTATGTAGTACATACTCTGTGGCATGTAAGTGGAAATCGTTAAGCCATGTTATGCATAAATTTGTAAGGTGAAGAGAAAGGGTGGAACACATGCAATATATACATACAATTAT